>JARFJB010002220.1:370000-720000 GCA_036346205.1 Vesta saturnalis
CCTTGGTAGTTTGGCAACACGGCACGTATAAGCTGGATGAATTCCTAAATCATCTAAATAACCGCGCACTCTCCATAAAATTCACAATGGAATTGGAGTCGAGGCAAAAACTGCCATTCCTGGATGTAGTTATACACGGGAATGACAATATTTTCACGACAAGGAAGACAGGGATATACCTACACTTCAACTCCAATCACCATAAAAGTGTGAAGTTGGGCGTGGCAAAATACTTGTACCATAAAGCTGAAACAATATGCTCGAAACAAGAAGACCTGAAAAATAAAAAGGAAATATAGCTAAAACACTTAAAAAAAGGCTACCCCCATCTACCATCTAACCTAACCAGGGAAAGGGTAACCAAAAAAGAAGAACTTAAACTGCCTTCAAATCAGCAAGAACGTTCAGGGGAATACTAACCAAAACCAAACCACTCAATGAAGACCAGAATTCCAAGAATTGTGTATAAAAGCTACCATGGGAATACGGCAGATTATACATAGGCGAGACCAGTAGACCACTCAAAGTGAGAACTGAGGAACACAAGAACAACATCCGCAAAGGCGAAACAGAAGCACGTCTGGAACAAAGATCACCGAATCCAATAGGATAATATACATATAGTGGCAATGTACGAGAATACAACTTGTCGAAACTAGCTAGTGTAGAAATCATACCAATACGGATGCCAATAATGCGTGAAGAGCTTAGGCGTAATACTTCTGCTAAATAGGTTAAGGCCCAACATGTACAATAAACTACAATAAAGAGTTATATATAATAAAATCTAAAAAATATATATTGAATTACTCAGTGGTTCAGCGGTAAAGGTCTCAGACTAGTAAATGAAAGGTACCAAGTTCGAATCTAACAGTAGTAGAAAAAATCATAACATATGAATTCGACTCAGGGTGAAAACAGTCCTTCTCAGGACTAAGCTTGATGACGGGAACAGAGTCTGCTTCCGAAACGTCGGTCTGCAAAAGCAAAAACTGTGGAAATAGGCCGATCAACTGAACTAACTGTTGGCAAGATATTAAAACAGTTCATTTTCTTGCAATTGTGATTTCCGGTTGCTATTACAATAATAAAATGTTCTAACTCAGCTACCTACAACAGTCAATAATATGAGATTTTTGTAAGTGGGATTGTTTTCTAGTACCTATTTGGAAAAACGGCAGCCATCTTAGAACAATTGGAACGTATACATCCATTTTCTGAAAATTTAAAGGTTTACAACATTGCAATAATTATTTAATTAATGCAGTATTGAGTCAATGCATTCAAAGTTCGGGTTTCTAAGAAAATTTGTTGTTAATTTACTACTAGTAAAAATGAAGGTTTGACAGAAATTAGCACTTAAAAACTGAATCACCTTTAATTAGACTTTAGTAAGTAAACACTCGTTTAAGTGAATAGGATTATTAGCTTTGTACACAAAAACTGTTCAGAACAGTAAACGTTTGAGAAGACGAGTTTAAGAGTAGTTTAAGGAAGTGTAATCAATAACGATAAATGAAACATGTATCCCATTAAATTGGATGTTGTAACTACATTCACAGGAGACTGAAAAGTGAATCTCAAAGTGAAATATACAGTTTTTCTAATATATGACGCTTGTAGTCCAGCAATAAATCTAAAGCCATACAAACAAAAGATACATTAAAAATAAAAGGAATAGAATGTAACTACGGCGTTATTTATATTACTCTAATTACATACGTAATAATACTGTAGATTTCTGTACTCCTCATTCTAATAAACGTATAATAGAAAACAAATTATTCACGAGTAATATAGTTGGTCTAAAAAATAGGGAAAGTAGTAATTACTCAGTATAGTAAAACATTTTCAAAACTCTTTAACACGGCGATGTCTAATCCGTTCTCTGACTAACACTTCGTTAGCTCTCTTTCCGATTTGTGATATTTTTCGTCTGTGTATTGGAGTTTTGATGTTGAGCCCGGTGGGTATTACGTTGTTATTACGGACTTAGTTCCACAGTTTTTGCTATTGTAGCGCGACGTTTTGGAAGCGGACTATGTTTTCGTCATCAGGCTGATTTCGCACTTGAGTCTTTCACTTACCATTTTTTTCCAAGCATACGATAACGCTCAGATTAGAGCTTGGTACCTTTCACTTACAACAAACAGTGTAGTGATAAAGTAAGGAACAAAATTTATAATTGGGTTATTGAATGTTACCAAGCAAAACGCTCGGACAGGCCAATTTTACTTTTTAATTAGCCACCTTATGACGTCATGTATTTTTGCACAATGACGTCATCATTGGTTTTTTTAATGACAACCCCAATTTTTTTTGCTGCTTTTTATTACTACTTAAATTACTTATGGTGTAAAAAAATTGGTACCTTATATAATTATTTTTTTGAGAAAATAACACATTTACCGTAAGAAATAAAAATGTAACTTTAATAGAAAAAAATCATAATTAAACCTCAAAAACAAACGAAATTTATCGCAAATGTTCAAATTGCGCTCCGTTAACCATTTGGCACTGACCGATACGAGTGTAAACACTTTGTACACTTCGCTCAAGGACTATATATATATATATATATATATATATATATATATATATATATATATATATATATATATATATATATATATATATATATATATATATATATATATATATATATATATAACTATATTTTGATAATTTTCTTTTAAATTGTAGCTTGGTTCATTAAGAACACGTTAGATCGATTGCTGATTTTAAACAATTGGTCGAAGTGTCATATACAGAGCTGAAAAGAAAGTAATGCTTTTTCTGTTAATTTGTGAGACACTCTCTAAAGTGAACGAATGAAATTTGATATCATTTGATAATGCCAGATTAGAGATTGATCTTTTATGATTTTTTATTTTTATAATATAGCAGTTATTAAAGGTGCTACAGGGTTTTGTTGAAATTAGTGTATTGGCACAATTTTTATGGGTTGCTAGGGAGTCGATGGATTTCCCTTAATTTTTTATTATGTTACAGAGACAACTAAAACAAAATTTTTTTATTATTGCATTTACTTTTATTTGTGCTTTAGCGCATAAATTGGAGCGTGTTTAAAGGCCAAGGAAAACAATAACAATAAATTAACTAACGATAACGATTCAAGACGCCAACAATAACAATTGTTTTAATAACGTGTGTAATATTCGGTGAATTATTGATTTTTGGAAGTTAATAAAATTAATTCCCTCCGAAAATATCGTTGGTCTAGATTAATGAATCTTCACTTTCGGTGACCCTGAAAAGGTCAATAAACTATGGTTCATGGAAGCCGCCATCATCCGTTTTACTAGGTCAGTAACCTTTGCACTATGCCCTTGAAGATGTGAATGAGCGTTGGATCTATGTTTAGACTTCTAGGAGTTGACTAACTACTGGTGGGTTCATGGGGGTTTGCTCCTAGCTAAGGATCCGAAAGAAGCGAATGAATTTTGGCCTCAAAAAGATCTATGAACTTTGGACTCTCCTACTCTCGTTTCTAGGAACTGGTTCTGTTTCTAAATTTATAGGAATCGTAATATGATCTCAAAGAGTTATTGACTGTTTACAGCTCCGTGACCCTAAAGAGGTCAATGAACTATGGCCTACCTCAATAACTTCGAAGAGTAACATTATGAAAAATAAATTTCAATAAATTACTGACTAAGATTCAAATTTGGAAACGTAAAATTAAAAAAAATATTAAATGACTAAATAATTTAAATTTTATCAATATACATAAGTTTCGTTGTGCATTAAATTGGATTTTACAATGAAACACAAACAAGCATTAGTTAGGAGCCAATTAAAGTCTCCTAATAATAAAAACAATAAGTGATTAAACAAGTATAGATGACAATTATAATTTGGGTCAACAAAAATGCCGTAATCTAAAATTCTCTGAACACCAAATATCGGGAGACCGTTTTCATACAGGTATAAATATAACTATTGATTAACGTATATTATAAAGTATATTGTTGAGAAAGGAAACAATAATACGATATAAATTTTAAGTGCAAAAATGTGGTTCGTTTGTTCAGAAGTCCCACTGATGCATTTATAAGATAATAATCAGCATCATAATATGCTTTATTGCAGTAGAAATAAAATAAAGATGATCGACATAATAAATGTATATTAAACGTAAGTTGTTTATCAATATCAATGTAGCATTGATAATGTAAATAAGTATTTGCATTTCTATAGAGCACTCACAATATCAAGATACCATCATTTTTAAAAATTAACGTAGAATTCGCTAAACTAAATTATTGTAAAACAAACTTTTTCTCTAAATAATCACTGCGAATTAATGTTTATTCAAAAATACATACATATGATTAGTAAGCATTAGTAAAGTTTACTAATTTTACATACCATTAGAAACGTGCTAGGTGCTACGCTTACCTGTAACAAAAAAATAAAATCATCAAAATGAGAAACAATTTTGCTATCAATAATTTGTGTGTTCCAGTAAAACGTCATTTACAAAAATCAATGTCAATCTAAATGAATTTATCAGTTGTATAAAACTGTATTCATCAAAATTTCAAATACCATATATTTTTCGTTCATACATAGGTGCATACATACACACGTATGTATGCACACTTAAATTTAATTATACATTATGATAATTCCATTTTACGTCGCTTTAAAAAATAAGAACAACATTATTAAGCAACCACACGCAGTAGTAGACCGTTGGTTGTTCCTTATTTCAATGATAATTGGCAACAGTTGCGTGCTCGTATAATAGAATTTTTTTTCATGACACAGAACAAGCCCGAAATAGTTTCAGTTTGCCTTAAGTTTAAGTTAAACTAAATGGTACTTTCGAGGAATTCAGTAGAAAGAAATACAAATGTGTGTATGTGCGTTAAATGGGCTGGTATGTGTGCGTGCGCACGTGTGTATGTCAAAGAATACGTGTGGTGTGTGTACGTGCGCGTATGTGAGTAGTCAAACAAATTTATATAATTTTATAATATTATATACTATAATTGCGAGTAAGTCTAATTAAACATAAGGTAAATTAATTTAATGTTTTAGTTGGACCTAGGTTTTTCGATTATCCCCACTATTTGTTGCAAATATTATTCATTTTATCATATAAAATTCTTATTCTGCTTCTAACTGGATTCTGAAAAATTTTCATATTTTCGGTTATCGTAGGTATACTTGACGGAAAAACACTATGAACTAAATTCTGATTCTGCATATGCGCACTAATCTGAGAACGGTGAATAACCGGTGGGTCATACTTGTACAAGGTGGTGCAGAGGAAACGCATGTTTTTCAATATTGAATTACTGGGACACAATGGGTTGAAAATAATAAAAACAAGTATTAAATGATAGGTTGTTTAATGCAGTTTTTGAAATTACATACCATATTTAGGTTCGGAAAATAATGTCTTTGAGATGACGTCCTTCTTGCTGGATACCAATTTGGATCCTCTCTTGAAAATTACGGACGGCTCTCTCCAACATTTCATTCGGCACGGCTTCAATTTCCTGACGAATGGAATTCTTAAGGTCATCGAGTGTGCGAGGCTTGTTGATGTACACTTTTGATTTTAAATTTCCCCACACACAGAAGTCACATATCGACAGGTCGGGTGAGCGAGGGGGCCAGTGAACATCACCAAATCTCGAAATCACATGTCCTGGGAACATTTGTCGAACCACTTCCATGGATGCTCTCGCCGTGTGAGCTGTGGCACCATCCTGCTGAAACCAAATGTCTCTCATGTTCACTTGACGCCTTTCAAGTTCTGGACGAAGGAAGTTGTTTAACATTTCAACGTAGCGAGCTGATGTAACAGTAACTGCAATTCCTTCTTCTTCAAAAAAATAGGGTCCGACAATCCCCAACTTTGAAATGCAGCACCACACTGTTACCTTTAAACTGTGCAGAGGTCTTTGGTGTAATTCTTGTGGGCTCTCCGATGCCCAATACCGACAGTTTTGAACATTGACGTAACCGTCAAGATGAAAATGTGCTTCATCACTCATGAAGACTGTAACATCAGGATCTTCCGTAAACATTTCATCCATTATGCGACAAAACTCACTGCGCTGTACAAAATCCCCTTCATTAAGCTGCTGGACGATCATTATTTTGTACGGATGGAACTTGAGGTCATCATGTAAGATGCGGTGAAGCGAACGACGTGACATACCCAGCGCTACAGCATGTCGTCTAGTCGATCGTCTAGGACTACTAACAACTGCCGTTCTGACTCGGTCTACATTTTCCGGAGTACGAACTGAACGGGGAAGACCAGGTGGTTTCTTTTTCATCACAGAACCAGTACTTCTAAACGCTGCAACCCATCGGAGTACGGTATTTCGATCAGGCACTGCACCTCGACGTCCAACTCTAAAATATTGATGGAAAAGACGTTGCACTGTGACTACAGAATCATTGTTTCTAAAAAACTGCTCGACAACGATCACACGATGTTGTACGCTCCAACGCTCCATAGCGACTGAAATGGCATTGTATGGGCCGTCTGCCAACATTCGTTCAAGGTCAATATCCCCTCACGTCGCCGAGTACTAGCTGTTCGAAAAACATGCGTTTCCTCTGCACCACCTTGTATTTTTAACGACGTAGTGTTTTTTGTGTCACACCTGTATTTTTGTGCAATAATGACCCGACGGTGGATCATGCTTGTATTCTTTTCAAAATCAGGCTTTTTGTGTACCATCGATTGGGTCATGCTTGTTTAGTTTCTTTGATTTAAACGTTTACGTGTTTGTGTACATGTATGTTTACGGGGTTTACATATTTTGTCCTTGTAATGCCCTACGACTATGCCCATTAATTATTTTTTAGTGAGTGTGCAATCTTAAGTACTTGTTTTGCACATTTATTTGTTGTTTGCTTTTTTACACATAGTTTTAAAATGTTTGCACGTATGCCCATACAAAAGAGGGGTAAAGCAAATTGGCCCATTAAAAGGGAATGTGCTTGTAGTGTTTATCTGATTTGTGTTTGAGCATTTACTTGATTGCTAGTTTGCGTGGTTTCGGTGTTTTGATGTTTATTTGTTTGCTAGTTTCTTTATTTTCATGTGCAGATAGTTGTATGATTTAGGTGTTTTGGTATACTGGCTTACATGTCTTTTGCATGTTTGGGCTCTTTTGGGAGATTGTAGGTCTACTTGTTGCGTAACTTTTAAAAATGTTAAAATCTAATTAAATCGCCAGAATACGGCGGTGCAAACTGTACGCTAACTTGTAATTATACCACAAGATGCCACTAGCAGCTACGTTCAAGCTGTATGATTATATGGTTCCCAGTATTTGAAGTGGGGGCCATGACCCCGGTAACTAACTTCTAATTGTCCAATAAACTGTCGCTACTAGCTTAAACTATGTTACATGATAGCTGTTCAAAATGGAGACCCAGGCCCTCTATGGTAGAAATGGGTGGAATGGTGGAAATTCTGAAGAGATCTTAGATGCAGAAACCAGATCCAAGATGCGTACCAAGGTGTCGAATTCAATCCCAAAAGACCTTAACCCAAAAAGGCACAAAAAACAAGATGGATGAATACTGAAACAAATTGGTGGAACACGCATGCGAGACGAGCGGAATTACGGACCTCAAGCCAAAAAAGCATACGATGATGGCGGAAAGACAAAAAGCGAAATGGTGGAAACAAGATGACCCCTTTAAGGTATGCAACCCGCAGAAGGAGATAAAAATCGGGTATAAAGAAGAAAATTCAGGGTCATTTAAAGACCTATTATAACCGCATTTTTAAAATTCAATTTAACATCTCATTAAAAACAAAAGTAAACACAGATGATTTCACTTAGGTGTGATATGTTTGATAACGCAAATTTTGAGTCCGTGTAAATAAGCACTTCTTAAGGGCCATTATTTTTGGAAATTTAATTTTAAGCTTTTAAACATATAACAATGCAATTATTACCAAACTTCTTGTAGAGATAAAATTTTATAATTGTTTCAATAGTAATTAGGGGCCTTATAAGTGCAATTGCGGATTCCCTTAATTAAATTTTCAGTCCATCTTACTCAATTATGTATTAATATTTAAATATAATTAAAGTGATTACAAGTAATTTAGTAAGTAGTAGGTATAAAAAACCAGGTATGTAATATTGATAAAGTAAAATTACTTAAATTACCAAGGATGACTAATTAATTATGTTAAAAAGTAATTGATATATTAAGCGCTAAATTAACACCACAAAAAAATTAAGCTAGTCTTTCATGAAGAACAAAATCGATAAATAAAATAAATAATTTTACACCGACGTGTGCGTATTTTTTCTGTTCATACAAAAGTAAAGTTTGCATTATTTTAAAAAAAAATTATTGGGCGTATATGAAGCGAAATAACTCGCCCGTATAATTGAATTTTGCGCCACGATACAAATAAGAAAAGTCGCAAATTGGTTTAATTTTAAACTTTATAAATTCAATTTCATTTTCAAGTAATGTAGTAATAAATAACTACAATAACCACTAGTAATGAATACCAGTTAAGTCAAATTATCTATAAATGGAAGTGAAGATACGCCTAATTTACTTAAGCTATAATTATAATAATTACATAAATATTTATAAGATGTAACTATTAACAGCAAACGTGTCTCGATAATACAATTTAGTGTCCTACTAATTTTGTGGGGTATTAAGTACCTACTGTTTCATATTTCTTAAGTTAATCTAACAACATTAAAATTATCAATTTCACTACTTTTTAATTAAGCGGCAATTACATCTCTCAACAAGTTATTAAAAACAAAAATATTTTCTGTTTATACATTTAAGCTGGTCTTAATATGTAACAATCATAACAAATTTTTGGTGGAAATCTAATTAGAAATAATTACAGATATCGTCCTCTGTAAATGGTAATAAAATAAATTTAAGAATTATTCAAATAAATTTGAAAAATCTGGAACACTGGAACTGTGGCAGGATCTGTAACAAACAAAATACACCCACGTACGACACAAAATTAAAAAACACCGAACGCGTTTCGATAGCTACGCCATCATCATCAGCGGTCGACTAGGGCGGACTAAAGAAAATTTCTAACTATATACCATCAGCGAGTAACGCTTCGTTGCCAATCTGGTGAAAGTGAAAGTTATGAAAGTTTAATGAGTTCAAAGTAGCCTAATGGTCCTTGATCATCATTATTCGTTAGAATTTGTTTGTTTTTCAAGATCTCTAAACTTTCATAACAATCAAGTTCGTGCTTTTTACTAACATGTTTGATTAATGCGGACTTGTCCCAACGTTTGTATTTTATATGAGCTAAATGTTCTTTAAAGCGAATTTTGATAGGTCGTTTAGTTTGCCCCACATATATTTGTTCACAATTTTTACAACTAATCTTATAAATTCCCGGCGTATCCTGCTTATCCACTTTATCTTTTGGATTGCCTAAAAGAGTTTGCAAACTATTATCTGAAGTAGTGACTGTTTTCAAATTAATTTTGGAACTGATTTTAGGTAGACCTTTTGTATAAGCAGGATAGTTTGGTAACTTTACATACTTTGTTTCTATTCGTTCTCTAGCGTTACCTAATGTAGTTACTTTCTTAACCCTCATCCTAGGTGTTTGTTTCCTAACTATATTCATAACCACTTCATAGATTGCTTAATTTTCCTCTTTCAGTTCAAAATTATAATAAAGAATTGCGCACTATTAAAGGAATTGCTGTATACAATGGGTTTTCAGATGTAGTGTTCAAGAAATAGAAAGTTACAGACCTGAAAATGGCAAATATGACTTTGTCGTTCGTTGTGTTACAGCATTGATCTTGTCGTTAATCAATGGTTACAGTCTCATTGAGGCTAAACGCGGTACGCGGATCAACACCAGAAATAATGATGTAACTTATATATATATATATATATGTATATATATATATATATATATATATATATATATATATATATATACACTGTGTATCTTGAATTTCTGGACATAAGGAATTCCCATGTTAAAATAAACTATTGTAAATATTGGTTCCGCTAATTATTTTACAGTAAATTGTCAAATGTAAAACTTCTTAAGGAAAACAGGCTGCTTCTTATGTTACAATTGCATTTACATTTGGTTCATCCGTTTTCGAGAAAATTAGGAAAAACTTAAGGGCTTTTTCGTAACCGGTAACGTTAATAAGCCATGTAAGTGTCAAGATAAATACAATAAGGAGTACAAATAAAATAAGTCTGTTATAAACAAGAAGATGATATTCTAAATAAACAAATTAATTATGAAAATTGGAAAATAAATAACAAAAAATCATCATTTTCATTGTTCAAATAAATCTCCGTTTGCAGCTAAACAATATCCAAGTCGATCATAGAACTCTCGCCGAACGTTTGCGAGCATGTACTGGGAGACTTCGTGGCTGTTTGCTAAGATTGCTTCTTTTAAGTCGATCAGACTGTTAAACGAGTTTTCACTGTTGTATAATTTGTTTTTTAAATAACACCAGAGGAAAAAGTCACAGGGAGCCAAATCAGGGGAGCGTGCTGACCAGTTTATGGTATCACCTCGACCTATCCAACAACCGGGAAACGTGAAGTCTAGAAACTCACGTACGATTACACTATTGTGTGCTGGACACCCATCGTGCTGGTACCAAATTTCTTCCTCCAGGTTCAAGTCTAACAGCGCTGGGCCAATTTCTTCTTGAAGCAGCTGAAGATAACGCTCTCCAGTCAACGTACCATTAATAAAGAAAGGACCTATTAATCTATGGCCCAGTATGCCAATCCATACATTAATTGTGTTGCGATATTGACTTCTACTCTTTATTGATAAATGCAAATTTTCAGTATTCCAGTAACGAAAATTTTGGCGGTTATGAATACCATGAGTCGGTGAATAAAATACGACTTAGAAAGTTTCTATCCATGTTTGGTAACTCTACTAATCTTTCGCAGAACTCCATTCTCATGAGTTTATCTTCATCAAAAATTTCCTGCAGCAAGCTATACTTGAAAGACTTGAACACTGGAGTTTGTCGCTTCAAAATTCGATGGACGGTACAGTGAGATATTCCTAAACTGCACCCAATTTGTCTCACACTTTTATTCTTATCTTCAACAACATTAAGTATCACATCCAAATCTCTGTCATTTTGCCCCAGAGGTTTAATATCTTGACAATTATATGGCTTATTAACGTTATCGGAAGATTTGAATAAGTTGATAATTTTTGAAATTGTTTCTGCACTTGGAATTTGCCGGTTTTGATAACTAGCCGAGTACAAATCTCTGATATTTCTAAGTGAATTGCCAGAGTAATGCCATTCAATAAATTTTACTTTTTCTTCAATGGTGTAATAATTCATTTTTATAAACAAATTTTTCTTTAAAAAGTAATAATCTGTCCCAAATAAAGTTTTAATGATGAATGAATTGTTTTTGAACAATGAATGATTTACAATGACAATTAATAATTATTGTTAGCATTGTCTGTCTAAAGCAAAGCAACCTTGACCAGTTACGAAAAAGCCCTTAAGTTTTACATTTGACATTTTACTGTAAAATAATTAGGGGAGCCAATATTTACAATAGTTTATTTTAACATGGGAATTCCCTATGTCCAGAAATTCAAGAGACACAGTGTGTATATATATATATATATATATATATATATATATATATATATATCAAATATGAAATCATTTGTAACGTGTTACGCTATGCACCTGATAAATGAATAATGTTTATAGTAATTTCAGAATAAATGGGTTATGATTAGGTAGGTATCATTTAGACATAATTACTTTCCTTTAGATTACGTTTTTTAAAAACAATTGTACAATTAAATTCTTAAGATGAACATAATAATGGGAGTAGCTTTCATAGCAGCGCTATCTACACACTGAATAGTTACAAGACCACTTAATATTGCAGTTACATTTTAAAAATATCCCCCTAATGAAAATAATGTCTAAGTTTTTTGTCTTCGTATATGATTAATACGTTTTTATAATTAATTATATTTTGAGGAAGTGCACCACTCTGCTGAAATAAAAATTAAAAATCAACGAAAAAGCGTTTCAAACTTTATAGCGTCTTAATATAAAAATTGAAATTAAAATAAAAAAAAAACAAAGAATGCAGACAAATATTTTGCCATTAGGTCATTCACACAATTATTTAAATGAAGAGGCATTGACATTCATTCATTGAAAGAGACAAGCTCTATTGACATAATTATGAGTAAGAGAATCTTAAAACATAATCAAGTTGCGATACAGGTTGTTGATTCACAGTAATTTACTAACGAATTTTATTGTGCATAAATCGTAATTTACGATTAATTTATATTTATAGTCCGAGCATTAAAAGACTTTGTAAAGAACTTGCCATTATGGAAATGTTTATGTGAAAACAAGCACGTGTTATTTTAGTTAGATTAGTTTTGTAGAATGATATAAAATTTTCATAAATGTTAGGTTTTGATTACAGTTATTTCAAACAAAATGGTCAAAATACTAAATTCCTTGTTGTCTCGTTGTAGCAAGAGCATTGTAAAGAAAAATACAATATTAATCATTAATTTTATACTGCCACGAATTGGTATTAATTTATTTTTTTTGTTACTTACTAATATTGCTGCAGTAAAAAAACTACAAATATAAGTAATTTTGGGAAATGTATAATTTATCTAATCTATAAACAATTGCGTTTATTATTATTGATATTGGAACGAATAACAATTAGGAGTCACGGTAATTACAGTGTGCGTGATATTGGAAAAGAAATAATATACCCAAATGCGCCCACAAAATTATTTTTACAATTATGCGCTTGAATATCTAAATCGCAATCGTGAAAAATAAAACATTTGTACACAAACTACAGAAGGTGTCATTTCCTGTATCTTATTTTGTTAAACAAACTGTAGGCGCCACCACAATCTTAAATTTTTCTTAAATTGTCTTAGGCGGGTGCTAAGTTAATCCCACCTGTACGTGGAAGATAGGATTGTGGCTTAGTCAGTAAAATCATACACAACTCAAATTCAATCACACTTAAAAAGAAATTTATCCAAACGCTTAGTAAAATTTTGAAGCATACGGACCGTTGTAGACTTATTGATCACACCCTGTATCTACGAAAAATCCAAGTTATAAAACGTTATTTGGATACTTTCTAAGTAGCCTTCGTATACATATAAATTAATATTTTTAACTGTGATCAAATTACCCAATTTCGCAAAATCAAAACAAAAGTCGGTTTGTTAATTTTTTTTTTGAAATCGTTTCTGAAAAATTTAAAACGTGTTCCTTCATAAATCATATAGAAATTTTCTGAATACTTTCTCTTTAAAATCGTATTTAAACATTCGCCAATATGAATGAATTGTAATAATTCAAACGTGGAATTTCTACTTAATAAACTATCTTGTTATCAGTGTTATGTATTTTAATGTATGTGAAAGAATTCAGAACAATTAAATTCTGTGATCGACCTGGCTCAATAAACAATTTCAAAGTGATCGTTCAACCAAAATATTCAAAGGTTAATTAGTTTTTCAAAGATGTAACCCGTTATGTAGTTTCACACAAGTTAGCACTAGAACCTTATCACAACTTAAACAAAAGTAAGTTAATTAATGGATCTATATTGACCAATTTGCAAATGATGTATTATATATATATATATATATATATATATATATATATATATATATATATATATAAACATTGCTTTGAGGAGTACCACAAAAAAATTAATTCTTATAAATTAAAATCCCCAAACCCTCTATCCCAAACACATCAAATCAGATAACGTTTGATTATCCTTATTACTCGTATGAAATGTAACTAAATAGACAATAATAACTATTAAGATAATCACACTTCTATCCTTTAAAGATATAACATTATTCTTACAATTATATCAGGTAATCCTTTGTCCGGTGTAACGTGATGTCTATAGGGGGTTGCTCGCTTTAACTAATCCTTTAATATGCACCCACACTTACCACAATGGAAAACAGAAAGCAGCCGTAATTTGATTTATTGTTGCCTTTCATAATAAATGTTTGTCACAAGAAATATTGACTTCCACTTGAATATTGAAATTCTTATACATTATACTTATAATCGATTTCATGCTATTGACGATGCACTGCAATTAATAACAATAATGTTCACTACTATCCAGGTCAATCAACACACATTTATTCTGTTACTTAAAGGGTTACTTTAGGTTTCTTTGTTAGATCGCACGCTTCAATACTTTTAACTTAATATTTTCTGTGGTACTTTTAAATCTGCCGTAACACTTGAAAGAAAAACACTAGTATTTCCTTTCAATTCACGATAAATCCTTTTATTCGTAAATGTTTAAATACTTCCTCCCCAATACGGGTTCTTACAGTCAACTTATATGTGCTGCAGCACTGACCGTTTTAAGGACTCTTAAAAACTTTATCGCGAATCCCTTTATTCGAACTCTTTTACCGAGCGACTCCTTAGTCTTAATAGGCTCTGGCTTAAATACCTTTGGTCAACCATCTTGACAAACGTCACAAAATTTTCGCCCCAAAACCACAATTAACCTATCACAAACGAGAATCCATTGCGTCTCTTTGCCGAGTGGAAATCCTGAAAAAGGAAGAGGACGAAAACTAGAACAACGTAGCCATCTTGAATTTCTTCACAAATATACTCAACCATTATTCATACTCAAATTCACTCCGTATACTATCCAAAACTTGACTCAACACTATTTTCCCTTGAACACGCATTCAATTTTTATTATTGTGTAATGTTACGGCATTTATACAAGCAAAAATATACATACATATTCCTTCCTACATATTAATACAATACCAACGTATCGTAAATTCACTCACGTTTACAACCATTTTCTATCCGAATTTCCTAGTACACAGTAGCAAAATAGCAGTGGCTATTCGGTAGCCTTTAGGGCTTTACCAAAACACTCTTTTTCAATCAAATTTAATACTTTCAACTTGAAAATCTTCCTGCAACACTACTCTTTTATATGACATAATGCTTTAATATTAAAATTCCAGTGGCGTATCGTGTACACCAATTTACATTCTGCATACACAACATTTTTCCCCGTGCAAACTTACCTCATTTACACCCAAAATACGTTCCATACGTTAACACAGCACTGCATATACACGATGCGTCAGAATAATCTTGCAAAACATATACTTGGCAGCAGACTTGCACTTGTAATTCTTAGTAAAAGTTTTAGTTTTCATCGAATTGAGCGATAGGTAAATAAATAATTAATTAGCGCCAATTAAATGCATGTATGCAGTTAGTTCCCTGTTAGCAATGACGTTATAAACAAAAATATAAATTAGTCGCAAAATGTTAGATTAATGCTTTTGTAGCGGGGAACCCGAACATTATTACTGCGCATATTTGCGCTGATTAATAGTAATAGTTTATTAAAAAGTAATAAACATTAACGGCATTACTTAATTTACCGTGATATGTCTTAAATCCTTTAACATGAAAAATAGGCATAATAGTACAATGTTAGTTTGATAATTTTTATTAAAGTCCTTAATTACAGTCTAATTAATAGATGATTATTTAGAATTGTGTTAATCGTAATTAAGCGATAACAGGGTTAAACTTTATCTCAATTATAAACAAATTAGTAATCAATTAAGCTATGTTAGCTTCAATAATTTCACTTAAAAGAAATTTATTTTTACAATAATAATTATGCAATTTGTACTACTTAAAGTTAAAATTTGGGCCTCAAATCAACTTATAATAGCAAACTCCTTAACACAGTAGTTTCAAACTTATTAAGTTACGTTGTAATTATGCTTCCAGATATTTAATTTTTCGTTATTACTAACCAAAATTATACACATAATAGCACAGTTGGCACTTAAAACAGGATTACATTTAATTCCTATTAAAGTGGGCAAACCAATCATTGTTTAGTAAGTAATTACTTGATCTGATAGTTATGCTTTATTACGTGTTATTAATAGAACTATAACAAAAATAAAAAAGTAACCACAGAATATTAGATAATTAATTATTTCTCGGTTGGTAATTAAGCACGACTAAGTGCAAATGTGTCTTTAAGTAATTTAATTCTGTGACAGATCAGATAAAGAATTATAAACAAGTCATTTTGCCTATTTCACCTCGTTATGTTTTAATCGTTTGCTCTAATTAGACATATTATTGATTAAATTCACTGTTGATGGTACGCAATGACAAAAAAAAATGTGCCTAACAATCACTTAATTATTAACTGCGACAAATTGAATTTACAACTAAATCGTGGATAAGTAAAATTATTGGTGTCAATTAACCTTGTCTCTAACTGTTTTTGAAGACGCGAGCTTTGTACTATTATTTTACCCAGAAAAATAATTAATCATGCTCAACATAATTAATTTATTAAAATTACAATTAATACGTTAATAAGAGATGTTTGGATGTTTAGCACATTCTTGAGAGGTTTAATTATATTTATGGATCCACCACTTAATCATGACGCTGCAATTAAAATTGTACCTCCTCGTTGGTTGTTGGTCCTCTACTTTCGGTGTGTGACATTCGAATGTTGACGGGTGGGCGCTATATTGAAATTATAAAATAGACTATTTTGATTGGTGGCAGAAAAATCGTCTGAACGAATTTCATAACATTGTTGCGTAATTTAAAAAAATAATAAAATTAAATTAAAAAGTGCAACATTTTTTCATTTGTACACAAAACAGCGCTTAATCCTAGTTTAATCATTATTTCGAGAATATGTAAACTATTAAGCGTAAGCGTTTCAAGCAAAGTTCTCTTCACAAAACTTCACGAGAAAATTTAAAATAGTGTTATTATGTATCTAAATGTATTTCAAAATTTTGACTTTAACGAATGAGCTGCCATCTCAGATTTTTAATTACTTCCTGGTATTCTCCTAACTATTGTCGCGACGTCAACAAACTGTTTAATCCAGATCGATTTGGAACTTTTAATTACAATTTCCCGTTAGATTAAATTAAGCTATTTGATTTCGTAAGTTATTTAATTAATTCGAGGTTTGATTTGCGATTTAATTAAATTAATACCCTTTTGGGATGATTTAAGATTAGAATTGAAAGGTTTGATTTGCGATTTAATTAAATTAATGCCATTTTTGGATGATTTACGACTTAACCCTCGGGGATAATTAATTGTGTTCTGTTTGGTCTCCAGGCCATATTTGATCGATTGATTGATTAATTAACTGGATGTGTTGCAGACGTAATAAATTATAACGACAAATGTGTTTACAAGAATATGTATTTACATCTGTGATGAGAACTACTTACTTCGAATAGATTCCGAGTATTTAAAAGAAATTAAAAATAGTAATAATTTTTAGAGTTGGTTCTAGTCCAGATTTCGCAGGTATCCAGAAGCTATGAAAATTTTTCTTGATAGTTCGTTTTAAAAATTGTTGTATAGTTAAGTAATAAATTATGATTTAGGTAGAATTTTGTAAGTTTAAATTTTATTTAAAAAAATTTGAAATGTTGAACTCTGCTCCTAATGTTCCAAGATAATTCAGATTATCTCCATAAACATGTTTAAAGGAATATGGGGTTTATAACTAATTATATCTACGTGTTTTAATAACACCGTTAAAAACACCTTTCACTTGTAATGACGGGTGGAAAGTGTATTTAATTGGAAAGTAAGAGTTTGCAGTTGATTTTGATATGATTATATTTATATTTACATATAAAAACTATGCTATACTTATTATATCTTTATTTTTTATTATAGATTTGAGACATTTAAGATGTTTCAAATGTTAAATTCCTTACAATTAATAAACAATAGATTGTACTAGTAAGCATAAATTAAAATATAAAAAATTACATTGTTCCAACCTTCGGTTTGGCTCATCGAAAGTTTTTTTAGGTCTCGTAATATACACGTGTGTACATTTCTATGTAATAATCAACACATTAATGCGTTATATTTTAAATGAATTTGGGTGAGATCAGATCATGATATTTAATAGCCGTAAAATATTGTTTAAAATGTATGTATGTACAGTGAAGCAAAACTCTATTTTATACAAGTTCAAACAATGTGTAAACGTTTCGTTTATATATTTTGTCTATCTGACGGGAACATTTGTTAATAATGACTAACGTCTTTGTTGAAAAATAGTTTCAGAAGACCGATCTTGATAAAGCCGTAATAAGAAAGGTTTCATCTTGTGTTATTATTAAATGCTGTAATACAATATAAGTTGCGGTTGTAATATCGATCATTAGAACCGCCCTTTTTGGCCATAATTTAAAAGAGAAATTTGTATCCTAGTAATGGTATAATTCATAACCAAATATCCTTCTTTGGTGTTTAATAAGAATAACGGCATATGCTTGATGTCTCAATCCGACAAGATGTACCGTCTATTTCGTGTTTATAATCATACAGAGTAACTGTCCTCACCCGGAGTTGGAAATCGAACTCCGTAACCGGTTGTATGTTAATATGAAACCACTAGGCTAAGCCGGCTACTACAGCTAGGCGTTTGAAGAAATACTGAAATTGCAAATATTTTACGTGCATTCTGGTGCAAACTGTATGTAATGGTTTAGTGCGCTTGTGCAAACTCCGAAAAGTATAACCGTCTTAAATTGTTGTTGATCCTCTTAAAGACTTAGTAGCGTCTTTAGACCGAAATTGATTATAGTTTCTTGTTAAAAATTTTGTCACTAAGTAGTAGCACCGAGTAACAGGATGCATACCCACTTTCAATTCAGTTTCTATTTTCTTAGCTCCGCCTCAAGCCCTGGTTGGGTTGCTCGGATTAGGCGCCTAAGACATTCCATTACCAAGTCATACACACCTTCAGTTTCTGACTTCTGGCTGATACTCAATCCTCTTTTGTGTTTTGGTAGGATCATATGGGCTAACGTGTACTGATTTTTTGCAGTAGTCCTACACCTCAACCCTTTAGAAACGCTGTGAATGATAGCCCAAGGTTTTATATTTCAAAAGCAAAGGAAGTTTCCAGTGTTGGGTTGTCTATTTGGGTCGTCATCTAGTAATATATTTTAAAATAGTGTGCTACCTGTACGTGAACCACTCCAGGTATCATTTGAGTTATATTTCTCTATATGTTCGCTTGAATTAAAATTCACGTTCATTGGTTTATCGAATTAATTATAGATACAATGTAATCGGATAAAGATATACAGCGTAAGTTGTTAATTAAAATAATCCCCAACGATTAAATTGTTGATTAAATTAATTAATTAATCAATAATGTAATCCAATACAAATATATATTCAGTTACGATTAATTTAAGGGCGCCAATTGTTATGACGGGAAAACTTAAAATTTGAAATAATGTTATACAATGATTATTATAAGTTTTTGTTATAAACGAATAAGTTCAAAGGTAAATATGTAATTAAAAATTATTATTAATTTCATTAAATACATAAATAAAAGTTTACCTCGAGTAGGATTTGAACCTAAGACCTGTACTTTGCTAGAGTGCCGCGCTAACCAACTGCACTATCGAGATCCAAACCCCAATCGATGTAAATTTTGTCTTTATGTATGTATAACTTTTTTTTTATGATTGTGGACCTGAACAGGCTAAATAAGGCCTATCGTGCTAAAGCACTCAGGAACACTTAGGAGGATGGATAGAGGGATAATGAATTGCCAATAGATGCCTATGAACAGCTACCTTAAATTTTCTCATATCATAAGTGGGAGTAAAACAGGAACTAGGGAGATCATTCCAGAGTTTAGAAGCCGTGTAGAAAAATGTGGATTGCGCCCGTTTGGTACGACAAGTGGAGATTTGTACTGCATACTGATAATGTGATTGAGCGAACCGAGTGTTTCTCGCAAAGATAGCCAGAGATGGTATCAAAGAATGTAATTCACCAGCACAATAGCCGTTGTAATAACGATAATACAAAGAAAGAACTGAAACCTTCCTTCTATGCTCAAGGGACTGTATGTGAGAAGTTAAGGACGGGTCATTTATAAGCCTAATCGCTCTCTTTTGAATACGATCAACGATATCGAGAGCGTATGGGGAGCACTAACCCAAAGGTGAGAATTATATTCCACATGAGGCCGAATTTGGGCCTTATACAGCAGAAGGAGTTGTCGAGAGGTAAAGTACTGCTTAGATCTGTACAAAAAGCCTATTTTACGAGCAGCTGTTTTGGTAGCTGGCAGAAGATGGTCAACCCATGAGAGATTTGAAGATACAGTCATACCCAACAGAGTAATAGAGTCTGAAAACTTAAGAACTGAGCCATTCATACTTACAACAGGAAATGATCGATCTTTTTTGGCGGACATAAGGCAACACTGAGTTTTGTTAGCATTAAATTTAACAAGATTATTGCTTCCCCATTCGAGAATACGTTGAATGTCTTTGTTGATTGAATTTGCCATTTCAGCTTTAATTTCTTGATTTGACATAGAAGGTGGATTATCACTATGAGTAGACTGAGATGAACTACAGTGAACAATGCTATCGTCAGCAAAGCAATGGATGGGGTTAGTTGTTGAAAAAATAAGGTCGTTTATCTACAGCAGAAAAAGTGTAGGCGCTATAACGGATCCCTGTGGTACGCCCGCGTTAATGCTAACTTCTTTTGAAAAAAAGCCATCAACTACGACACGTATTCGTCTTTTATCAAGGAAACTAGAGACCCAGTTGATGAGCGTATCATTTAACCCAAACGAGGTGAGTTTGGCTAGTAAACACTTATGCCAAACTTGGTCAAATGCCCTTGAGATATCTAAAGCGACTACAACTGTTTCACCGGACTGCTCTACTGTATTGTTCCAAACTTGGATCATATATGAAAGAAGATCGCCTGTTGAACGACTTTGCCTAAACCCATATTGGTGGTCACTAAGGAGTTTGTTAGTTTCAAGGAACGTGAAATTTAATGATGGAAATTTAAAATTTAATTTGATTGTAATTTCATTATATTTAGAATTTCCATCAGTTCTACATACATAAAGACAAAATTTACATCCATTTGGGCTTGAATCTCGATAGCGCAGTTGGTTAGCGCGGTACTCTAACGAAGTACAGGTCGTAGGTTCAAATCCTAATCGAGGTAAACTTTTTAATTATGTATTTAATAAAATTAATAATAATTTTTATACTATCATTGGTTGTGGTTTAAATTTCCCATACTAGAATCCCTTGCTATCTCCTGAGGATTCACCAGGACTCCAAACCTTTCCACGCAGCCTCAGTCTCATTGCAGGCCCCTCTTCATCAGCGTCCTCTAGTGGCTATCAGTAATCTTAGAAATTACAGATTCCTATTTATCGACACTGTATACCTTGTTTATTCCCCCCCCCCCTCTCACTCTATCACACACACGCACGCGCGCGCGCACACACACACACACACACACACACACACACACACACACAAACCGTATAGCTACCAGATTTAATTACAGTTTCTAAAAAAAACTGAAAAACAGCAGACTATTAAATGCCCCGATCTCATTTTATCGTCAGAAAATGGGAGGAGTAAATAGGACAGACCAGCTTATAGGGAGGTATGATCATAACAGAAAGTCGAGTAAATGGCAGTATTTTTCCTGAACCTGTGTGCAGTAAATCCTTGGATAATATATACTGATCTGAGGTATGAAAATGGAGGAACTCACTTCCTGTCTTTTTTCGTAACGCTTACCGAAGAACTGGTAGCTGAGGGCACACAAAATACTTCGTTACTAAAAGAGGACCTCCTAGCAAAAATAAAACGCACAGTGCAATACTGTTACACCTTCCTGAAGGTGAAGATGTTCAAGATGTAGCAACGAGAAACGTCAGAAGCGAACAAAGACAATTTGGCAAGATGGTAACATCCCTTTGTGCAAGGACTGTTTCACGTTGTATCATGTAAAGTAGATATTAAATTGTTTGCTGTAGTACTTTTCATACCTGGTGGCGCACAGTTATACCATTTGAGAACCCTGCTGGTACACATGTGTATCTGCCGCCTTACCCTCCGCCAGTGGTTAAAAAAATCTGAGAGTAGAAATCTATAATTTTGATGTAAATTGAGAAGATGATGACACTATACATGTTCTAGGATAAATATGTATATTCAGGGAGTAAAACTACAGCCAGTAATAACACGACTTTACATTTCCTACCATAACAATTGATGGTTCAAATACAGGAAGCTTTATATGTTTTAAATATACCGCTAGTTGACAACATAGACAACCACATTTTTTAAAATTAGCCATTATATGATGACCCAAATATAAGAAACTTCAACTAGCATGAAAAACACATTACTAGATTAATTGAGTTGATCGGCCTATTTTCACAGTTTTTGATTTTATAGCGCGACATTTCGGAAGCGCGTACTTGAGTCGAATTCATGTGTTATGATTTTTTCTCAAGCACTTGACTACTCTCAGATTCGAGCTTGGTACCTTTCACCTACAAGTCTGATACCTTTACCGCTGAGCCACCGAGTAATCCAATATATATTTTTTAGAACTAGAAATTTATTGCGCATGTTGCGGCATAACCTATTGCGCAGGTGTATTGCGCTTAAGTTCTTCGCACATTATTGGAATCCATATGGGTTTCATTTCCACACCAGCTTGGCTTATTGGATTTTCTGCTAGTGAGACGTATGTGACTTCTTTGAGTTTCTGGCGAGTTGTATTCTCGTCTTTTCCCACTATCTGTATATTATCCCATGGGTTGTGGTGGTCTGCGTTCCAGACGTGTTCGTCAATTATTGATCTGTCTGTTTCGCCCTTGCGAACGTTGTTCTTGTGTTCCTGAGTTCTCATTTTGAGTGGTCTACTGCTCTCTCCTATGTATGCTCTGCCGCATTCGCATGGTACGTTCTATACACAATTCTTGGAATTCTGGTTTGGTTTTGGTTAGTATTCCCCTGAGCGTTCTTGTCTATTTGAAGGCAGTGCGTATCTTGTATTTGCTGCCTATCCTTCGTATTTTGTCTGAGGCGCCTTTTATATATGGTATTACCGATGTAGGTTCTTCTTTTTCGGTTACCCTTTCCCTGTTTAGGTTAGGTATTAGATCGTGGTAGCCATTTTCTTTAAGTGTTTTAGCTATATTTTCTTTTTCTTTATTCAGGTCCTCTTGTTTTGAGCACATTGTTTTCGCCCTATTGCACAAGAATCTTGCCACGCCTAATTTCACGTTTTAGTGGTAAGAGTAGTGGTAAGAATTACAACTACACTTACACTACAGTGTAGGTACCTCCCCGTGTGGGTAGTGTCATTCCTGTGTATAGCTGTGAATAGCAGTTTTTATTCCGACTCCAATTCCATTGTGAATTTTATGGAGGGTGCGCGGCTATTTAGATGATCTAGGAATTCATATAGCTTATGCCTGGCGTGTTGCCAAACTACGAAGGTATCGTCCACGTATCTCAACCACATCTTTGGTTTTTCCGTGGATTCGGATACCGCTTGGTCTTCAAAGTTTTCTATGTATAGTGAGCAATATATACATGGAAATAGGCCTATCAACTAAACTAATATGGGACCACAGTTACAAAACACTTATAATGCAGAAACATCACTAGATGACAACACGAACGAACACTCAGACAACCAACCAGATTAGAGTGTATTAGGCCACCAATTACAACATATCAAATGTGTTGAGGAAAAGGATTAAGGACCAATCAGACCGAAAGTGGGCGTCGCCACGACGTCACATCAAAAACGCGGTGGGGGAAAATGAACTCAATCTGCTTAAGCTTACTTAAGGGAAATACGCTTAAATGATAAAATGGCATTGTAGTAATTAATATAGATATTAAAAATATACTAACGATTATCTTGGTTAATAAGAACGCACAGAACATTAAATTATATCAAAAACTTTTAAAATGTAAACTTTCACGATTATCACACATAATTGAAATACTTATGATTTAATAATTTAATTCGCAAACAGTAGTTTTCTGTCAAAGACTAATCATTTCGTAATTCTAATATTTCAACCTGCAATATTAGAAAACATAATTTACTTCCTTAAGGCAGTACAAACCATAACTTATCTCTAATTACGTACTTAGCCTCAATATTGAAGTCAACATCACATACTTTTACCATGAACTTTGTCAGATTTACATCTAAGTAATTTACTCCGTTTGATCATTGTGACTCTAATTATGTAAATTGCTTTTTGAAAAACAGACGATGCGGTTAATGACATTTAAATTGGAAAATAGCACAGTTAGTGTCCATTTAAATAAAGCAAGGAAATTTTCATTTATCTTAAAGTATGCATTTCACCCCTTTTCCTGAATATTTCTAGTCTTAAATGAATACGTTTATTATCTAAATGCACGCAATTAAGAAATGTAAAGCATTTCTTGAACGGTATCATAGCATCTTATCATGTCTAGATTTAATTTATGGTAAAAATATTGATAAATACTTTAGTATTGTTTATTACAATTCTACTGTATTCATTTTATGTAACTTAACGTTCCATATTGCCTAAAGTAATAGAAGTAATATTGAGACTTTTTAGGTCATTATAGATAATTATTTCCATAACGGAAAGTACCGCAATCCATTTGTCAGATTTATAATAATTACGCTGTGCTTGAAAAACTATGGGAATTTAATCTAAAATTATCTAAGCTAAAGGTAAAGATAAACTGTATTCAGGATTTGCACCTTTATTTATTTTGCACATACTTTTGGGATTTGTTGTAATAACTGTAGTATATGGTAACATCATATTGTTAAAATGTATTATAGTGTACTTTGGAAACATTTATAAATTTAAACTGAAACAAAATTGGTTTTAGTATGTTCTATAGTCCATTTCAGATGTTCAAACTGTGTAATAATTCATTGTTATAGGTAAATTCAGGTGATGCATAAGGGATTTTTATTGTGCTCTCGTATTTCAAATTCAACTGTGTCGTGTACGATTTCGCCATATTTAAGAAGGTTCTCCTATTTCCTGCACAATGAGTGTATTTAACCGCAAATTTTACAACCATTAAAAGTAGAAATGTGTTAACAAATATTAATATTTCTAATATTTGTTAACACTTTTCTACATTTACTAAGTAGCATAGCTGCAATTTCAATTCTTTTAGACATTGTTTTTAAATAGGCGACCTTTTCCCCAAAAATTAATAATCTTAATTATTGTCCGAACAGATCGAAAAAAAGTAACTCGAGAACCTTAGACTCGATTTTCAACTTAAATGAAATGGTACAAACCGCGCATTCTGATCTCTGCTTCTCAGTTTTTGGCTTTTTTTAATTGTTCCATAACTTTTGTATTTGTGTAAAAAGTGTTTAATGTATAATGCAGGATCGTACGTGATTATTTTAAGCCGAATGGTCTGTGTTTGTGATTACTTTTACAAGTGCTTTATTTTAGGTTTATTAATTATAATATTTTTCGTTAGAATTCGTTAAATATTCATGATGTTTACTCTATCTTATCCATTTTTAAAGGATTTCATTTTCTTGCCATCTCTATAGTTGAGATTGGAGGGTCCAGGCCACCTCCAATCTCAACTATAGAGATGGCAAGAAGTTCTGGCACACCTTCAATATCCTCACCAAAAGGAAAACCAAACCTAAATCCCACCTAACCGATCCTCAGGGTAACCTAATCTCCACCGATCAAGACAAAGCCGAAATTTTTCGCCACCACCTCCAATCTGTCTATACCTCACCTAACGATCCCTCGTTCGACGACGACTTTAAAAATCGTCCAGAGCAAGACCTTGAGGATTTCAAAACTCCGAATTACCCGAGAAAAATCTGGACGAGAATGGCCCGTTCTTCTGCCCAATTACTCCAACTCAAACCCTCAATTATTTCCAAAAAGGCAAAATTTCCGCTCCCGGGCAGGACGGTCTCAATCGACACCTGCCACCTCCTGCTATCAGACGCCTAACACACATATATAACAAATGCCTCTCCCTCTCTTACTTCCCGACGGTGTGGAAATCCGCCTCGACCGTCATGATCCCCAAAAACTTTTCAGACCTGCCGATCCCTCATCATACAGACCAATCTCCCTCCTCAGCTGCCTAGGGAAATGCTTTGAGCAGATCCTAGCCCGAAGGCTGGGAGATCACTTAGAATCCAATAACCTATTACCTGACAGCCAATTCGGCTTCCGACCCAATAGAACCTGTCAGGACCCATTACTAAAACTCCGAACGGAAACATCACGTGCATTCAACCACCGATACTGTAACCTTGCCGTGTTCTTAGACATAAAGCAGGCCTTTGACAGAGTCTGGCATGCGGGTTTAGTTCACAAAATCCGAGAATTAGGTATCCCCCTCGAGCTCACGAAGCTCCTACTGTCGTATCTAACAGATAGGACGGTACGAGTCCGAGTGGGTTCATCCCTTTCAGAAAGTTTCACCCCCCAAGCAGGCGTACCGCAACGTTCTGCCTTGGCACCTCTCCTATACCTCATTTTCGCCTATGATATTCCCAACGTAACCACACCCGGTATATCCTTGGCACAGTTCGCCGACGACACTGCCTTCTGGGCAGCCAACCCGTCAACGAAAAACGCATCCAACAGTTTGTCCAGAACCCTACAGAACTTCTCAAATTGGGCCAACCAATGGAGAGTCTCTATAAACCCTACCAAAACACAAGCCATTCTATTCCGACACCCCCATTATACGCGACACAAATTACTCTCCAAGGACGAGGTAACCATTTCTCTGCAAGGGAAACGGTTGCGTCTTGGCGAGGAAGTAACGTACCTAGGCATCACTTTCACCAAAAACCTTAGCTGGAACGCTGATCTGAAAAAAACCCTAAACAAAATGCGAAACCGATCCAACCTACTGGGCACCCTTAGGGGACGCATAGGGGGATGTCAACCCGAAACCCTTCAACACACCTATAAGACCTTTATACGGCCCGTAATAGATTACCCTGCTCCATTGTACGCTACCTTAAAACCCAGAGACCTAAAATCCATAGCCTTTTGTGAACGCCTAATCCTACGGAGAATACACTGGTTAAATTATAGAACTCCCAATGAAATCACCATTCAACAAGCTAACATCACACCTATCACCCAACGGCTCCAAAAACTTCAATCAAATTACACCCACCGTAGAATATTCGGCGTCACAGAAGCTACCAAAAACGTCCTCCGCATTCCATATACGCCCCTAACCCACATCCAATACCTAAGAACCCACAGGAGAAAACCCAAAAATAAATTCAAGCACCCTCCAACTATCCTGGCCCAGAATATCGAAAACCTCCCCGAGGAATTCGAAAACATCCTAGATGATATACCTTACGCCCTTAGATAAAATCGAAGACGACCACTGCAACGACCAAGGAATTGATAACACACCACACACCTCACTCACACGCCTCATTACACACCACACGTACACACCACGCACACGCAATCCAAACTAACAATAATATTAAACTAATAATAATTGTTTTTTTTTGCAACCATCTAAACACTATATACTACATTGTATGCACTAATACAATATACACAACTACATAACCCCAATAACATAAGGAAGACCCAGGACTGAAGAGGAAGCAGACTCCTGAACAGTCCGCAGGAATAAGTAATAAGAAAAGCTATACTAACAATAAGCAGTCTAAATAATAAGCATACTAAACAAAAAAAAAAAATACTTTTGGGATTTGTAATAACTAATATGGTAACATCATATTGTTAAAATTTATTATAGTGTACTTTGGAAACATTTATAAATTAAAACTGAAACAAAATTGGTTTTAGTATGTTCTATAGTCCATTTCAGATGTTCAAACTGTGTAATAATTCATTGTTATAGGTAAATTCAGGTGATGCGTAAGGGATTTTTATTGTGCTATCGTATTTCAAATTCAACTGTGTCGTGTACGATTTCGCCATATTTAAGAAGGTTCTCCTATTTCCTGCATAATGAGTGTATTTAACCGCAAATTTTACAACCATTAAAAGTAGAAATGTGTTAACAAATATTAATATTTATAATATTTGTTAACACTTTTCTACATTTACTGAGTAGCATAGCTGCAATTTCAATTCTTTTAGACCTTGTTTTTAAATACACGACCTTTTCCCCAAAAATTAATAATCTTAATTATTATCCGAACAGATCGAAAAAAAGTAACTCAAGAACCTTAGACTCGATTTTCAACTTAAATGAAATGGTGCAAACCGCGCATTCTGATCTCTGCTTCTCAGTTTTTGGCTTTTTTTAATTGTTCCATAGCTTTTGTATTTGTGTAAAAAGTGTTTAATGTATAATGCAGGATCGTACGTAATTATTTTAAGCCGAATGGTCTGTGTTTGTGATTACTTTTACAAGTACTTTATTTTAGGTTTATTAATTATAATACTTTTCGTTAGAATTCGTTAATTATTCATGATGACATGTTTACTCTATCTTATCCATTTTTAAAGGATTTCATTTTCTCAGTAATTTCATATTTAATACCTTTATGTTTGTCTGTAGCCCTAAGTAGTAAACGTAATAAGTTTCTATTGTTCACGAACTAGTTGTTTTTTCAATTTTGTAAAATGCAATAATTTTTTATGGTAAATCCATCCTTTTTTAGACAGGTTATTTTGTTGAATGTCATAAATCCTTCTACTCACAAAGAATTTAAACTTCTAGCAATTGAACCCCTTATTACTTTCCAAATCCTTAAAATATATACAACCTCTATAATCCGGAAATGACTTCAACACTAATGTAGTCATTCCCACGGCTCCTATTTTTTCAAATCTAATCAATCACAATTCGCATCCCTTGCCACAGTATTTAGCAATGCTATTTAGTGCCTCCCATTTTTCACCCTTTCTTGATTCAAAATTATATTTTCAAGCGACAGTAAAAATATGTACCTCTTGCTATCAACATCACTTTACTCTATAAATTGAATGTAAATTTTAACATGTATGTAGCTGAAGTGTAACATTTTTATTTGCTAAATTATTTATAAAGGTGTAGAGTAGTTAATATAATTATTAAAATTATCTAACTCTCTTCTTATTACAAGTATACTTGACTAATACGAATTAAAGCGAAGTTAATCCTTCAGGATAATTGTGGAAGCACGTTATCCACCAAAACAGTCTGTGAGATTTGAAATTTCTGAATCTTTAGATTACTTTTAATTTTGACATTGTCTAGATTCCAACGATATACAAGGTGTTTCTGAAATAAGTGCCAAACATATAAGGGCATGTAAATAAGGGCAAATAATAAGGAAAACCTTAGTAACCTTTTTTTTTTGTAAACTGCCCCCCTAAACTGGGATTCTTAGCAAATGCTGCCGGGCTTTTCAAGACAAAAAGATGAAAATTGGTGGGTTTTCTAGACATTTTTTAAGCCTAATGAGATGAAATCTGAAATTCATGCAAATTTATTCGAGAAGTACGGTAAACTGGCGGGTGGAGGATAATTTTGCCCCCAACTTTTTTGAACATCCTTTCCCGCAGTTTTTGATACATTATGAAATTCTAGATTTATTAATTAAAAGGATCCTCTTGATAATTTCGATAGATTGCACCGTTTTCGAGTAAAACAGTCTTTTTGGAAATGGAATTTCAAGGAAACATAAAACATAATAAAATACTTTTCTTTTTTGAGGTTTTTTAATGGTGTATTTTAAATTGTACAATCTAAACGTTTCGATAACACTTACAGTTATCTTCGTCAGTAGTAATATTTGTTAAAAATTGTTGAAGATGTTATAAACAATTTTGTCAAAGTTGAAAAATTAAAACATAAACATAAGCCTGCTATTAATATAACAGTTTGAGAAACGTATAAAGCCAACTATAAAATTAAATTTTAGTGAAGAATAATTAGGTCATTAAAAATTAAATATTGTTAAACTGCCTTAAAGATGACAAATCAGAACACTCTCTACGCGAAAGCTGACAATGAAATCTGCCAACCAAAAAACACATTTAACAAAATTTAATCGAGTTATGATGTAGGTGTAGAGTTGTGATAAACTTCAATTTGAAAATGATAGAAGCATTCACAAATCCAAACATCACATCAAATAAAATAACCTAGTTAAATCTAACACAGAGACATCTTTATCAATAAGTGGAAGTGTTATTAACAATGAAAAGCATAATGTAGAACGTTTTTTGTAATTTTTAATTTTAATTTAATTTCAACTGTTTATGTTAAATTATAGTGCTATGGTAATTTAACATACAATTGGTAAAGCATTTGCTTCAAGGTCTAGGAAAAACACAGCAAAAAAACCTAGACATACCAAAAGTTGAAAACAAATTAAAATCAAGGCGTATCATTATGCTCTTTTTTAATTATAAGATGACAAAACCTATTTAAACGGATATTTCCTTTTTGAACCCGAAATTTTCGACTTTTTTAAACTTTGACTATGAATTCTTTTTCCTGACGTCAAAGTTATAATAAGTCGATTAGTAGTTCGAATTTTGTAAAAATCGGGAAAAAGATATGCGGTAGTAGATCTTGTTATCGTGATGAAAAATAAAAAAATAACGTTAAAATTCTAAAGGGAAGTGACTACAAAATTTCCAAACAAAGTTACAATTTTTTCAATTTGATATTTTCGTCGATAACTCGAAAATTACAAAGAATAAACAGAGATCGATGCGCCCATTATGACATGTTTAACTTTTAAATGGTAACACTGCCTTTTAAAATAGGCATCAGTCGATAAATAGAGTCGATTCTTTCATTTTTGCACGAAAATCCATCGATTTGGACCCGCTCCCCGTTCCATTTTTATAGGCACGTCAATTTCTTCCATTTAAAGAGCATGGAACAGTTCGTAACTCGCTCAAATCCGGTTTTTCTGATTATCCTTCACGCCGTCGAATTGCGAATTCAAACCCCATTTTTACGAAAATTTGAACCGTTGGGAATATTATCGAACTATATTTCGATTCATTATAATTTTGACATCATGAAAAAGAATCCGGTCAAAGTTTAAAAAAGTCGAAAATTCCGGGTTTCTATTTTTTTTTTCTTGAAATTCCTTTTCAACATAATGGCTGTTTTACTCGAAACCGATGCAATCTGTCGAAATTTAGTAAAAGGGATCTTTTCCATTCAAGAAACTTGAAATTTCATAATTTTATATCAAACACTGCGAGAAAGGATGTTCAAAAAGGTTAGGAGCAATATTATTTAAAGTATTGAATTTGCATGAAATTCAAATTTCATCTTTTTAGATTTAAAGAGTCTAGACAACTCACCAATTTTCATCTTTCTATCATAAGGGTTCGCGAGCAATAAAATAAAAACCATTTCCCAGGAAACCCAGTTGAGGGGATATATCTCCTTTAGGGACCAGTTTACAATATATATATATATATATATATATATATATATATATATATATATATATATATATATATATATATATATATATATATATATATATATATATATTACAGTCGTTAAACGTTTCAATAACAATTAAACGCAAAGATACCACAATATTAATTCATCTAAATTCTAAGTAATGATAAATAGCTACCTCTTTAATAGATGAAACCGTCTTAAAATGACATTCCAGAACATGATGAGAGCTTATGATGAAAGTGCCACGATCAAAAAATAAATTTAATAAAATTTAAACACATAATAATTGCAAAAAACTTTATTTAAAAGTAGATAAAGTATTTACAACTAATAATAATGCCAACAAAGCATTAGGAATTTGTTTGCTTAAGGCTTGTGATCGTTATGATAAATTAGAAGCGTAATGCTTACGTTAAACATAACTTTAAATACATAATTAAGGTAAATCATGGTAATGTTGTGATGACTAAACATATTTCAAGGTCTAGGATAAACAGCAAAAATCTAAACATTTAGAAAGTTAAAATTAAGCTGCCTGTATTTAATTACAAGATGCCAAAAACTGTTTAATCGCAAATTCACTTGTCTATTGAAGTTATTAGGATGTTTATGTATCTGTATATGCATCTGCACAAACGTAATTGTGAGTTTTCCTAACAATTCAGTTTATTAATAAGGAAATTTTATTTAAGCAAACTCATTATTACGTTGGTTTACCATGCGAGGCTTTAATAATTTAATAATTTTAGCAAGCAAGATGAACATCTTCGATTAACTAGGTTTTGAGATCTTGTAATAAGCGAAGTAAACCACCAAAACACGTTTCTTCCAACACGCCAATAAGTTTACTGCCGATTATGTCTAAAGTATGCAAAATACTTTTGAAATGTACAGGTCATATATGAACACCAAATAATTCCAAACCTCCAATTTGGGTTTTGACCACATTTACAAATTAAGCACTTTCAACGAGTAGCAATCAGGATTTTAGAAAATATTGTTCAGCAACATTTCTGGATATTATCCAAGCTTTTGATAGTCTAGCATCCAGGCCTGTTTATAAGCTAAGAAAAGGTCCACCTTCACACTTCATCGGATCATTTTATTTTAGGTAACTAAGACTTAAATGTATATAATTAAAAGATGAAAGAACAAAACAAAGAGGGTAGATATGGAATTTAAGCTTTACACATGTTACGTTTGAAATATAGGTGTTCTGCGACACAAATGACAAATTTGTCGAAGGTATTATACGCACGGCGGTTATTAATTACACTATCGGACATGGGACGATGTAAAAGGGCAGTTTTAGTTACGCTGGAATTTAATGCATTAGTTTTCTACGGACGAAGTTAGTTGTAGTCCCTTTTCTGTCGATTTTATTGCAAGGTGTCCATTATAATACAGTGGTCGTGTAAACAAACTACTATGGATAAATAATCAACACCGTGTAGGTTAAAACGCATACATTAACCCGTTAGGTGTCAGTATAACATTACTATATTCAAGCGTAAGTAGGTACTTAGATGTAAATTAAAAATCGCAACAAACAATTCTATAAGTGGTGTAACATTTAGAAAAGTTCGTATTTTCCTTGCAAAAAGTTACTATATAATTATTACAAGATATTCAAATGGCACCGAATTGTCTCTTGATAACACAGGGTAGTAATTTGAGAATTTAATTGCCAATAAACTACCTCGCAAGTACGTTTATTACGACAAAATCTGTTTAATAACAGTACAATTTTAGCATTTTTCAAGATTCTGCTATATTGGCTAGTTGGTCGAAGATCAAAACGATCTATAGAACATGAAATATTAATATACACACTTATTCACCCGTGTGGCCTTGCGGCATCGTGCTGTGGAGATTTACTTCAAACTCAAACATTGAAGCACTAGTGACGTTTTGTGGCGAGGTATTACGAATGATAGTACAAACTGTATACTACGTGCCAAATCACATCATAGTCCACCATCTACAGATATGTTAGAAAAACAAAAAAGTATTAGGTTCTACTTAAAAAGCTACTCCAAACCACTCGCAGCCAAATGCACTGCCCAGAGAGATCATAAACACACCAATGGTAGAAAGTAAAATAAAACTCCATCATCCACATGGCGCGCGAACCAAATTCTAAACAGATGACCAACAGTCTTCCCAAAAAATTGTATATTAGTATACATGGTATGACAACGGTAAGAGATAGAAAGTTCGTTAAATTGAGTCAAAATGGCAGAATTTACACTCTATTTGGAATATGAATGAGTAAGTTGTAATTTATCCCTAGTAACTGGATAATGCTTTAGAGGTGTCATAAAACCCAGGTTGTTATTTTAGATTTGAAGTGAGTGGGCGGAAGGGTTAAGTAAGGTGTTATAATTGTTATGTCACCCTTAGCATCTTTAACATTCTCAATTAGTTCATGTTTGTAACACAATTTTTGTATGAATTATTAAGGATAGATCGATTTGTGTAGACCACCCGGTGTAGTATGCAAGATAAGATTTAACCGTGTTAAATGAAAATAAGTTCCATTATAATTTTGTGCACGTGTATTAGAAATGTATGAATATGTTACAAAAATACTTAGTTGTATCACTAGGGCAGAGGGCGAGTATAAGCAGACCTGTAACTGCGAAAAATCGCAAAAATATTACTGGACGTACGATTTCTAGTGGCCTTATTAATTCATTAAAAATTTTTCTTTTTAGTTTTGACGTCATCATATTTTTAAGTTATGTCGGCAACAGTGAACACTAACATGTCAAACGAGCGCTAATATTTATGAAAGTCGTCAGTAAATCTTCATGTATAAAAAATTACTAATGCCAAACTAACCATTTTAACGTTTCGCTGGCCAAGCCACAAGAAAGAATGATTTTTCTGAATAACTTTGAGGGTTGGAAAGTCAGCGTTCCTGGACGGAAGCACAATGTGTATGTCAAAAATAACAGTTATTCATTCTCAATGTTTTGTTATCTAGTAGCTAAGACATTTTTTGAACAAGTTGGCACCTGAACTTGTATTTCAATAAAGATTTCTTAATTCTGTTTTGGTAACAATACACTTCAGTATTTTTTATTACGCATACGTTGATGCTATCACGTTTATAAACCATTTAATCAATAGCATCAAATTATAAAACTATAAAATGCGACTTTAAAGTCTGGGGAATACAACGGAATTTTCATAATTACGAAATAAGCTTTCTCTCATGACACAATTAGAGATTGCTCAGGGAAATTTGTTGCTAAAATTTGATACTATTAAAATAATTAATTTTTAATTCATCTTGATAATCTACGGGTTTTCTTCGAACTTCAAATAATTGTATAACAGGTTGATTTTATATGTAGAGCTTAGCCTTTTTTCGATCACATGACTTTTACCTATAAATTCAAAATTTTGGTAGGATAGTTATGAGTTGCAGTTTGATTTTAACGCTAATATGTTGTAGACTATTGACGAAATATTTTAATAGAATTTTGTAGTTCTGATTCGAGTTACCGACAGCCTGGCAAGAGTTCTCAAAAGTTTACATAATGAAATTTTACACACTTACTTTAAAAAAACTTTTTTTTATATTTCGCGTGATTACTATCTTTATAGGAGAATTTTGTACTTCTGGTTAGAGTTCCCGATAGCCCAAATTTTCAAAATGGAATTTGGGGTGAAAAATATATTAGAGAGTAGAGTAAGTTTTAAATGAGTTTATTGGGCGTATGATTGAAATTTTTTATAAGGAATTGACGATTGAATAACGATTTCATAATATTGATGACTATAGTATTTTATAACGTAGTAGGTTGACGCTTTCATATTTTTGAAACATTTAATCAATAGTATCGAATTCCAAATTATCACAAAAACACCTTTAACGTATGGCGAATACGAAATAAGCTTTCAGTCATAATGCAATTAGAAACTCTTTAAGGATTTTGTTATTAAAATTTGAGGCCGTTAAAGTTATTAATTTTTAATTCATCGTCGAGAAGGATAAAGTCGCCTAATAATCTTCGGGTTTTATCATCATTCAAATAACTATATAATAGATTAATTTTAGCCATTTTTCGATCACATAACTTTAAACCTATAAATTCAATTTGGATAGTATAATTAAGAGTGTATGTTTGATTTTGACGCAGGGAATTTTCTTAATCCGTCCATAAGGGATGTTATCGCTTAAATTACTCGCATTAACTTTATTGACATAATTGAATCTTAAAATTACGATTCATAATTGGAATAAATTTAATCGGTTATGAGTTCATGAATTTTTTTGAATAATTGGTCACGGAAAATATTTTGTAAATTACCAAAGATTTGAAAATTTGGTAGTCCTAGTTAGAGTTCCCAATAGATTCTCAAGAGTTCTAATAGTTTCCATAATAAAATTTTACAAGAAAGCTTATATTTAAAGAACTATAATGAAATTTTCTTTATATTTCATAAGAAGGAAAACATTTTAATGGAATCTGAGTAGAGTTCCAGATATACCTGAAGTGTTCTGAAAGTTCTAAAAATAAGATATTGCATGAAAGCTTATAATAAGAAAATTTAAAGGAATCTTTATACTTTGAGTGATTTCTTTACTATTGACGAAATATTGTAACAGCATTTTGTACTTCTGATTAGCGTTACCGATAGCACGTACTTTTGAAAAGTTTCCATAATGTAATTTTGCATGAAAGTTTATATTAAAGAAAAAGAAGAGAATTTTTTTTATATTTCGAGTGATTACTATGTTTATAAAAGAATGTTTTAGAAAACAATTTAATGGAATTTTGTACTTCAGATTAGGGTTTGCGATAGTCCCTTAAGAGTTACAAAAGTTTTTTGCATGAAACCTTACATTAGAAAAATTAATAGTACAGTGTTGACTAAATTGTAAGAGAGTTTTCTTGTATTCATGTAATATTGAGCGTATATTGGAAATTTTTACAGAAAATTGACGATCCAAGAACGATATAAATTTCAGAATGATTGGGAAAAACATCAAACTTACTAATGGGAGCGTCACAGAAAGTTTAATTACTGTTTCGATATAACGTTGATTGAATACAACGACCTAAACTGATGTTTCAGGAGGGATTTTTTAATTTTATTTTGGTAACAATATGGTGACTTCAGTTTTTTTTATAACGCAGTACGTTGACGCTCTCACATTTGTAAAGCGTTTAATCAATAGTCTTTCATTCTAAATTGTTGGTATAATTACGAAACTGGCAGAATTACGAAATAAGCTTTCTCTCATGATGCAATTAGAGATTGTTTGGAGAAATTCGGTACCATTAGAATAATTAATTTTAATCCATCATCGACAAGGACTAAGCCATTTGATAACCTTCGGATTTCTTCAGCGTCCAAATAATTGTATAATAGGTTAATTTTGTAGTTGGAGCAAATATTTTTAGCCATTTTTCGAACACGTGTGATTCTGCCGGAATGTTGTGATTTTTCTTGATCCTTATATAAAGGATGTTATCGTTTCAATTCGCCTTAACTACAGTCCGCGCGGCCAAAGAATGCCTGAACGATGGATGCGCATTCGTCCAACTTCAAGTCGCTTAAGCGTGGCATGTCAGTGGCGTCGCCACGAAAAGCGTGTTCCGTTTATTATCATGTATTACACTAATTAATTATTTATTTCTGTTATTAATTTACATACGTATTTGTTAATTTAACTTTATTACAATTATTGCAACAAAACGACAGTGAACCATTTTGTGTCCTATGTGAATTTGAAAGCTCATAATACCCAAATTTATTAGACAAATTGTAACAACCCTTTTTGAGTTGTATTAAAATATACCGTAATTTAAGGTCTTTCATTCGTTCTGTTGTAAATATAAGAAAAATTTTAATTATTGAAATATAGGTATGTGGTAGGCAACTTAAATTGCATTTCTTTTTAGGGGTTTATAGTGTATACTTCTTAAAGGTTTATACTTCCACTTCCATAAATTATTTTTCTGATCATTTTATTCGCGCATTACGTCATCGTGACTTAATTTTCTGCTCATATCTTTTGCGCACAACTACATCATCTAATTTCAAAAGCATCCATTTTTTTACTTCCCGATGAATGTTGAAGCAGGAAGCTTTGTTTTGGTTTTCCACCTAAATTTTAGTGAAAAGTGCCATTAATTTGATGGTAAGATATCTTTTAACTCGTAATACTAAAAATTAAAACATTTGCTCTTTTCAGGCACTTTTATTTTCACTTTTATTTTTACTTTTATTTTTACTTCGATTTACCCTTTAATTACATTCTAAGTACGCATTTAATTTTACGATTGCAATTTTTATTCGAAAATTTCAAAGAATGCAATAAATATTGGTTTATTTAATTTCAAGAAGATAAATTTATAAGAAGGAAAATTCCAGTGTTGGGTGTGGTTGACAACATAAAAGCATTGTTATTGCAATAAATTGCGCAACATTGACTGATGGATTACGTCATCTTGGTTTACAATTCCGCATTATTTTTATAATACCAGGGATTCTCAAGAAGATTTTGTATATTTAGTAACAGGTATTTAATGTTTAATGATTTTTTAGTAACTTAAGGTTTTTACAATTAGTTTTTAAGATATATTTTATTTAACCCTTTCACTTTATATATTTAATAAACATATTATATTATATTTTTTATTGTTTTACATTTTGATAAATTTTTAGTGTAGAACTCGGTTTAGTTATTCCGAATATTATAAAAAAAAAATAACTTGGCGTCCGAGATCATTTTTATTAGTGTTACATTGCATTTTTTTTATATTGATGTTCAGTGGAAGTAAGCTAGCAGATATTGGGGTAATTAAGCAAATCAAAAGATTTGAATCGGCCCACTTTAAACTACCGACTGGGACAAAGGCATTATTTGTGGTGAATGGTTAGTATCTCCTGTTAGTTTGAACAACAAATACTTTCACAATACATAGTAAAATAAATAAGTAGTTTTGCAGCGCATGTAATGCTAATGGCATTTGCTTAAATTTTCATTAAAGAAATCCAAATAGTTGACATTCCCAAGTATCATTAACAACAGATTAGCAAATATTCAAAAATGGAAAAAAGAAATTTAGAGAACGTATAATGACGTAAATGAATGTTCAATTACGGTTGGGATAAATTTATATCTGAAAATTAAAAGAAATCTTTATATTTTGAGCGATTTCTTTACTATTGACGAAATATTGCAACAGCATTTTGTATTTCTGATTAGAGTTCCCGATAGTCCCTCAAGAGTTTGAAAAGTTTCCATAATGTAATTTTGCATGAAAGTTTATGTTACAAAAATTAAAAGATTTTTTATACTTCCGAATCGAAATGTTTGAAAAAATATTTTAATGGAATTTTGGAGTTCTAGATAGCACCTCAAGAGTTCTAAAAGCTTCCATTATGGGGTTTTGCAGGAAATAAAAAATTACGAGGAATTTTTATACTTTGAGTGATTTTGTTACTACTGACGAAATATTTTAATACAATTTTGCAGCCCCCCTCCCAACCTATTATGTGAATCATAAACTATTAAAATTTTGAGTAACCGAACTAAGGCACACATATACAGGGTGTCCCAACGATAGAGTAAAGTACGTTTATGCTTAACTAGAATTATTTGTGTAAATATTGTATGGACCATGGGGTAGAGGTAAGTGTGCATTTTTTTTAAATATTGGAAGTTATACAGGGTGTGCCAGAAAAGCAGGACGTGAAAAAGTATGATTTTTTTAAATAGAACACCCCGTATTTGATTTTAGTTTTTAATTCTACGTGTCCATACAAACATATTTTGTCATACAAAAGATTGGCTGAAAGTTTTTAGTTCTTGAGATATTCGCGTTTAAAGATTATTATGGTCATTTTCGTGGGGTTGATGAATGGGCAATTGTTCCGTTATTTCACAATAAAAAAAATTGATATTTCGTGTGAAAAATGAGTGATATTATACTAACGTTTAGACCGAGTTGTATTTCTAATTTTCTCAACAGGGTGTTTGTTATAACCATTCAAATTTGAAAATTCTCAAATTAAAAAAAATCAGTTTTTTTAATTGCACACCCTATATATTTTTATTTCATTTTATTCGGGATTAAAAAATCTATCATTTTTGTCAAATATATCCTATATCTATCTTTGATAGTTTTCGAGTAATTTCGATTTTTTCACACTAGCTGCTTTATTTTCGATAACATTGCATTGCATGGATCTTGGTAGCCATGGAAAATAATAATTGCGTTACTAAGATACAAAGGTTTCCTACTTGTCAAAATAAACACATATTAAATTTGTCGTTTTCGCATTTAACTTGTTATCAATTCTTGTATCAATTATGGATTATTCGACAAATAAATTAATTGATATGATATACGTGTTGGGCGAGGCTGAAAAAAACCCTTTATTGGCACAACGAAATGAAATATCCTGAACGTCGAATACCTACTACTGTTGGCTTGGAAAATTTGATGGATAGATTTGATTCTAGCGGTAGTGTTAAATACTTCAAACGTAAAGTTGTTAATAAAAGGGCAGCTAATGAAGAAAAAGAACTTGAAATATTATTAAATATTCCAGAAAATCCCCAAGTGAGTTCTAGAACATTAGCGACGATATGTGATACCTCCAAATCAAACGCGAATCGAACAACGCTGAAGTATAAGTACCATCCCTATCACATTGAGCTTCATCAAGAATTGCGAGAAGAGGATTTTGCAAGACGAATTGAATTCTGCAATATCATTAATCAACGGCTGCAATTAAATAACAACTTTTTGTGCTCCATAATGTTTTCCCATGAGGCGACGTTTAAAAGTAATAAGGCTGTAAATCGGCATAATATGCACTATTACGCCATTGATAATCCATTTTGGCTACGAGAAGTTCAAAACCAAAACCATTGGTCACTAAATGTGTGGTATACTATTTGCATTCCTTACGTGAAGGAATGTGCACCTCCACATTTTTATCGGGACGTAAGGGAATTCTTGAACCAGCAATACCCGAAGAAATGGATAGGACGTAATGGCTTTATATTATGGCCACCCAGGTCATGCGATTTAACTCCACTGGATTTTTCCTATGGGGATACATAAAAGATCGGGTGTATATTATTAAACCTACAACAAGGAGGACATGAAAAATAGAATTGAAGCTTGTCGCACAGTGACCCCTCTTATGTTATCCGAAGTGAGACAGAACATGAGAAAAGGCTCAATATGTGTATTCAGCAAAAGGCCGTCTATTTGAGCATTTACTAAGACGCAATGTTGAATAATTATTGAATTACTGTTTCTCATTAATAAAAACTGTTAATATTCTCGGTTAGGTGGTTTGTTTTATTTCGTCGCAATTGTTTTCCATGGCTACCACGATCCACAATAATGTTATAGTATCGTATGTAACGTAGCTAGTGAGAAAAATCGAAATTCCTCGAAAACTATCAAAGATAGATATAGGATATATTTGACAAAATGATAGATTTTTAATCCCGAATAAAATGAAATAAAATATATAGGTGTGCAATTAAAAAAACTGATTTTTTTAATTTGAGAATTTTCAAATTTGAATGGTTATAACAAACACCCTGTTGAGAAAATTAGAAATACTACTCGGTCTAAACGTTAATATAATATCACTCATTTTTCACACGAAATATCAATTTTTTTTATTGTGAAATAACGGAACAATTGCCCATTCATCAACCCCACGAAAATGACCATAATAATCTTTTAAAAGCGAATATCTCAAGAACTAAAAACTTTCAGCCAATCTTTTGTATGACAAAATATGTTGGTATGGACACGTAGAATTAAAAACTAAAATCAAATACGGGGTGTTCTATTTAAAAAAATCATACTTTTTCACGTCCTGCTTTTCTGGCACACCCTGTATAACTTCCAATATTTAAAAAAAATGCACACTTCTTACCTCTACCCCATGGTCCATACAATATTTACACAAATAATTCTAGTTAAGCATAAACTTACTTTACTCTATCGTTGGGACACCCTGTACAACGTTTTTGATGGTATTCAATGACAGCTGCTATTTTATAAAATATGATCATATAGCAAGAAATACCTCATTTGAAACCTCTGAAAGACCTTGTCAACTACATCAACAACATAAAAATGTTACTACTGATTAATTAGAGTCGACCCAAAAACGCTAATTAATGCTTTGAGGTTTTTGGGTTGAAACTCATAAATCAGTATTAATATTTTAACGTTTTTGATATTGTTGAAAAAGACTTGAAACGATCTTTTAAATGAGGTATTACTTGCCATACGATCCCATTTAAAATTATTTTGCAAAATGGCCGTGTCTGTCATTTTTAATGATTACGTCACTGAATACCATCAAAAACGTATATGTGCCTTAGTTCCGTTTCCCAAAATTTTATTAATTTCAGTTTTATGGTTCACATCATAGGTTGGGGGGGGGGGCGGGGGGAGGGGATGGGCACTGTATATAGAAGTTAAAAAGAATTTTTATATTTCTAATGATTTCTTTACTATTCGCGTAAGGGAAATATTTTTGTAAATATTTGATAAAATTTTCTACAGTGCTGATCAGAGTTCATGATAGCCCCACAACAGTTCTAAAAGTTTCCATAATGAGATTTTGCGTGAAATGTATATTAAAAGAATTTTTATATTTCCAGTGATTTCTTTATTAATTGAATAAGATAAATATTTCTGATTATAGTTCCGGATAATAAATAATTACTAATAAATAATAATTAATAACAATATTTTGTAAGAACATTTATAAGAGACTTTCGAACCTCTACGTTTGGCGCAAATTTTATTGTTGAATTTAAGCAGTACTATTTGAATAAGTGACGATCTTTTTCGAACTGATGCAAAAAATTTACATTAAGGATAATTGGGGACATCTTGAAGTTAGCCCCTCAATTTTCAAAATCAAACTTTGAAGGCTTTATCGTAGGAATTATTTTTATAATTTATCAAAAACTCTAGAGGTCTTTGGGGGCCGTCTGGAACTTCAATTACCATTATATAATGTTGAAAACGATAGAAGGGGAGGGGTGACTCCACATTAGCTAACTGGACGCTCGTGCCTGCCTATTAACTACAAACACTGCTATTAAATATTGCTATACGTGTTAATTGAAGGGGTAAACATAAAAATCTTTACGTTTTACTTTATGTTAACGTATACTGTAATCGTTATAGAATCAAGAAACAATAATAGTAACCACAACTACAGCAAACCTTGAATAATTTCCACATAATTTAACGATGTAATCTACGAGGCCATATCTAATACATTAACTAGTAACTAGAATTTTTATTACATTCAAACGCACACTGTCGGCACTAATTTGTTTTTTTAAATTTAGTTTCGGTCTGGTTCTAAAAAGATTTTTTGACGTATCCATTTTTTGCTATTAGTAATTAAATAAGTAAACAAGGTCTGTCTCTATGTTTTAAGATCTAATACAAATCACGCTGGTCTTTTTTTCGTTCTCGCTCGACCAATTGTGACCTTTAATTTAACAGTTTTAATTATGATTTATATAGCACGTATTGTTAAATATATGATGTAAATGATACGTTTCACTAATGAAGACAATTCAAGTAATGAAATGCATCAAGTATTCTTTTATTTTGAATAATATAAATATAATATCATCTTTATAATTAGTGAATTATACAAGTCAATCTTCATTCACTCCAAAAATTTTGACTTAGTTACAATCACGCAATTTACACATCTTTAATTGTAAGTTAAACATTATTACTTGCCTGTTATAAGCTTATATTTTCATTATGCACTTCTGCAGGCAACTATTATAAAATGACAGTTATCTTTAGTACTCTTGTTTGCAAATTACACCTAAACGTAAATAAAAATCTACCTCTAAATCGTTCGCTTATCATGTGTCAATAGGCTATCTAAACATTAGAGATATGTTTAATAATATTACTACAATAGATGATAACAAGCCTTTACAGGGTGGCCTACCTATTCACTGTGTACTTTTATTAGTTTTCTACAAATTTAAACGTATCGATAACAATTACAGTTATCGTCTTCAGTAAACGATAATAGTTTTACAAAATTAATTAAGATCTCCAAATGTATGAAATCTGAAAATGCAAATAGAGGTATCCTATAATAGTTAGGGAACATATATGAAAAACCCAACTACGGAATCTAATTTTAGTTTAGTAAAGATTAGGCAGATCTTCAATAGACTAAATATTATTAGACCACATTGTTTTTTATTATTAGCGGCATCAACTTCTGTGGTCATTAGCCGCACCTGATTGTACATTTTTAACAACCTTATACTTTGTCTAGAAGATCGTTGTCCTTTAAAAATATCAGTATTTCCTTATCAGATATGTCGGCATTCTCTTTGTAAGGAATTTTTCGGTGACCAACATATTTCGGGCATTCCTTAAGAATGTCGTCAACATTCAAGCCTTATTACATTCAACACACTCGGGTTGCAAATCACCATTCATTAAATAGCAGGTTGGACGGCTTTGTGCGATCCGATCTAAATCTACATAGCACCACTTGCTCTTTTCGTATAAGGTTGTTAGTATACCTGGAGTGTCCAACGAGAGGTTGAAATGTTCGCAGGTAAGTATGCTCCCTCTCCCATGCGGCTTGAAACAGTCTTCTCATATTTTCTTTACAATATATTTTAACGGCGCTTAGATTGCAGATGCTAGCAACCTCAGCGTCAAGTCCTACTCCTCTTTAGCTAAAGCGTCAACTTCCTCGTTGCCTGTGATGCCAACATGACTCGGGACGCACATGAAAATGACTTGCTTTTTTAGGTGTTTTAAAAGTCTGCTTGCTATAAGTATGTCTGATATAATTCTGTCCTTAGTGAATACTGTTTGTATAGCCGACAGAACTGACAACGAGTCTGTACTCTTCTCCACAATGCATATTTTAAGCGCTGTTAATATAGCATACGCTTCGCAGAAGAAGGTAGAGGCTTCGCTAGAAAGTGTAAGTCTCTTTACGAAATCACCATGCTTAACAGCACCTCCTGTTGCATTCTGGGTCTTGGACCCATCGGTAAACATTAACTGATACCCGTTGAATCTATTGATAATTTCAGCGAAAAACCTCTTTAATGTTTCCGGTGAAGAGTCTTATATGGAATAGATCTATATTAACGTGTAGAATAATAGGCAGCCAGGGTTCAAATTTACGGTAACAAGGTAAATATATTTCCTTCTCAGGTATGTTTAGTTCCTCCACTATAACTGATAACCTAAACGATGAGGATCTATGACGTGTAGGTTCCACCCTATATCTATCTTGAAATATATTCTTCTGATAGATGGACAAAATTTTATGTTTTCTGCATCTATGCAGATTCAATCTATATAACGTAGTGATCTTTTTGCGACGAAGATAAAGTGGCTCCAATCCAGAATCAGTATAAAGAGACATAGCCGGGCATAACTTCAACGCACCACCTTATACCTTGATTGTATACGGAGTCTAAAGGTGTTAAACGACCTTTTTGCAGAAGAATATGCTACACATCCGCAGTCCAATCTGCTGATTAACAGATTATTATGTATGCGTAGAAGCACTTCTCGATTTGGACCCCATCGCGTATGTGCGAGACATTTTAAAATGTGAAAGTTTCGCTTACATGGAACTGTGAGTTCGTCAATATGTGGCTTCTACGTAAGTTTTTGATCTAATCGAATTCCCAGATATTTAAATTCACCTACGTTTTCAATTAAATTGTCGCCCAAGGTAAACCGCGTTATCTCTATACAGTTCGATCGTTTTCTGCAGAAATGTATAGATCTAGACTTCATTGTAGATAAAGATAAGTTACGTTCCTTTAGAGTCTCAGAAATCTGCACAAGACCCATCTTCAGTGTTTCCTTGATAACATCGACTGATCGACTCATCTGAAAGAGTACAATGTCGTCAGCGTAAGCACAATAACAAATCGAGGAAGGAATTGATAGAAATACAGTATTGACTGTTATAAGAAATAATGTGGCACTCAAAGGTGATCCTTGTGGCGTACCGTTTTTAAGAAGGCGAGTATCTGTAACCTGTTTACCGATCCTTACACGCATAGCACTATTAGGGAGAAATCTTTGTATATAAGTTGGTAGATTCCCTCTAAATCCCCACTCGTAGAGCCGATGGAGAACGTCCGTGTGCCGTACTGTGTTAAAAACACTTTTTAAATCAAGAAAGATGGCAGAGGCCTGGATGCAATGGAGAAAAGAGTTATTAATTGCATTTTCGATGAAAACTATGGTATCCGTGGTTAACCGACCTCCACTAAATCCTAAATTGGTAAGAAAATAAAAGATCACGCTCTTCAAGTATCCAGATCAATCGATAATTGACCGTACGTTCCAAGAGTTTACCGATGCAACTAGTAAGCGACATTGGTCTGTAGTGGAACGGTTCCGACAGATTTTTGATTTTAGGAAGAGGAACTACAATAGCACTCTTCCATAATTCCGGAAAAGTACCGTTATGACAGATCACGTTAAGGGCATTCACAAGAATAAGTTTGGCTTCTTCTGGAAGGTGTTTGCGTCTGTATGCGTCTTGTCAGAACCTGGAGCACTACTTCTACATCTTGTAATTGCATTTTCCATTTCTCTCATGCTGAACGAGTTCTTATACGGTAAGCTATCGAATATCGTGAATGTTAAGTTACTTATAAGGGCGTCACTGATATCGTGGTTACATGACAGAACAAAGTGATCTGCGATGACCATAGCAATTTCTTTAGAATTAGAAACTACGTGATTACCTATTTTAAGAATTGTCGGATGAGCAGGTGTAGATGCTCCTTTAATTGACCTAACTTTTTCCCATACTTCTTTGGCTGGAGTATCTTTAGTTAAAGAGGACGTGTATTTATACCACGAGTTTTTTTTTTTGTTTAAAATTATTCTCCTTCTAAATGCTCTTTTTAAAAAAACAATTAGGTTATCTGCCTTTTAAAAACCTGACATGCTTTTTCCTTTTCTGTTATTGCGGCTTTAGCTTCCTCACTCAACCAAGGAACTGGCCGCTTCTTTATCAAACCGATAAATTGCCACCTTTCATTCAACCATAGCGTGTCGGCTGGGAAATTTAGGAGATTTAGGGTAATTGGAAAATGATCGCTGTGATGTAGATCCGGATTAACCGTTCAATCGATGAATGTCAGTAAAGAAGAACATATTGACAGATCTCTACATAAAAAAGTTCCTGATGTAACAGAAAAGTGTGTTGGAGAACCCGTGTTTACGATCCCCACATCGTCATCTTTCAAAAACTCACTTATCATACGCCCAGAACAATTTGTTTTACTAGATCCCCATAGCTTATTCTCCGTATTAAAGTCTCCCAACAGTACGAAAGTGATGCGTCAGCTAAGCTTTCAAATCAGTAAGATCTTGAGTTGTCTAATCAGTGGAGAGCAGCTATACAGATTGTTAGTTAGAACGGTATTTCATTGAATGTGTGAGACGCGGCAGTCATCTCTTTCTTATAAGAACCGCCACATCTCCATGTGTTCGTATACCACCAGGCGCACCTTTACAAAATGTTGTCTGTTTAAGTTATTGGGATATTTCAACACCTTTTCGCTGTAGACGAACACAATGAGTTTGCCTTGATAAAATTTCCATACTATCAATTTCAACGTTATGGATTAAATTATTTAACCTTGGTCGACTGTGCCAGACTTCTCCGGTTGAGTTAATCTAAAAAATGTAATACGTTCTTTACATCTAGTGTGGTTCCAATATGTATTTTTCTACAAGAACAAGATACACTTATACAATTTAGAAGATAATAATGGTGATGATCTTAAATGTTCTTTAATCTTTCTTGTAGGTTTGAAAATAGTTCTAATTCCATGGTTAATTAATATTGTGAAAGAAAGAAAATCTCTACCATCATCAAGTGGTAATTGTTTTTTACAGTAAATTTAACAGGTTTAATTACATTATTAATTTCTTTGATAGAATTGCCATTAGCTGTTAGTGATGTTTTTAAATGATCAAATTTATCTTCTAAATATTGTAGATTCCTTTAGCTCGATCCTCTATATCTTTGGCTACACTAATTGTTTTGACGTGGATGATGATTTGATAGTTTATGAAGATATCTTTGTGTGCGTGTGCGTGTGTGTGTGGGCGCGAGCGTGCGCGTGCCTGCGTGCGTGCGTGAGTGCGTGTGGGTGTGGGTGTGCGTGTCCGTGTGCATGTGCGTGTGCGTGTGCGTGTGCGCGTGCGCGTAAGAGTGCGCGTGCGCGTGCACGTGTGTGTGCGTGCATGCGTTTGTGCGCGTGCGTGCTGTGTGTGTGTGTCGGTTTTAGGTAACCTCTAAAACACAAAGATGAATTATTTGTTTTACAAATTAAAATATCTAAAAATGGTAAACATCTATTAGATTCTGTTTCCAATGGGAATCTAAATGTATGAATGAATACCATTTACAAAATCTTCCACTCCATGTCTACGAATTACATAAGTATCATCAATGTATCTATGCCAAATTAAAGGTTTTTAGGTGCACCTTTTAAAGATAATGTTTCAAACTTTTCCACGTAAAAAATTAGATACTATTTGACTAAGAGGGGGCTTCCCATAGCTACACCATCAAATTGTTCATACAATTTATTATTCCACAGAGAATAGGTAGTGTTAAGGCAGTTACGAAGCAAAATTGTTACATCTTTAGGAAAAAGCTTCTTTTAAAGGAAACAGTGATACAACCTAAAAACTGACCATAATGTCATCTTCTTGTATATTAAAATCACGCATTTTTCAATGAAATGTGAAGAATTTGTGGTATTGTGGGCTGTTTTTCCTATATGAAACTGTAAAAAAAAAAGAAGATGTTTCGCAAGGTTACATGTAGCTCTTCAACCAAAACTATATGGTTTACCAAAAATTCATAAACCTAACGTTTAACACCCATTGTCAAAGCAGTTGCATCTTCTACCATTTCAAAATTAAAAGATTTTTACAGGTTTGGATTTATATTATGAATCAATGTTAAATTTGTTTTTTCATTGTTAGCTTTCGTTTGTTAGAGGGTCTAGCAAAACTTTACTAAAATAAAATTAGATTCCGTAGTCAGCTTTTACATATACGTTTCCTAACTATTTATTATAGCAGGCTTATATTTGTGTTTTGAGATTTCATATATTTTTTTGACATTTTCATTAATTTTCAAAAACTATTATCATTTACTGAGGAAGATATCTGTAATTGTTATAGAAACGTTTAAATTTGTAAAAGAATTAATAAAAAATATACTATTTCATACCAAAAAGAAAATTATATTGATCCATTCCTTTAGTTATTCTTTATAATCAGTTTGTTTATTAAGACCGCCTAAAATGTTATACCGCAAAATACCATTTTTATAAATTCAATTAATTATGATGTATTACTCATGTCTGTTAATTCATCGAACAATATATTTTTTCGTAATTCCGATTTTGATGGAATGTCGTTTGCATATTTTCTACGTAGCACAAAAAGTCAATCGCCCCAGATTTGTCACCGCAACACTAGAGCCTCATATTAAATATACACATTCGTCCTTAAACATTGTAAAAAGGAAGTCTTCCCACTGTTCATGAAGGATGTTGGTCGCTTTGCCACACTCTGAAGTCTTGATTGTGCACACAGTAGCGCAGTAGCTAATAAAAAATCAAAACACAGAGAATGTATAGTAACGTGTTAGGTTGCCCTAATACTATAAATCACGTCACAAAACAGTGAGTGAGTATGAGTGTGCGAGCGTGTGGGCATAAAAACGTGTGAGCACGTGTGCACGACCGTGCGTGTGCGTGCGCGTGACGTGAGATGTCAGATGTCAGATGTGAGATGTGAGATGTGAGATGTGAGATGTGAGATGTGAGTGAGTGTGAGATGAGAGGTAAGATGTTAGATGTGAGATGTGAGATGTGTGATTTGCAATGATGCGTGACGTGTAACGCGTGATGCGTGCTGCGTGATGTGTGACGAGTGATGCGTCATGCGTGCATGTGTCATGTGTCATGTGTCATGTGTCATGTGTCATGTGTCATTTGTCATGTGTCATGTGTCATGTGTCATGTGTCATACGTCATGCGACCTGTCATGTGTCATGTGTAATGTGTGATGCGTGCATGTGTCATGTGTCATGTGTCATGTGTCATGTGTCATGTGTCATGTGTCATGTGTCATGTGTCATGCGTCATGCGTCCTGTGTCATGTGTCATGTGTGATGTGTGATGCGTGCATGTGTCATGTGTCAAGTATCATGTGTCATGCGTCATGTGTCATGTGTCCTGTGTGATGTGTGATGTGTGATGTGTGATGTGTGATGTGTGATTTTTGATGTGCGATGTGCGATGCGCGATGTGCGATGAAGGATGTGGGACGTGTGATGTGTGATGTGTGATTTTTGATGTGCGATGTGCGATGCGCGATGTGCGATGTGCGATGCGCGATGTGCGATGTGTGATGTGTGATGTGTGATGTGTGATGTGTGATGTGTGATGTGTGATGTGTGATGTGTGATGTGTGACGTGTGACGTGTGACGTGGCGTGTGAAGTGTGGATGTGTGATGTGTGATGTGTGATGTGTGATGTGTGATGTGTGATGTGTGACTGTGACGTGTGACGTGTGACGTGTGATGTGTGATGTGTGATGTGTGATGTGTGATGTGTGATGTGTGATGTGTGATGTGTGATGTGTGATGTGTGATGTGTGATGTGTGATGTGTGAAGTGTGATGTGATGATGTGATGTGTGATGTGTGATGTGTGATGTGTGATGTGTGATGTGTGATGTGTGATGTGTGATGTGTGATGTGTGATGTGTGATGTGTGATGTGTGATGTGTAATGTGTGATGTGTGATGTGTGATGTGTGACGTATGATCTCAATGTCGATACCCCCATGGTAGATATGCTAGGTGAGGAAAAACTGTAAATGAGAGAGAGAGAGAGAGTGAGGGTACGAGTACGACAGCGAGAGCGTGTGTGTGTGGGTGTGTGTGTGTGCTTGCGTGCGTGAGTGTGTGCGTGCGTGTGCGTGCGTGCGTGTGTGTGTCTGTGATAAATGTTTTGGACAAGGTAGGTCAAAAACGATTGAAATCCAATTCACATAAGTATGAAATAAATGTCTAGACCCCCTTGGTGGGTTTAGATCTGCAGGATAAGCAGAATGTTTGCGTATGTGTGTGCGCGTAAGTGTGTGTGCCCGTGGTAATGTGTGCGTGCATGTGCGCGGGTGTGCATACGATGTGTCTGGTAGGTAGCTATGTTTTTGGATATCTTAAAGCTTGAAAATCGATTAAATTCAGAGTTCACATGAGTTTTTCTTAAATGTCTAGACCCTAGGGATTTTTGATGGTGGTATATCTGCGCAGTGAGGACAAAGGGGGGTAAATGTGACTTACTTCTGGGTGCGATCACTCAAAAATTGAAACGTGATGGTAACCAAATTTAACACAAGTCTTTAGAATCTAATTTTCTAGATAACTTTGATCTTGGTGGCGATAGTACTATGGAGTAAGGAGCAAAAAGGGTTAATATGATTTTCGATTTTCTTTCCTCCGCAAGAACACAGAAACAAATTTGAAAAAAATGTTATGTCGTTACCTTAATGCAAGTTATTGTAATTTCTATTATTATTTGTAAATATATTTGCATTATTTGTGCATATTTAGGCATCTTGTAGTATTTTTTCTTTCAATAATTAAATTATAGTAGATAAGTCGATATTTTCTCCTTAGTGTATCTAATTACGAATGTGTATATTTTTATCACCTATAATGGGAATTTGGCCACATTATTTTTTTGTGTTATGCGAAAGGCAAACCTCATATCATTTCATTTCCGTTTCGATTACCTTGCAACGTACACCGTCGTTATTTTAAGTTGACTTCCCTGCATAAGGTATGAACCTGCGTTTAATTACATTTATGTAGTAATTTATTATATGTAATAGAGAAAACTCCCTCCCTTGCATTAAAAAAGTGTCGTACCGTTTGGAATTGAAGACATATAGTTTTATTTTATGTTGAAGGAAGATGTGAATTATGTCAAAATGACGTGCATGATGATGCAATACGTTATCTCAAATAAAAGTTTGAATTGGAGATACCTTTTGCTTTTGTGTCATTAAATATGGCACCAGGCAACGTTACGTCTGCTGTTTGATACGTGTGCTGTTAGTTATTCCCGCTTTCATAGCCACAATATATCTGTGCTGGTTGCTTTAAGTCGAGCATACATTACGTTCACCTTTACCTTATTGAATATTTTACCCTGTTATGTCAAGAAATAAAATGCTCGACAGCTATTCCTTTCCATATAATGTATTATCTTTATTTTGAGCGTACAAGTAAGTACGTAAATATACAAATAAATACAGGTGTTGTGTTGTTTATTAAGATTATGTGTGGTATTAAAGTACAACTTTCTCATTTTCGTTCTATTTTAATTATTTAATCTAAAAAGAGTGGTGCCTGACAAACGCTTATCTGATTATAGCTATGGATTTATCTCTGCCTTCCTTACGACCTGATAAAGAAAAGAGCTCTCAATCTAGAGTAAGTTTCGTAAGTAATGTACTGAACTGAGCCGTGGTGCAAACTTACCCGAAAATTCCTTTTTGTTGGCAATAGAATTTTTATTTGTTATAAGTTGGCTTCCGAGAAGCAGTAGAATTTTGATTTGTTATAGGTTGGCTTCCGAGATGAAGTTAAATTTTTGTTTGTTATAGTCAAACACCTTAAAAGGGGTGCCAGGGGTATTGCGGGGCAAGAAGAGAGTCGGGTATTATTTACTTTCGTTCGCAATCGCTCAAAATCTTCAAAAGCGATTGAATTCAAATTTGAGGTAAGTATTTGATTGAATAAATTCAGGTAATATAAAATAAAAATTTTTCGAATCGGCTGTCTCAATTTTTTTAACATATAAGGAATAACTATCACGTTAAAAAACGTGTCTTGGCTTACTTGGGGATGTATAATAGACAATATGATATACGCTAAATTTGGCGACAGTTAAATATTTCATGTATTTATAAGTTGTTAATCATTGGGTGAAGAAATGGTAATAGATTAATACTAAATGATTTAAATAAAATGTAAAATTACACTACACACCTTCAGTAGATTATAAGAAAAACCCACACTTTAAATACGTTATTACAAGCAAAATTTAAGTTAAACTAGCATTTTAAATGATTAACATACACTATTCCATTGTTCAAATTTTTTAAATATTAATTTATTCATTCATAACATGAAGTAATTTGGAACAGAAATTCTAATTTTAAAATAGTAAACACCGAAAGTCAACGAACTTAAGGTGTTCATAATATTATGATGAGGTAAAATCTGGATTTTTTTATTGGTTCCTGTTAATAAATAAAGCTATAGATAGAGAAATATGTCAGGGCTGAAGTATAAACCTAGCCAAATATGGATGTAATATGGCTTTATTACCATACATCAAAGCAAATTATTTACTTAATTAATATCGAAGTTGTGTGTAGTTTTGTAGGTTTCAATGTTTACCATTTAAGGAGTTTATGACTACGTGTGAGATTTAGTACGATTAAATTCAATCAAATTAAATTATTTTGTATTATTATTTAAATTAAGGTTAACATATTGAAGTTGATCTAAATCTACGTTAAAATTTATTTATTAAACATTTTCTGATTAAAAATATGATTAGTGTATTAAAGATTTTTACCATCCAACCTACATTTACATATGTAGGTGTAGAAGGTTATGCAATCCACTTTTTTTTACTATCACTCAATCGACTTTTACAACTTTTGGCCAAGTTTCGTCAAGATCGACCTATCGATTAATTATGTTCTATGCAATTTTTTTATACGAATTTAGTAGTAAAAAAAATTGCTAAGGTACAATTTTAAGTGTTAGTTCAAATTTTTTCAATGTCTGAATAACGATTCATTTTATTAGAAAAAGTGCAGACATATTTTTTAAAGAAAATTTAATTTTACATAACTTTTCTTTATAAAGTTTCTTAATATAATGCAAGGCCAGTTTAAAAAATAATTAGATATGAATGAAAATGGTTAAAATGTATCACTGATATTTCATAGAAGCGGGTGGCTTTAGAATTTTTGTTGAAGTTAATACGTATTAATTATGTCTATCTGGAATGAAGTTTTAAACGTCACATATTACTGTTTTTGTTTTTACAATGTTGCCTGTTTTTGTTATGAACGTATGAAAGAGGTTGCATAATTATGCTAAAATAAATTATAATTAAAATTTTTGATTTCTTTAATTTTTAAGTTAGCATCTAGATGTCTACTAATATATGTCTGTCCAGAAGTTTTAAACGTCTATGTGACAAAGATTATTGTTTTTGCTTTTAAAATGTTGCATATTTACGTGATGAGCTTATTATAAAAGTATATAAAGATATAATTATTCTAAAAAAATGTTATTAAAATTATTTCATTTCTTTTAATTTGCATTTTGTAGGTTGGAAGGTCGTGCGGAGTTCCACACCAGATATTTTTAAATAACTAGGCAACCTCTTTTTTATACGTTCATAACGAAAACAGGCAACACTGTTAAAACAAAAACAATTATCTATGTCAGAATGAGGTTTAAAACGTCATGTGATTCAAAGACATAAATATAAAAATGTAAGGTAAAAAAAAATTCCACAGCCGCCCGCTTTTATAAAAACATCTATAATACAGCTTCAGCATTTTCAATCATATTTATTTTTACATTTATTTCGCTTTACATTAAAAAACGTTATAAAGAAAATTTATGTAAAATTAAATTTTCTTTAAAAAATACGTCTACACCTTTTTTTTATAAAATTAATCGTTATTCAGATAATGAAAAAATTTGAACTAACACTTACATTCTACCTTAGGAATTTTTTTGCCGCTAAATTATGTGTCCTATCAAAAAATTGCATAGAACATAATTCATCGATACGTTTAAGGCCTATTTCTGGGTATTTTTGTATCTTTGAAATATACAGCTGGATTTCTCCCAAAATCTAATCAGCTCTAAGCCAAATGAAATTAAGCTTAAATCCAAAATTTTAAGTACGTAGGTGTTTTCGTTCTGGACTTATCGTGGATACTACCATACAAAACACACACACACACACACACACACACACACACACACGACACACACACACACACACACACACACACACACACACACACACACACACACACACACACACACACACACACACACACGCACACTCACGCACTCACGCACACACGCACTCATGCCCTCACGCGATCACACACGCGCGCACGCACGCATGCGAGCACGCGCGCACGTAGACACGCACACATGCACACACGTACACACGCACACACGCAGATGGACGCACACGCAAGCACACGCAAGCACACGCACGCAAGCGCACGCACACGCACGCACACGCACGCACGCACGCACACGCACGCACACTCAAACACACGCACACGCACGCACGCACGCACGCACGCACGCACACACGCACGCACGCACCCACCCACCCACACCCCCCGCAAGCACGCACGCGCGCGCGCGCCCGCCCTCGCACACACACACACACGCACACGCACACACAGACACACACACGCACACACAGACACACACACCCACGCACGCACGCACGCACCCACCCACACACACACGCACACGCACGCGCACGCGCACGCACGCACGCACGCACGCACACACACACACACACACACACACACACACACACACACACACCCACACACACATTCAGATTTCATGGCCGATCTTGACGAAACTTGGTCTAAAGTCTAAAGTAAAAAAAAGTTGATTGCATAACCTTCAATACCTACATATGTATATGTAGGTTGGAAGGTAAACATTGAAATCAAAATTAATTTTAATTTAGTAGTTTGGTAGGTCGTGTGGTATTCCACACCAAATATTTTTAAGTTATAATGTGCCATAATTTCAAGGTATAACAAACGTGAAACACAAATATTTCAAGTTTCCTAAAACAAATCTAAGTCATATTTTGAACAGAATTAGCAAAGTACAGGTCGTAGGTTCGAATCCTATTCGAGGTAAACTTTTTATTTATGTATTTAATAAAATTAATAATAAGAATTAAAATAGATTTAGGTATCGTCAAATCTCAAACGAACTACCAAAGGTTTACATTTAAAATAACCAGAAATCCTGTTTACTGTACTAAACAATTACAGGTTTATTTTTATTAAACGCTGTACTTTTTAAAGCATGCTACGTGTTATTAAAAATCCAATTTATTGTAAACAATTACTATTGAAATTAGTATTAACATGTTAAGCCAGAATTATATTGTGTTATAAGTGTTTTGTAACTGTGGTGTCGTATTGGTTGAGTTGATCGACCTATTTCCAAAGATTTTGTTTTTTAGCGTGCAGTTTCGGAAGCGGACACTGCTACCGTCGTCAGGCTTAGTCTTGAGAAAGATTGTTTTCGCAGTGGAGTCGAATTCATTTATCTCTCATTTTTTCTCTAGGACTTGACTACTCTGGGATTCGAATTTGGAACCCTTCACTTACAAGTCTCTTCGTGGTTGTGCAGTAACCTATTGCGCAAGTGTATGGCACAGAAGCTATTATTAGCGCAATAGCATCCATTTAAGTTTCATTTTTACACTAGCCTGACTTATTGAGTTTTGTGCCAGTGCTATGTAAGTAGCTTCTTTAAGTTTTCGACGAGTTGTATTCTGATCGTTTGGCACTATCTGTATGTTATCCCATTGGGTTCGGTGGTCTTAGTTCGGCGATTATGGGTCTTTATAATTCATCTCTACTGATATTCTTATGTTCTTGTGTTCTAACTTTGAATGGTCTATTGCTTTCTCCTATGTATGATCTACCGCATTCGCATAGTAGGTTGTATAATCCAATCCTTCGTATTTGTCCGAGTTAGTACCGCTGTGTATTCATCTTCTTTTTCGGTTAGCCTTTCCCTGTTTAGGTTAGATGTTAGATCCAGGTAGTCTTTTATTTTTTCAAATTTGAGCATATTGCATCTCTATCGTACAAGCATCTTGCTACTTCTAGACTTCACCTTTTGTGGTGACTGGAGTTATAGTGTAGGTATTTCGCGGTGTGGGTGGGTTCCCTGCGTGTGTGTTGTTATTCCTGCGCACAAGTAGATGCAGGAATGTCAGTTTTTGTTCCGCTCCAATTCCATTGTGAATGTTATACCCTCCATTATATATATATATATATATATATATATATATATATATATATATATATATATATATATATATATATATATCAGTGACCGGCATAAAGTTGGATACAAATGGAAAGCTTTTTATTGTTCATTTCTCAGAAAATTTTATTCTTGGTAAAAGTGCCTGCTCGATCGCAAACCTAAAATGGATTTGCAAAAATTTGAATATCTCGTTTCTTATACGAGGGAGCTCAAGATTAAAGTACCCTTATTATTCAAAATACACAAAAATGTCATTTAAGGAAGTTTAGAATTGAAAAGATATGTAAAATACGAAATTTCAGCCAGCTTCTCTGAAAAAAAAATATTTACGTTTTTCCTTTTTTTTCTACCGCCCATGTATTTTGCGGGAAACAAAATATTTTGGAGGTAAGTTGTTATTTGATGGAACAACAATACGCTAAAAAGCATAAGTTTTATTTGCTCCATAAGTGGAAAGTTAGGTTATTCACAATTATCCCTAAAAATACCTCAATTTTTGTATCCAATGGGGTAAACTACATATTCCTTCAAGATTATACCTAATAAATGTGAGGGGGTTATAAAGAACTTCAAAACACTCAAATTTTATCAATAAATCCTTGTCCGCAAATGAATAGAAGTTGATTTCTTTACTTACAACCACAACTATGTCTCACAAGTACTCATTATTCCTTATTTCGCTTTGATATTTGGCAAAGTAGGCTTTGGAAAAAAATTGATAATGGTCAACAATATAATTTTGACATTTCCGATATCGCTGTTAGTCTAATTTTCACTGGTGTCTGAAAACTAATTATTCACTGTAATGGCTGCACGTCTAAGTAATAATTTTTTTTTATATATACATATATATATATATATATATATATATATATATATATATATATATATTATATTAGCATAGAAGGATGGTTTCAGTTCTTTCTTTGTATTATCGTTATTACAATGGCTATTGTGCTGGTGAATTACATTCTTTGATACCATCTCCGGCTATCTTTGCGAGAAAAACTCGGTTCGCTCATTCACATCATTAGTATGCAGTATAAATCTCCACTTGTCGTACCAAACGGGCGCAATCCACATTTTTCTACACGGCTTCTAATCTCTGGAATGATCTCCCTAGTTCCTGTTTTCCTCTCACTTATGATATGAGAAAATTTAGGGTAGCTGTTCATAGGCATCTATTGGCAATTCATTATCCCTCTATCCATCCTCCTAAGTGTTCCTGAGTGCTTTAGCACGATAGGCCTTATTTAGCCTGTTCAGGTCCACAATCATATATATATATATATATATATATATATATATATATATATATATATATATATATATATCGATGGACCAAAGCAGTAAAAGTATATTTGTGCTAATCTAGTGCTCTATACTAGTTTGAAGTTTATATTATCCCTAACACCGACACAGGGAATTCCAATACTTCAATTTAGCATGTCACGCTTCTCGCCAATTTATTAGTTATCAGTCACGTGTCTTGGAAATACACGTATAGAGCAATGCAATTTTTGATTTCAGGAAACAACGAAAATTAGGGTTGCGGAAATACGCAGACTAGAAGAACTATTTTCTATAAAATAAAAAGGTAGCACATGCAAAAGCGAGAAGGTCGGAAAGTATCTCGTTTCCAGGACAACCTTCCTAGAAAAGACTGGGTCAAAGCATCTATTCGATATCATAATGATCTTACAGTAAGGCTAGGGCCAAACATAAATTGAAGCAGAACGGCCCTTAATAAAGATTAAATGAGACAATACAAAAGCAACATTGACGGACGTTGAAACACACGCTGTTTTCAATTACAATGAAACAAATCTGATGACCCAGGTCAGAAATAAAACTTTAACAAAACATGGCGTCAAATACCCCGAGCGAATATGCAACTTATCGAAAAGTAGTATTTCTCTTATGATAGCAGGAAATGCGTCTGTTGAGCTACTTGTTGCGTTGTATACAACTCCAAACACTTGTGGGACAAATGGTCCACCAGGTACACGCTACGGAAATACTGTTTCTGGGTGGTTTGAACCCCACACATTTGTGAATTGGTTTAAAACAATTTTGTTGCCACGACTTAAGAAAATTTCCAGGAAAGAAGGTTGTCATTGGGGATAATTTATTTTCTCACATAAATGTCAAAGTTCTGGATTTGTGTAGACAACATGAAGCCCATTTCGTATGCTTATCTCCTAATAGTACTCATGTCACTCTGCCCCCAGATGTCGCATTATTTGCACCATTAAAGAGAGCATGGAGAGACATTTTATCTAGGTACAAGGAAACTCATATAGGAAGTAGGCCAAACGTTCTTGAAAAGCAGCACTTTCCAATACTACTACGATCTCTAATGGAGAAAATAGGACAAAACTCTCATGATATTTTAAAGGCAGGTTTCAAAAAATGTGGCATAGTTCTGTGGGATCTGACCCCAATATTAGAAAGATTAAAATCAGGTTATCGTTCTGTTATAGAAGCAGAAGGAAACTCCAATGGTAATGGAAACACTACACAATTTTCTAATATTGAAAATTATTTCAAGGAATAGAAGAAAAGGTTAACAGTTCTGCCAGGTCAAATCATACCTCATTCGGAAGTAATCTTGATATCAACTCTCAAATTGTGGAAGCATCGAAATCTGCCGAGACAGCTCATATTACGTTAGATGAAGTTTCACATGATGATTCTGATGATCAAACTGCAAGTGACCATCAAAATATTTGGAGATTCATCAGATGATGATGAAATGTAAGGGGACACCGAGTTTAATAGAAAGCTTCCCTAGGAAAAACAAATGCGAAAAAAAAAAAATCTGGTTTGAGAGATGTTGCAAGAGTTATAGGTGAATATGTTTTATCCGTTTATGACGATAATTTGTATCCTGGAATCGTAACGGCTTTGTATAATGATGGTGCTATGATCAGTACTATAACAAAGTCATTGAAATACTGGAAATAGCCCGCAAAGCGAGATGAAATATAATAAGGACGGACCAAATAATTGGTGCAATGGATTTACTTAAACAAATATCTACTCGTGGTTTGTATTTGGTTCCCGAATGTGATTTGTTATGGTGTTATGGCAGTAGCAACAGTTTTATGGATAAAATGCATGCTCTATTCAGATGACGGGTATACTTTGCACAACATTTAAATATATTTTTTTGTCTGAACAAAGCAGTTAGTCATCTTTGGAATGAAACATGAATTTTTTTAGAACCTTTACAACAGCCACCAATAACGCGATTTCTTTAAACTACTTTCAGTATATTTTCCGTGTAATTAAATATTTTCAGTCAAAAAAGTGGAGCGGTATATCAGAAAAAAGTTGTATGTGTGATAACAACTTCATTCTTAGTACGCCTATAGGCCTTCATGTGTTTTCTGTAATAAATGCACTAACGACCGGGCCTATGCAGATCGTTAGTGCTTTTTAGGACTTTATAGCCTGCAGCTGATGACCAACAATTTCTGAGAAAACGGCACCCCATTTTTCAGTATTGGCGTTCTACTAACGACAGGACTATTGTACATAATGCGTTATTGCTTTGTGCTATAATGATTGCAACCGCATGACCAAATGTACAATAAAATGGCTCATCATTGTGTAGTGCCGGCCTTATAAGCTTATGGGATGCACTAATCGGTGGTTGTGTCGAAAAATGAGGTCGCACTGCTGCAAGTTATGAACTAACGAAGTACTTAAGAACCGCGCAAGTTATGTCGTTACTAGATGGAATAAGAGTAGAGAGCCGCACTACAACATGGTACCGTTTTTTCGAAAAGGACCGGTCAACTAATAAAATCTATAAAGCACTAAAAGGATGTGCCTGGTTTCTTGCTTCCAATAAGAATAGGATGCCATCACTGCAAAAAAGGGACACTTTTTGGGAAATGCGCGTTCGTATATCGTATATCGAAGCACTAACAAATGTACACCAGATCTAACATTCGTGCTTTCAATCAGGATAGAAAGCCAGTACTGCACATGATGGTGTTGTTTTCTAAAAACGACTGATCAAGCCTTTAAAAAGCTGTAGGAGGCACTAAAGAAGCAGCAACGATTCATGCAGGTCACGTCATTGTGGTTTCATTAACCATGTGAGCTTCACACACATTATAAATCTCAAAATCATTGCTTTTTTATTATTAAGTTCCTTTTTCGTTACTGTAGATATAACTTAGTTGTTTACAAATTCTAATCTAATAACTATAGTTTTAGAATAAATTTTGTTAGATACAGTATATTGATAAATTTTTATAAAACAGATTATCAGAAGATCTTCTAAAGTGGTTGAAAACTGTGTAATTATTTTTTCAGTTCTATACAGTTCTCGAAAATCAATAAAAACAAAAATATTAAGACGACCATACAGAAAACAGCTGCATAGAGCTGTTACTTAAACATTTAAACAGCTTTTGATTCTTTTCGTCCTGGTTACATACTTTCTTTTAAATAAATGTATTGCAGCTTCAGTTGGATTTTTTTAATATTTGAAAAACTCAATAGGTCGTATATCAGTTATGCGAATCTAAAAATGTAACATTGATGTAATGTCTGCACAACCTCAAAACCACGAACGAAAACCTTGGGCATGGTTAAATTTCAAAATTGAAATTGAAGAAACTACAAATGGGCTGATTGATAAGTCCTAAAAGACGCGTTTTCGTCGTCTTTAAAAATAAAGCCTATAAGATGAATAATTTTTTACGATAAACTAAAAAATCTGCGGTTTTGTATTAACCGCAAAAACCATTTAACGAAATTTTATTTCCCTTAACAACGTTATAGTCGAATGGCCGGTTCCACCAAGTAACGCTAATTCGCGTTGGATGGCCAATAGAATTTAATTTCGAATTAAATTTATTGTGTTCCACAACCCATAATTTTGCATGCGTTTAGATAATCTCGCGTTAATTCTAGTCTGCGTTTTCGCCATAACGTTGGTACGAGATGTCGGTAATCAAACTAATTTTTAAGTCATCATCTGTCACTTGCAAATCAGTTGCAACCAATGACTATTAACCAAGAATAGACCCAGCATTCCTTATCATTTTATACGGAATTGTTTGGCTCCAACATAACGCTACGGCAAATGGGGAAAAGGGGTGAGCTTTCTGCAGCGACATAGGCGTACATTCATGGTTATTAACAACGTCAATGTAACGAAACAATAAACAATTAAAAACAACGGTATCATGTATTTTTTTATTAAAAAGTTACAGTCCCACCATTATAAAACCTAAGTTATACAAAAAACAACAAATAATAACGTTGCACTCATCTAACCATTCGAAAAAACACTGCAATAATAATTAAAAGAATCAGATGTTGTCAACTATGGGGGCAGCCATCTTCCGGTAGTTTGCAGGAAGTGGTTTGTAAAACAGTAAAACGGGAGTAACGTAAGAACTTTACTGAGCTCGAGAAAAGAGATTTGGCGAGGATTGTGGAAAAGTATATTAAAATCTAACCAATTTGTTACATTATCCTAACCAAAGTTTTTCCAGATATGTCAACATTACTGAAAACAAAAAACCCATGGGTCCACCACCAACATTTTTGCATTTTCCCACGAGATTTGAATAGAAATAAATACTATGACATTTATCCTGTAAATTTAATATAATAGATATATTTTAATCTTATTTTGATACTTACGTTTTTTCCGATATTTTGAGTGAATAAAAATGTTCAAAATAAATGCGACACAATGAAGTAGGAATATGCACGGAATATACACAGCAACAATGAACATAAGAAGAAAATCATACCCTAAAACTTATTACAATGTGTCAGAACTGTCAATTTAATTGACCGATATCCATGAATTAAACTAATCGCCCATTTAACCCAAAGTTAGTGTCTAATTGAGCATGGTGGAACAGAATTTGGCACTAATCCTAGATTAGACGTCTCAGTTTTAATTTCGCGTTAAACTAACCTCTACTATTTTTAAGTCAGCTTGATGGAACGCAATTAGGGGTCTAACTCGAGATTAGTGTTTAATGCGCAGTTAAATCATTTAACTGGGCGTCCTGGAACCGGGCATTAGTGAAACAAAATATATTGGAAATTAATATTGGAAAACCGTTAAACAGTCAACATACTTCGATATACCAAAAATTTTAGTTGTACGAAACAAGACAATTTCTTTTTCAGTTTTTTACGCAACCTTTCACGAATGAATAAACTAAGGAAACTGCGGGGGCTTAAAACTAAAGTTTTGGTTAAAATCGAAAAAAAAAACTAAGAATCACATTATTTCTAATCATTAAACGAATAGTTTTCAGATTAGTGCCAACCTTAAGATACATACCATAGAAAACGTACCTACTTAAGAACCAATGAATTGGATGAGAAACTAAAAATGTATGCCTGAGATACGTCATCTTTAAGATAATTTAGGATTACAATCAAGGAATCCGCCAACCCGACGAAATTAACTATAAATTACTTTAGTGCAGGATTCATTATGAAGTCCGTTTCACTTTATGTACGAGGCATGAGCACTAAAACGAAATCTCTTCAAAAACAAACTTACGAACCTAAAGGAATCGAACCTCTTGTTTGGTTCGAGGCTCTAGCATCGAGTGTCGCTACAAAGCACTAAATTCTTCCATCAATAGGGCTTGATTGAAGAAACGCCCATCAAAATATTGATCAAAAAATCAATATTACCACAATAATCAAATAATCAATAAAATCTGTGTTCCCACTCATTTTTTTGTTACATTAGACGTTGTAAATAATGCAACTCGAAATTTTTTAGAAGTCTCAAAAAGCGCCCAAATACGCCAAGAGGTACAATTTTAGTTGACGGAGCTATATCACAGAGGGCGCTCTAGTTCAGTTCCATTATATACCATGTAAGTTTCGTAATTATGATGCTGTATTATATGAACTAACTAGAACCCATCAAAAGCTACCAAATTTATGGCTCCCAGTTTTTGGCAACCCTGCAATTACAACTCCGTTCCTTGCGACCCTATCCTGATCACACCCATCCTTAATCCCACCATGCATAGTGTAATGTATGCATGTATGTATGGTGGGAATCCATGATAGTGGCTGAAGGCGCTTGGAAAGCTAAAGCAGTCAGCCCTCCCCTTGGGGGATGAAATACGTGGCCCTTCTTCCCTTCACTATGTGCACTATGCGTATATATTTTATACGCGGAGGTGCCGTTTAAACAATGATTTAGAGACCTTCCAAATAGAATGTACCTTCAGGTCCCTTTCCGTTTAAGCTAGTGGTTTTGAGGTTTTCCATAGTTTATGTGTTGGAGTAGTAGCGTCGTAAACACTTCAAAGAAGTGTCGCGAATCTCTATAGTTTAAACGAGTTTTGGAACATTGCGTTATTCTATCAAATAGGTTCTCTGCATAATAAGAGCAACAGGAGCTCTTTGGTGATTAATATTTTTTAAATAACTGTGCTGCAACATCTTGGTCGATTTAAATAAGGCAATGAAATAGACATTTGCATCCTCTTAATAAGTGGATAAATGAGGACAGGGCTGCTAACAAAATAACATTAATTGTTTTATGGAGGTCATTAGTCATAATAAATTATGGTATTTGGTTTTCAAGATGTACGCAGCCTAATTTATGGCAAATGGGTTTATTTGTCGGTGAAACACATCTGAAACTAAATAATTACTAAACAGAAATGTTACATGTTACAAGGCTTGAAAACATGTGCCAAAACTCACACCAATGCGACATTATGGATTATATACTAGGATCACTTGTGTTGCTTGGGAATTTAATTTTTAAATGTTATGCTTATTATCGGCGATCTATCAACCCCATTAGTGGTGTGCAATCATCACAACAAAATAAATGTATTGTACAAATTACGAGTCTGTGACGGTTCGGTTTCGGCATTTCGGTCCCGCCCTTTTGGTAGAGCCGTTTTAGTAGCAACAGTTTTGGACCCAGCCATTTAGGTTTCTTTCATTTAGGTCCAGGAGTTTCGATCCCTGCCCTGTTTAATATACACACTTAAGAAAATGGACAAAAAAGCTACTTTAACCTAGCCTAATTAATCTCGACATCCTTTTCGCAACAATTATTTAGATGAGTTGATCGACCTATTTCCACAGTTTTTGCTTTTATAGCGCGATGTTTCGGAAGCGAACTCTGCTTCCGTCATCAGGCTTAGTCCTGAGTAGGACTATTTTCGCACTTGAGTCGAATTCATATATTATGATTTTTTTCCTCGAGCACTTGATTACTCTCAGATTCGAACTTGATACCTTTCAGTCTAACATCTTTAACGCTGAGCCACTGAGTAATCTAATATATATATATATATATATATATATATATATATTAATGGTGTAATTTAGGGTCTTTTATTGTAATTATTTAATAAACGTATGACACTTACAATCGTGACATAACACTGTCACTGTCCGAAAGTAATAGATAATTATATATTACATTTTTCTTACATAGGCACCACAAATTAGTTAAATCAAATCCTTAAAACTATAAAGAATATTAAAACAAAATTAAATTTCAATCTCACAAAAAGTTCAAACGGAATAACTAAAAAAAAAACAATTGTGTATCATTGTGAGGTTGAAAATTCTTCAACAATATATACAACTACAAACTACTATGAAACGTAATTATAAGGTCCTTTATTGAAGTAACGCCCAAAGAATAGTTAATAAATACCTGTTTATTATTTTTTATTATTCCAAAAGTTTCCAATTTTGTTACTATTAAACAATATTAAACACTTTCTCTTCTTTTCGAATCTCAGCTTAACTTTTTTTCTGAGTTCATACCTACTTTCTGCATTTTGTTATCCCAATCTATCTTTGTGACTTCAACATCCATATTTTCCATTTTTCTTCTCAAAATTTTCGAGCTCAGTTCAGGGAAGTTCCTTTTTTATCGTTCTAAATAGACCGTCTTTCTAATTCTTTTCTTTCTTTTCTTTCCACACTTTTTTCTTTTTATACTTTTTTTTCTCACCAATTTTCCTTTTTATAATATGATATTTTTTTTTTAAATCTGCTTGCCTATTAAAACAATTTTTTTTTATTTTTACTTCCTCTTCCTCACTCCGGTTCAAAAACTGATTTCCGTTTACCATCTCTTGAATTCTTTCCTTCTTTTTTCTAATCTTTTGATATGTTGTTTCTTATACTAATTTTTACCACTAATACAATTTTAAATTATAAAAATTACTAAAATAAAACTTGACATCTTATTTGTATTTTTTTAAAATCATATCCATTATTTAATGTAATTTTGAGTTTTATATATATATATATATATATATATATATATATATATATATGTTGTTTGTGGTTGGGCAGTGGTTTATTGCGCATGTTGCGCCGTAAACTGTTGCGCATTTTTGGGATCCAAATGGGTTTCATTTCTACACTAGCTTGGCTTATTGGATTTTCTTCTAGTGCGATATACGTAGCTTGTTTGAGTTTCCGGCGAGTTGTATTCTCGTCCTTTGCCACTATCTGTATGTTATCCAATTGAATGCCGTGGTCTTCGTTCCAGACATGTTCGGCGATCCTTGATCTTTCTGTTTCGCATTTGCGGATGTTGTTCTTATGTTTCTGAGTTCTCACTTTGAATGTTTTAATGCTCTCTCCTATGTAAGCTCTGCCGCATTCGCATGGTAGGTCGTAAACATAAGCTGGATGAATTCCCAGATCATTTGAATAGCCACGCACCTCCATAAAATTCACAATGGAATTTGAGTCGGAACAAAAACTGCCATTTCTGAATGTACTTGTACACCGGAATGACAACACGACAAGTGTATACAGGAAGCCTACCCACACAGATACGTACTTACACTACAACTCCAATCAGCACAAAGCTTGCAACTAGGCGTGGCAAGATGCTTCTATGATAGAGCGAAAATAATATGCTCAAAACAAGAGGACCTGGAGAAAAAAGAAAATATCGCCAGAACACTTAAAGGAAATGGCACACCGATCTAACACCTAACCTAAACAGGGAAAGGGTAACCGAAAAAGAAGAACCTAAATATACAGCGATAATACGGTACATACGAGGTACCTCAGACAAAATTCGAAGGATAGGCAGCAAATACAAGATATACACTGCCTTCAAATCGGCAAGAACGCTCATGGGAATACTAACCAAAACCAAACCTCACAATGAGGACCAGAATTCCAAAAATTGGGTATACGACCTATCGCGAATGCAGCAGAGCTTACATAGGAGAGAGCAGTAGACCACATCGCACTCAATGGGATAATATACGGACAGTGGCAAAGGACGAGAATACAACTCACCGGAAACTCAAAGAAGCCACATATATCGCACTAACAGAAAATCCAATCAGCCAAGCTGGTGTACAAATGAAACCCATTTGAATCCCAATAATGCGTAAAGTGCTCAAGCGCAATACACCTGCTTCTAATATATATATATATATATATATATATATATATATATATATAGGATTACTCAGTGGTTCAGCGGTAAAGGTGTCAGGCTTACAAGTGAAAGGTACCAAGTTCGAATCTGAGAGTAGGCAAGTGCTTTAGAAAAAATCATAATATATGAATTCGACTTAAACGCGAAAACAATCCTTCTCAGGCCTAAGACTGATGACACAAGCAGAGTCCACTTCCGAAACGTCGCGTTATAAAAGCAAAAACTGTGGAAATAGGCTGATCAACTTAACTAATATGAAACCACAGTTAAGAAACACCTACAATACAGAATTTCTATTACCGTTTAATTGGCAAAATCTAACCTATTTGCGTATTGGCCGGGACTGAAACGGTCGGGACTGAAAAGGTGGGATGAAAAGGGAAGGATTGAAATGTCTTGCCCTTGTAATTAGTCGTAATAAAACGCTGCCGTAAAGTGTATTATATTCGGATGTCTTGAATTTTTAATGAAAGAACCCCAGTACTTGAATTTTGCTTTGCTGCATGTCTAATAATATACCAGAGGTGTCATTGATAAGGGCGCCGGTCATATCTCAGAAACGGTTAATGGTATAGCATTAGGAAAAAAATATTTTTAGTAAATGTGGCCCAGAAAAATCGGACAATAGAGTTTTTCTCTGAAATGTCCCAAAAATTTTAAAACAAATGAGAGTATACCTACTCAATTGAATGACTATTATAACACAATTATATTATAACAGATTTAGTTAATTAGTTGTAAAATTTTATAATATTAATTATATAATAGCTTTGTAATATAAAGAACATTACAAAAGTTAGCAGATTTGTTCTTATTTCAATAAATATAATTTATCCACCTACATAATATGTACGGAGCGTTATGCCCCGCGTAATTATGTATCCCTTCTCCCTTACTCTTTTCAGATAAAAACAATAGGTAACGCTAAACAGTTCCTAGTTCCCAAATGTCTCTATATTCCGAATCTCTTTAAAATTGGTTTAATAAGAAATTAAGGAAATTTGTTTTTTTGAACATTTTTCAAAAAACACAACTAAGCTATTACTAGCGTTATGCCTGTAGGTCCATTCGCCTATTCGTCCGTCTGTCTCTCTATTTGAGAGTGTGAGCAGTGAAACATTGTTTACAGCTTGGAAATGTCTTATTTAATAGGTTCTGATAAGTTATTAATGCAGATAAAGAAAGAATTTCGCAAATTGCAGCTCAGGTCAGAAAATACGCAGCAAGATTTGCCCAAAATCAACAGTTATGCACCAGATTCGTTGAGAGAACTGTAACAACCCATTTTGAGTTGTATTAAAATTTACCTTAATTTATGTTCTTCGTTCATTTAGTTGTAAATATAAGAAAAAATTTTTAATTATTAATGAATTATAGGTATGTAGTAGGCAACTTAATTTGCATTTTGGTGTAACTTAAGTGCATATCTTCTTAAGGGTTTATACTCCCACTTCTTTAAATTATTTTTTTTTCTGCTCATATTTTCGCGCAACGCGTCATCATATGATTTCCTAAGCGTCCATTTTTTAATTTCTTATGGTGCGCTGTTTGATGCAGGAAGCCATCTTTGGGTTTCCACCTAAATCTTGTGAAAAGTGCCATTGATTTAATGGTAAGATATATTTAACTCGTAATACAAAATCTAAAACATTTGCTTTTTGCAGGCATTTTTTTTTACTTTGACACTTTAATTTTACCACTTTTAATTGCAAATATAATTCTACTTTTACGTACGTTTTATTTTATGATTGCGTTTTGCTTTTAGTGCAGATCTAAATGTAGATCCCATTATTTATTTTGAACTTTCGAGAGAATGCAATAAACATTGGATTACCCAAATTTCTTGAAGAGCAATTTATAAGAAATAAAATTCCATTTTGGTGAGGTTTACAACGTAAAGCGTTGTTATTGCGATATATTGCGCAACATTGATACAAGCATTACATCACCTTGGTTTGCATTTCTGCATTTATTTTTTTATAATACCAGGAGTTCTCAAGAAGATGTATTATATTTTGTAACAGGTATTTATAAGTTTAATGATTTCTTAGTATAAGGCTGTTTTTAAGATATATTTTATATAACCCTAAATTTAACTGTTAATAAACATAGTTTGTATATTTTTTATTTTTTACATTTTGGTAAAATTTTTATTGCAAGCCTCGTTTTAGTTATTCCGAGCATAATTAGAAAATAACTTGGCGTCCGAGATCATTTTTATTAGTGTTACTTTGCAGTTTCTATATTGATGTTAAGTGGAAATAACAGCATAAATTGTGGTAATTAAGCAAAACAAAAGCATGAACCGGCCGTGAAGGGATTGTATCTCTACTTAGTTTAACGATTTGTTATGAGAACATTTATATACCCATTTATTACGCTATTATTATATTATACCTGGCACCAACATTTATCATATTATAAAACGACCAAACACATTTTCCTGCTTTTTTTGTATTAAATAATTTGTCCATAATTTTTACCTTCTAACCTATGTACATGTACATATATAAAAGGTTATGTAATCGACTTTTTTGTCGCTACCGATAAATTGACTTATTGTTTGGCCAAGTTTCGTCAAGATCGACTATGATGTCTGTATGTGGATGTGGATGTGCGGGTATATGTTAATACCCACGATAACTCCAGAACGAAAAAACGTAGTACTTAAAATTTTGTATTTAAGCTTGTGCTCATTTCTCCTGGAGCTAGTCAGCTGAATTCCCTCCAAGATCTAATCAGATTTTGGAAAAAATTCAGCGGCGAAAAGGGAGGGTATATTAGGAGTTGTTTTTTATTTTTATCAAATATTTCTGAAATAGCTCTATATTTCAAAGATCTAAGAATACCAATATATAGACCTTAATCCTATACATTAATTATGTTCCATGAAATTTTTTGACCACGCGTAATTTAACGGCAAAAAATTCCTAAGGTAGAATCTAAGTGTTAGTTTTCAATATCTGAATAATGATTAATTTTATAAGAAAATGTGTAGACATTTTTTAAAGAATATTTAATTTTACATAACTTTTCTAGTTTTCTTTATAAAGTTTCTTAATATAAAGCGAAATACGTGTAAAAATTAAATAAATATAATTGAAAAGGCTTAAATTGCATTATCGATATTTTTATAGCGAGTTAGCAATTTATCATCTAGATGTCTATTAACCTCTAGCTGACATTAAGTTTTAAACGTCTGTTTGACAAAGATTATTGTTTTTCAACGTTGCCTATTTTCGATGAACTTATTATAAGAGGTTGCATAATTATCCTAAAAAAAAATATTTCATTTCTTTTAATACCCATTTTGTAGGTTGGAAGGTAAGTGTGTTGTTCCACACCAGGTATTTATTTATGCGCCAATTTCGTTCTGGAAACGCTTTTTTTGTGTTAAAACGCCTTTCTTTAAAAAGTGTCAAAAACGATACACAATTTTGTTAATTCCTTGATGACCTTTTTTGTTTGAAATAGATTTTTGGTGAAAACAAATCAAAATGTTGCGCCGATTTCGTTGGGAAAACGGAAAATGGCAACAAAATTTTGCAGTTTTGCAGTGTTGGATATAATTTTGGACAAATGCTGCCCAACAATTTCGATGGAGAAACGGCAAAACACACAGTCTCGATGTACGAGAACTAAATATTAAGCTATTTCGGTTTTAGTGATTATTCTAAAAAACCTTATTTTTAATATTATGATTGGGTTATTCATTGTTCAGGGTATCTAGTAAATGAACACTACTGATTATTATTCATTTTGTCCTTATAATTGCAGTACAAACATTGGTTTACAACATTTCTAAACAGTCTCGTTTGTAGTTACTCTCATTATCAAAAATTTGGGTACTTTTTAGTCAACTTTATGCAGAATTAAGTGTTAATAAACTTCCAATGAAACGGAGTTTCAAAGAATACGTTTACAAACACAAACAAAACGTTTAGTAGATTATAAGAATAAAACTTTTACGATCTGTGGTTTGGTTAAGGTCACGGAGAAATAAAGGTATTACATAATATCCCAAATTTTTTTTAATTCTCACTTGCCTACATGTAAATATAATTTAATTGGTTAATCACTACTCTTTATTGAACATAAAGTCCCACAGTACACAAATAATAAATAACCATTTCGGTTTGTTGAATTTACAAAACTCGGAAAACAATTTTATTGTTTTTACATCTAAATTGCGGGAAAAAATTAAATTGCTCTGAATATTTGTGGTTAGATTGAGATTTTTCTAACTAGAATTACACGGTACGCTTCAATGACATGAACGCCCTATACAAAAAGAATGCTTAGACTGAATCATTATTTATACTAAAAACGTGCAATTATTATAATACCAGTAATCATATCACATTATGACGCTAAAGTTTGAAAACAATACTAATTTGACCTTTGGATTACTTTTTACATGTAGGTAAATAAACAAATAACAATAATAATTAAATTTTTAATGATTATTCAGGTATTATCCCTCTTAATGCCCATAATATGTAATTAATAAATTCCAAGGCTCTTTTAATTTTAGTTACTGAGAAATTATAGGGTATTCATATGACAGCCTGTAATTTCGACGACGTACTGTAATTATTTTTTATAAATTATCGAACAACATTAAACTTACAATTGGCTAATAGTGACATGACAGTCTTTAATTGCAAGTTCGTACTAAATTAAACAAAAAAAAAGTTTTACCGCTTTTACTCAATGAAGCAATAACTCGAAAAACACATAATTCACTTCAGCTAGCTGTAATAATGTTTTTACCTTTTTTGGTGATAATTCAATTGGAATGTGTTAAGTAAAAGTAGTTATTATGGAATCGAGTATTTCTCATGTGTAATTTGGAAAAATTTTTATGTTGTAAGGTTTTCTAAACATCTGTTAAAATTTATAATAACGATCTTTGTTTCGTCACTTGAAACTATGAATAAGTTTCAAGGTGATTAAGGCAAACATTGAAATTATGTTTTGAGCAGGTAAAATGTTATTAAACACTCGTTTGAACTTTAGGGTTTGACGAATAGCTAATAACATAATGTCAGATTAATTTCAAACCTAAGGATGTAAGTTGTATAAATGTTATGATTGATGTTAACTGGCTAATCAAATGTAATTTTAGATTTTTAGACATGTAAAATTCTGATTATAATTAGAACCTTTAAAGAATTCTACTAATTCAAGAATTTCTTGTAATAGGAAAATGTAAACTTACAATTAATAATTTCTGGTGTGGAACAACACACAACCTTCCAACCTACAAAGTGGAAATTAAAGAAATGAAATAATTTTAGTAAGAATTTTTTATAATAAGTTCATTACGAAAATAGGCAACAGTGTAAAAACAAAAACAATAGTGTATGTCAAACAGACGTTTAAAACTTCATGTCAGGAAGAGGTTGATAGATGCTAACTTAAAAATTCATGTCATAATTTTAATTATAATTGTTTTAGGATAATTATGCAACCTCTTTATTATACGTTCATAACGAAAACAGCCAACATTTTAAAAACAAAAACAATAATCTACTTATGTCATAATGACATTTAAAACTTCATGTCAGATAGAGATTAATAGACATAAATACATGTAACTTAAAAAAAATTCCAAAGTCTCCCGTTTCTATAAGATATCAAATGCAGTTTAACCATTTTCATTCATATTTAATTAATTTTTAGACTTACCTTGCGATGTATTACGAAACTTTATAAAGAAAAGTTATTTAAAATTAAATTTTCTTTAAAAAATTGCATAGAAGATAATTAATCGATATAAGGTCTATATCTAGGTATTTTTATATTTTTGAAATATGCAGCAGTTTCAGCAATATTTGATAAAAATCAAACACTGCCCCCCGTCTCTGAATTTTTCCCAAAATCTAATCAGCTCCAGGAGAAATGAAAAAAAAGCTTAAACACAAAATTTTAAGTACGTGCGCGTTTTAGTTCTGGAGTTGTGGGTATTAACTTACAAACACCCACAAACAGACACACACGCACAAACGCACGCAACCAACCACCCTCCCGAGTGAATTGATCGAAAAGGTTCGCACGCAAGCGCGCACACACTGTTACGGGCAAAAATGACAGTAAAACGGAAGTAACAGATAAGGACAAGGGTGACAGTAGGGCGTAGAAGTGTTACTAATTTATGCGCTTAAGACGGATCGTAATACGTAAATCACAATAGGGGTTTGTCATAAATCATTAGGGCGCCAGGCTGTTTGTAAATGTCAATACAAGGGTCGTAGTACCTGAATGCCAAAAGTTCACAGCTAAGTTCCCAAACAAACCAAAACACTTGATCACCTTTTGACGTCAATCACGGCTAATCAGTGAATTACTAAATGACACGTTGATTCCTATAAAACTTCAAAATACTTGCAAATACCCGCAAAACAATGACGAGCTAAAATTCACCTCCTTGGTTAACGATCTAATTACATCATGTATACGTTACGTTATATCGCAAAACGTACCTCTTATAATTAAATTATATTAACAAAACTCAATATAGTAAATATTCCAATAAAGGAATTCTCTTTAATCGTTATGGTAAAGCTTCTACTAAAGTAATGACAAATAAATGAACGTTATCGCTGTTTAGCTGCATATATCAAAATTTCCAATAAAATAAATAAAGTACTCGGTAATTTGTACGTATGAAATATTTAATCTCTTAAATTTGTTCTTCTGTAGTAATAGAGATGGGGTCACAATAATATTATAAACTGTAAGGAAATAATACCCAATTTGTAAACATTATTCAAATATTATAATCAAATTTAAACAGTATTTATAATAAATAGTCATGGTAATACAGAAGTCAAAATTCATTCAATTTTGTAAACCTTAAAAGTTAAAATGGGTTGACGCTTGCACGTGTCAAAACCCCAAAGTAATATATTGTATCTTAATTTTAATCAACATCACAATGAGTACCAATAACGTCGCTCAGATAAATTTGACACATCGATTCGTAATTTTGTATCGCATAATCGGAATAAAATAACAAATAACAAAAAAATATGGTTAATACATGGGTGAAAAATATATGTCACTAACACAAGCTGGGTGCTATAACCTGCTACAATTGTAATAACTCAAAATATCGTCATCAAGCTAAAAATTGTAACCAAATTAATTCTTCCAAAATTTATACCTGATTAAATCCAAACTTCAATAACGGCAAAACACATTTTTACATAAAATTCGATAGGAAAGAAAAAAAAAAGATTGTGTCAGATTTCAACCACACGTGACAACACATACAACACAAACACGCATACACACACTCACTTAATTACTCATTCACTCACTCACTGATTCACTCAATCACTCACTCACTCACTCACCCACCCTCCCACACACTCACTCACTCATTCACTCACTCACTCACCCACCCATCCCTATCAACCACCAAACCAAGCCAACCCACCCACCCAACCACCCACCCACCCACCCACTCACTCACTAATTCACTCATTTACTCGCTCACTCACCCACCCACCAGCCCCGCCACCCGCCCGCCCGCCACTAGGGCAATAATAAGTAAATCAAGACTGCAACGCAACGTAATGTAATAGCACCAATGTACCATATCCAATAGTTGTTTGTAACTGAGAGAGTAGGGTATAGTTACTATAAATAGTTCTATTAGATGTAATAAACATTATCGAGTTAGATACCACTACTTCAATTACTCACGGGTGTAAAAACCAGTCTACAATCGGTACAAGTGACGGTGTACCCCTTGCATCCCCAACACACTTAATTTCAACTAACCCGAGATTAAACATGGTCCTGCGATCCTTCGAGCCACCAACATCGGCAATCAATGAAAGGAAACCATCCCCGCCGGAAATAAGCAGTGAAACATCCGCCGCGGGAAAGAAGGAAAAAACTGCGATACCCAGTATTACGAAAAAGGTCAGCATGAAGCGGAAAATCTACTTCTGTGAAACTGTTAGGATTTACGCCCATTGAGAAGAGAACATGTTAGAAAACAGCGGGTAGGAGATTTACATTTCGGAAATTGTGTTAGTTCTATTACCCTCACAATTACACAAAATGCGAGAGGAAAATATCCTTATAACTCACAAGAATCAATCCTGAGCGAGAAAAATCAATAGTCAAAACAAGAGTGGCACCAGTAATTAAGTGAAAAGGCAACCTCTGTCAGGAAAAGCGCCACGCATACCGCTAGAAAATTAAAGGCAGTGAGTAAACAATATTAAACGTTAAAGGAAAATCCAGCACAAAGTTTAACAAATTTGCCAAGAATCAAAATGAAATTGGCAAGTCGATGGATGAACTATTTAGCGACTATGAAAAAAGCCTCGGTATCACGGAAAAACGAGGTTTACATACAGTCGCAGTACATTGGAGGCATGGTGAGAAACAGCATTAATGACACATCAGGAGCTATCGAAACTGCAAGTAGAAGATCATGACTACCACAGGTGACAATATTTTGCGTAGTTAGGTAAGGTATAGAATAATATTCAACATTACCTGACAGACCTGGAGAAAAATATATCACCACGCAAAGAGAGAAGAGGATGCGTCCAGATGGCAAACATTCGTGGCGAATCGGGTTATAGAAATCAACATACTCGTGGACCAGCAGGTAAACCATGCCTGCACGGAAGAGAATCCAGCCATCCTGTCACGGGGATATCCAGCATTAAATATGAAGACCAGATCAATTTGGTGAAATGGACCGAAATGGTTAAAAGAAACGAATGGGAAGCATATAGAATACTCCAAGCTACCAGAGAAATGGAGGTGAAACGATGTCTAACATCCACAAAATTAGAAAACAATAACAGATTCATAGACGGATTTTCATCGCTATCACCACTACAACAGGTGAGCGTTTACTTGACATCAAAAGGAACGAATACATCTAGTAATAGAAGAATTGGCCAGAGCGATGCATTATAATGACGCAGCGGCAGCAGTTCGGGAAAGAAATAAAATAGTATATTAAGTATCTAGAACAGTAAGAAAATTTTACCGATCGAAGACAATTTCTTGAAGGAGGAGCGAAGCAACGACTCCAATTACTGTCTGAGATCGGTAGTCCTTAATGTTTAAGATGATTATGACGTTTTTTTGCGCGACCAAATTTATTAAAAAGATTTAAATATGTAGTTAGTAAATAACGATATGTACATATTTATATTAGTCTCCTTATACCAAGTTGTCTTAATGTAAAAATTGTATTTCGTTGCTATAACAATTTATAAATAACTGCAGCCATTACAGTTTTTTTTGTGAAAATAACATTGAAAACTAGAATGAATATTTTCAGTGAATCTGAAAAGTTTCTTGCACACAAGGTAGTAGATTACATATTAAAGTAAAGATACATTAGTAATTTATTATATTTTTTATAAGTAGGAATCATATTAGGAATAGCTGGTGCATGTAGACGAGAAGAGTTATATAATATAAAAATAGAAGACTTTGAGGAACGTCATGGATTAATCATTGTAAAAATACCCCAATAGAAGACAAATATTCAATGATCATTTGTTATTATTAACATTGAACATAATAAAGTTAACTATTTGGACATGTATTACAAATATAAAAATCTCCGTTCAAAAAATGCAAAATCATTTCATTTCTTTTTAAATTATCGACATGGGAAATCCACTAATCAGGTTATTGGAAAGGGTACATTAATTGTAGCGACAAGGAAACTCGTCCACAAGAGTCGCACGAGGTTCCAGTAGATGGTACTGAAATTTTTTCATCGGCATCTGTTTTCCAAAATAAGCTTCCTGTGACAATTGGAAATTTTAATAATTGTACTTTCAATATTTATGTTAATAGGTATTTAAAATTGAACAAATTTACTTACCGTTCTAGAACGCTAAAATACTTACCGCCGTCCTTATTCTTAGCAACTAGTAAACAAAACTTACTGTCGTGGAAACAGACCAGGCAAACAACCAGATAGCGCATAGTCGCGAAAAAACACTTAGGACACATCAGGTGCATAACATCTAGTGATCAATACTCAACCCATTCATAGATGGAGAAGGCATTCATCGAGTAAGAGGGCTGCGCAACTCACGGTTATCATACTACGAAAAGCATCCGATAATATTACCGCTCGGACAACAATGCTTATAAAGGAACGTTGCATGAGAGGATCCAAATCACACTGGCATATCGGCTCAGGAAGTACTGGATCGTAAATGGCAAAAAAGCAGTCAAATCGACCATCCACAAATAGACGACATGCATCAGATACAGGAAACACAGTAAAAAAAGACAACATTCATCAAGCTAAATGGCCATTAACACAAATAACAGAATAACAACCAGCAGAAGGTGGAAAGCTTCGTATTGTAACAACCCGCAGTCTCGATGGTAAAACCAGTAAAAGACGTATTCAACGCCTGATACCATTACATTCGCCCACAAAAACGCAGGCCGCACATAAAGAAAACAGTTCGCTGAGGAAACCAAACCAACTTCGCATGTTGCAAGTAGCACTTCAGGTCCTAACACTGTTAGCAGTTTTACAATTACATTCTCAGATCTAGGGCTATACATTGAGCAAAAAGGTAATGCGCGAATAAGAAAAGGGCACATTCCGGATTGACGTGTGAAGAAGACATAATGGAAGCAAATAAATTCTAATCTTTTAACTATTGCCAGGAAAGTCCATGTAAGGCAAGCAATTAATTTCAGTAATAGTAACATTATTGTCAGTAAAGTCAAGGTAAATCACATTACATGATCCTTGCAGTCGTTTTATATGGAAATTTGTGTAACAGTTCGTTTCAAAAAAATAAAATTGAAAAAACGTCAAATTTTTAAATAAATTGTATTATCTCAAAAAACGACTACATTTAGGTATACGGTAAACGAAAAGTATAAACTACAATAAAAAATACCCTGTGTAACATTTAGAAGACGTTTACATTTACATTTGAATAATGATGTTTAAAAGTAAATGAAAGGAAACCATAAACTTGAGCAAAATGCGTTCTATAGGCATAACATTCTGAAGTCGTGAAAATTACGTGAATATTACGTGTTTGTTTCAATGAATTAAAATCTAAAAAATACCAACAATGTCAAAAACGGCTAAACTTGTGTATAAGGAACTTTTAACAAAATTGACTTCTTTTTTACGTTCAATCGAAAGTTGTTTTGAGATAGTGGGTGTTCCATTAAAACAACAACATTGATATGCCACATATATTTGGAACACTCTATATATTTCAATATAATTTTCAAATGTAGTATATATTAATGCATACAATTTCCGAACAAAAAACCCTTTAGTCTGTACACTCCCTGCCGTTAGGTGTAACCTGTCCTGTATAGCCGGTAAAATAGATGAGTTTCAAAAATTGAATAACGCTTATAGTAATACTGATCGTGTATAATTTCTAGTTCTAATACGTCGCATGGGTTAGAAGGTGTGTATTCAGCTTTGCCGACCGCGGATGGTGAACTTAGAAGAAACGCTCTACGATAGTAAATTGAGGTACCTCTACCAAAAAGAGATAACACTAGGATAAGATATGTCCGCCGCGTGATGGAAAACATCCACTTAAAATGGCAAGACAGTGCTACTCTAAATGTTTTGCTTATTGTTACGTGCATACATCATTGCGTATGAATCATTGAAAGGAAAACCATCATTTACACAAATACTTATGTAATAGTGATTAATATTATTTCAATTATGTATGTGAAAATAGGTGATTAATAATTATAACTAACCTCTTCCTGTCGATTATGGACGTTCTTATGTATCGTAATTGGTTTTCTACTATATACGAGTACATACAGGAAATTTCTATGGAGCGCTAGAGAAAGTAATTAGTTTAATTACAAAATTAGTTTCTTATTGAGAACTTTTATTTTGGAGTATATTGTTTGTAATAATTCGGTCATTATTCAGGACAATAGAGAAAGGATTTAATGTGATTTGAATTATGCAATTAGAATATAATTAATAACTAAATCTAATCCATAATAAATTCTAGAAAAATTGAATTCTGATTTAATGATGAATAAGCTTTTGAGCTTTCAATTTATTTCAAAATGGCCAAAACAATTTTAAACGAACATTACTGATATTTAACATGTACCAGTATTTTTGCCGAGATAAATACAATTTTGGAAAAGCAGCGTAAGTTTTAAGGATCAGTGTGCCTACATTTAGAAGATAATTGAGAGCAAGAAAAAGATCCATCTATTGCCGAAAGCTCTCTAGAAACCTCGTCAGAACTTTAACACAGACTATATACGAGGATGTATTGAAAAATTCCTAGCCTACTATAGAAGCAAACAAAATTTGAAAGTCAAAGTATTTTATTATTCAACATACTCTCCCCTTAATTGGATAGATTTATTACAAAGAAACTTGCAACGCCTCCAACCTTTCAAAAACAAATTTTATCTTGCTTTGCAAACTAGGCCTTCACAGCATCCATCACCTCTTCGTTGGAAGAAAATTTACGACCTTTTAGACTTTTTTTCAGTTAAAGAAAGACGTTAGTCGAACGAAGCCACGTCTGGTGTTCGAGTAATTCGAACCCTAAATAATGTATTGTTTGCATGGAAACGTGTGATTTGTGTACAGGGGCATTACCCTGCAAAAACAAAATACCTTTGGGCAACTTTCCGCGTCTTCTCTCTATAATTTTTTCTCGTAGAGTGGCCAGTAACGTCGAATAGTAATTCTCAGTTATTGTTCTACTCTTATCCAGAAAATCAATCACGATTACTCCTTGGAAAACCCAAAAAACTGAAATAAAACTTTTCCAGCAGGTTTCTGAACACGAAATTTCTTAGGCCTTGGAGACCCAAAGTGTCTCCATTCCATCAATTACTGCTTTCTTTCTGGGTCGTAGAAATGTACCCAAGTTTCATCCATAGTAACAGCACTGCTTAAGAAGTTTACATCTTTTTCAAACCGAGCACAGATCGAACGCAATGATTCTACCCTTGCACGCTTCTGGTCAACATTCAGACATTTGGGGATCCATTTTGCAGAAATTTTCCTCATGTGCAAATCGACATGAACTGTTCATATGAAATATTCAGTGCCTCAGATATTCGTTTTAGCCTAATTCGACGATCTGATAAAATCATGTCATGAACTGCATCTATAATTACGGGGGTGGACACAAAAACTGGCGTTCCCGATCGGTTTTCATCATCAATGGAAAATTTATCTCTTTTGAAGCTTGCAATCCAATTTTTCACAGTCGCATACGAAGGATATTGATCGCCAAAGGTATTAAGCATATCTTCGTAAATCTGCTTACCTCTTAATTCCTTCAAATACAGGTACTTGATGATGGCTCGATACTCTAATTTTTCAACTTTCACAATTTCGGTCAACATCCTTTTTTTCAAATTTTATTGCGCAACTCTGGTTTGACGTAAAACTTTACACTGACACTTCTAATAAGTAATTCTTCTATGCTATAGTAACGCAATATTTTCTTTATCCACCTAACCGGTCTAGGCTAACTAGACATCAATACATCCTCGCATATATGAAGGTCTACATACATGCAATACAAGATATAGTTTATGCTGAGAAGGACATAGTAATATTAGAAACACTCAGAAAGACATTAGAAAAGAAAAATTGCTAGTAGCATCTCGGCCTACCATTGAATAATATTAGTTTCACATTCAAAAAAGATTGGTAATCGGCGAGGCCTTTGCGAAAAAGCGAATGTTGCATCCGCATAATATAACCTGATCATCGCCTGTACCAGTTGTATTCCTAGATAAAATGTGGGTGTTTGCTAGGTTACCTCATTAAAAGTCCTGGCGAGACGATACACGAAAAAGAATAAAACTGGAAATAAAGATGGTATTATTGAAAAAAGTAGTTTAGTATTTGCAGCAAACTCAAAATCGTATAATTATCACAACATGGACGTGACAAATTTTGAAAGTTGGTGAGATCAGCCATTACCATACCTACAAGAGACTTCCAAAAAGCTACAAAAAGGGATTAACAATGAAATTTGTCAATCAACACTAATATAAAAAGCAATATGCAGAGGATAACAGAATAACAGAACAAGGCCACCTTACACTTAGATTACCGCCGTATCACTGTCAATTCAGTGGAATTGAAACTATTTGGTGTATTCGCAAGCTCTATTACGATCATCGAGTATGTAAAACTATTCTAATGTCGCAGCATTCTTACTGGAGTAATTAGATATTAAGTTACTTCATCGGTTTCAGTCTTTTTTGTGAGCAATTTTTTTTGTGGTGTGCCCATAAGTCAAAATATTTTTCTTCCTGACCTGATACAATCACCTCTGAATCACATGAGGAGGCCAATGATCCGCTTTCACTTTGCGCAATTTCAGATTTAAGTATCTTATTGCTCTTGACATTGCAATCGGATCCTTAAAATATAACTTTTTAAATCTCGGATCTAAAACTATTGACATTACAGGCAAAAGTGATTTTTCAATACCACTGAATCTCTTATGAAATTCTGGCAATAGTTCTGTTCTTAAATTTTTTCCAATTTCGTAATCTAATTTTGTTTGTTCATTATCACATGTTTCAAAAAGACAAGCTGATAATTGTTATATAATTTTGCCCACTAATTTCCTTGGTTATTTGTTCCAAAGGGTAGATCAATCTCCTTTTTTTTTTAATTGCTCCAGCTCAATGCCATTTAACATAGTTTGAGGCGCAAGCCTCAAACTAGTACTAAAACAACATTTTCTTTAACTTCCTTCAGGTATTCAAGTCTCCCTTTGCATTTTACGAACTAGATCACTTGCCTTCACACTTCTTAAAAAAAACAATTGATCTAGCTTTTTCTATTAATTCATTAAGATCTTGTGTGTTCTTGATACTATTTTCACAAAGAAGATTGAGTGTGTGTGCAAAACATGGTACATGTTTTGCTTTTCCAAATGTTTCATTAACTGACTTAACAATATTTGCAGCATTATCTGTAACTATAGCAACTACTTTATCAAGGTTAATTTGTCATGTATAAGTATTTTGTACAAAGGAGTAACTGTGTTCATTAGATTAATAAAACCTTTCACTTCAAATGTGCTACAAGGCATGTTGCCCTGTACTATAAACACATTCCCAAATTTGAACCTGAATTAATTTCTTTAACGAAAAAATGCATACTCTCATGATTTGTGATTTAATAAATTAATTAATAAAAAGCAAAAAGATATCACTGTTCACTGTTCACTGTTCGTGATATACCCCTCATCACCAAGTTTTGATTAAAGGTAATATTCTGTTCATTATTCCCTTGCGGAGTAGGCAAAACAATCCTTGCTTCTTATTTATTCTTCATTCACAATCTTTCTCCATGGTCTTTTATCTCCGCATACCTCCCTAGCTTCCACAAGATTCATTCATTGTCTCTGACATCCCATTTTATTTTTAAAACTCCTTATCTTTCTTTCCTTTATGATACATTCTACTATATTCAGCCAAGTTTTACGCGACCTACCAAGCACCCACCTATATTTGCTTCGTTAATTTTGCGTTATTCATTCTCTCAATGTGACCAAACCAACGTAATGTACTACTTTTATATCTAATCATCATCTTTTTTTTCCTGGCCACACTCCGTCATTATGCACTCATTCTTTATATTGTCCCTTCCCGGTTTACCATATGCGCTTCTCAGGAGTCTCATACCCACTGCATTTATTTTTCTTTCGTGCTTTTTGTGACATACCCATGTCTCAGTTCCATACAGTACTGACGGGACAAACACGCCATTATAGGTTGCTGGTTTTTCGTAGCTAGGCTCCTGCTTTCGTTTCTCATTATCGTCCACATACTTCCAATCACTTTCTTTCCAGCATTGACCCTTCTTCCTATCTCGCCATCCATTGTACCATTTGCAGATATACCAACTCGTCCACTTGTTCCACAATATAATCTTGCAGAGTAAATACTGCAGTCTCCTTTCCACCTTCCCGATTGAACAACACATTCTTAGTTTTGTTCACGTTTACCATTAGGTCCAAGGTCTCACAGACTGTATCAAACTTCCTCAGATCAGTTTGTAGCTCATCCGCACTGTCACTTAATAATACTGTGTCATCTGTATACACCAGAATTCGTACATTTACGTCACCAACAGTTACACCATTTGTATCGGTACATGCTTGCTAACACATTTATCCATGTATACCTTGAACAACCACGGTGACATCACACAGCCTTGCACACTCCTTGCTCAATATTAAAGTATTCACTCCAAACTCCTCTCACCCTAACACACCCAAATACCTTGTACACTGCCCTTATTCCGTTTATTAGCCATATTAATTTAATATTTCCCACAGCTTCTCCCTATTCACTTATGCTTTCTCCAGATCACAGACGTACAGTACAGCTTCCTTTTTAGACTTAAACACTATTCGATCACCTGCTGGAGAGCAACCATCTGATTGACACATCCTCTCCCTGGAATGAAGCCACCCTGCACATCCCCAATCTTAGTTGGTGTAGTTTCTCGTACCATATCTATCAGTATTCTTCCAAATACTTTAACAGGCACGCTAAGTAAACTGACTCCCCTGTAGTTCTTGCAATCACTCTTGTTGCCTTAGCCTTATACAGTGGTACAATGATCGCGCTCGTTCAATCCCTCGACACTTTTCCACACATAAGGCATACATTGAATAATTCACACACTTCGTATAAGCTTTACCCCTCCATACTTTAGCATTTCACCAGTGATTTCATCTACGTCTGCTCTCTTGCCGTTTTTCAACCTTCCTATCGTTTTCTCAACCTCGTTTATCCCAATATCCTTCTCAGTTTCATTCTCCTTATTTAACCCTTCAGTCTTACTTTCCTCACTACTATACAGTTTTACGAAATATTCTTGTCAACATTTACTCACTCCACAATCGTCCCATACTATTTCGTTGCTCATATTCATCACTCCTGCAGCGTTCTACTAGTTTTATCTTACCTTATTTATTCCGGAACACCCTGGAATTGGCCCATTACTATAGTCCATCAGACTTTTTGGTCATTTTTTTAACCATCAGTATCCTTGCCCTTTTTTAAATGAGGAACTTGTAAGTATTCGTGCTTTTGTTTAAAATTACTATTAAGTTATAGTATTCCCCAACTTCTTTAATATGTTCGAACATGTATTGCATCGAGCTTGTCTTTGACAATTTTATAAAATGGAGCCAAGCACTAATTTTTGGTGGTGCCATTTTTTATTATATGCTTTGCACAGTGTACTGGAACAGAATTTAGTTCTATTTAAACGTTTCACTTTTTACACAACAAAACGCAACAAGACTGAACACAATATATACACAATCAAAATTAAAAATTAAAAACACAATGTGTCAAATATTAGGTCGCGTTTCGTGTCTAATGTCCACCACCTACCACACACAGAATATACACAAAGAGCTATCACACCTACATGTGTTGGGTCTGGTGTAGTTCAGTTGGCGTTCACGAGCGCACGCGTTATTTTATTAATCAGGCTCCGATACGTCGAAAATATTATATCGATATTTTTTCGATACAGCAGTAGTAAAATATAGATTAAAATATATCGATATATTTAAGTAATATATCGATACATTTAAGTAATATAACGCTAAAAAGCGCTTAAGGTATATACAGCCCTTTAATTAGTATATGCTAAGTAAAATTGAATAAAAATATCAAAGCCTACCAGCTTGAAATCATAATTTTGTTATTGTCTATTATTTATCTTTGTAACAACCTTTTTTGTGGTTGTATTAAAAATACGTTAATCTAAGATCATTAATTTATTTGGAGTAAAATTAGAGGAGTTTTTAATTATTTACATGTAAAATTGAGAAAGGCAACTTAAATTGCATTTCATAGAACATATATTTTGGGTGTAATATTATATAAATAGTTATAGTTCCTTTCTTTTAAAAATTGGACTCCGATCATTGTATTTCGCGCAATGTGTGACATCTCTTGAGGGGGGGCATTTACAGAAGCGTTTCTAAAAGCCTCTATTTTTTACTTCACTTGCTGCTGAATGTTAAAGCAGAAGTCATTGTTATAATGGTTTTTACTTAATTTTTATTTTGGTGCCATCAGAATTTTGGTGGTAAGTTTTTTTTCAATTCGTTATATTTTAAGCTTAAGCATTTGCTCTTTCCAGGCACTTACGTACACTTACGTACACTTACGTACACTTACGTACACTTACGTACAATCATTATAGTACTTATATTTATATTTTAAATGGCTCTTAAGTTACTTATTTACACAAGTTTATCTTCATTCAAATAATATCATCTTAAAATGCAATTTTATACAATAAAACATCAAGAATACAATAAGTTTAGTGGAACGAAAATTCCTTCAAATACCTAGTAGATCGCGTTGTTACAAGAATACGAAAGGAAGATGTAGAAACGCTTTCATACTGATTGACCGTTCCGCATCCATAATTAAACACAGGAAGCTGTCTAAAGAAAATCATTATACTGAGGAATTTATGTGGTAAATTTTATATTTTTTTAAGCTTAGCTTTAAAACCTTTTCTTACCTCTCCTTAACCATTCATATATTGGGTAAATAAACTTAATTGCACATTGTTAATTTTTGTTATTTATAGAAAATTATTATTGTTCATTATTTAGGGTTTTGTTATTCCTGGACAAAGATAACATGGCGCTCGAGCATGCATTTAATTATACATTGTTTTTTTATTAATAAGAGATGGGAAAATAATTAAGCAGGTGAGAAACAAGCCGCATTTCAGGTGTATTAACAAGTCAATAAAGTAGAACCCACCCTATTTAATCAACCAATTGGGGACGAGACGGCATATAATTAGTGGTGAAAGGTTAGTAATTCAATTTGTTAACAATTTGTATTTAGAGATTACATTTGGCATTTATTCAATGTACAAATTACATCACCATTCTGTTATTATTATTATTATGTTTATTGTTATTATACTGGCCATTTAAATTTTCTTAAGCTTACTTCACCACAACAATATTATTTTGATTATATCTTGACCGAACATATGTTATACATGGTTGAAGAGCATTTCTAATAAGGATTTTAAAAAAGCAAAAATTCAATATGGAAGAAAAACAAAAGTTGACTTTGGCCGTTCGCAACATAGTAGGTATAGAATTTGTTTGATACCATTTTTAAAATTGCCGTATCCTCTTACCTATAACTTGAAAATTTGATGACCTTAACTTCCATAATAAAGAAAATATTGTGGTTTTTAGAAAATGTACATTTTTTGCTTTTCACCCTGTATCTACATAACGGTATCGATTTGAGATAAATAGTAGATTATATTTGGCCAAACAAATACTCAACTTTTCTTCTGACTTTCCAATAACCCCACGTACATAATTTTATACTGACCACATTGTATAAAAAAAAATGTTTTGGTTTTCATTTCACAAAATAAAAATGTCCATTATGCAACAAAGCATTGTAACGGAATTATCACAAAAGAACTACTATTACATTAGTAAGATTGTTGAAAAACAATCATGCAAAGACTTACACTTATTCACAAATAACTCTGGTTTAAAAAACAATAAATCAAAGGACATGCTAAACCTAAGAAGTTGAATGCCATACTGTGACTATGGATAATAAACCTTACCAAAAAAAGTAAACAGCATTGTGAACACTCATTGGGTAGAGAAATACATATTAAAAAACATTCAAAACTTAACGTACATACATTAAATATTAATGAATGACTGTGAACTTTAAAAAGTAAATTTATCATTTTTAGAACGAGTGAAATTGAAATTCACTTTTATTAATGTCTAATATTGCTTATTAAATGAATTTTCCATATTTACATAAATTGGTAAAAATCGTATTCTTAGCGTAGTAATTAATAATTTGGTCACAATTAAAATTAAATCACGGTAAATATTTAGATTCTAAATATCAGATCGGTAACTGCAATTGAAAGTGCTAAACAATATAATCATTAAATATCTTCATTACGCTCTCCCAGAATAACCACCAATTATAAGCACGTTTAAATTTATGTCAGTTGTGTATGTTAGAAAAAAATTTTGAAATTAGTAGGTAGTATATGTTAATAATGTGGGTTCAAAATGTAAATTAAGTAATAACGGATCATATTTTTATAACTCAACTGCCAATCCTTAAAACGGCCCACTGCCTTATTTATCTCGAAAGTGAATGGCTCTTCAATCACACAAAACTAACTAGTTTCAATATCTATACTAGTATCGTCAATAGTCAACGGCGTTGGTTGGCATCATTCACTCTATCGTATAACTTGAAAAAGATGATTTTGTTCGGGTATAATTTTTCTTTGGAAGAAGACTCGACGTATGTAAGACAGATTTGTTTATTTCTGTGTATGAAATCCAAGTCTAGTCGGCACAGGTTTGCAAAATACATTAATTTGATTTTAAATCAGCAATTTATTTTACTAATTTATATCAAAAACAAATTACGATGGTTCAATAAAGTAAGCGTTATAACAATCGCTTTTATTTCCCGATTTACTCAATAATTATTGGGGTTATACAGTGAGCGGCTAAATTATGGAATAAATTCAATAATTTTTAAATCGGCAACTTCAGAGAAAAATCTCGATACCCGTCGATTTTTATTTCTAGACGCGCGGTTGTTCAGGTTATTAATTTATTTTTGAGGTTACCTATGTAAGCGTGATGACGTTATTGATGATTTTCTTTAATGGAAAGGAGAGGTGTTGCAATGGAACTTTTGAGAGATCTTTTAATTATCTAATCAGTCGTAGCAATAGTTTTGAGTATTTGCTTTACGTATACAGGGTGATTCAAGATTATTGTTGTTCTATAAAAATACAAGCGAACTAACAAAGACAACTATTCCAAATTTGGTATGTAAACATAATAGGTCATGATCTATGTTTTAACACCATTTTCAAAAGTGCAACGTTGCCACTTCTACCAGAAACCCAAGCAACTTTGAAAATTCAAATTGAATACCCTGTATGTTATTGCATTTTCGGATTCTGCATAAAATTCTAAGCAACTTTTGTTAATATTTCCTTATACCCGTCTCTAAGCGTTACATAAATGACCTCTAAAATAAAATAATAATCTGACCAACCGCACTCTTAAAAATAAAAATCGACTGGTTTCGGAATTTTATTTGGTTTGAAAGTTCTGTCATAATAATCTTTGGAAAAAAACTGATTCATTTCATATGTCGAGCAGTTTAGTATCAAGAATACAGAAATAATTCAGTTTAAAACTTACAACAAAAAGAAAGTAGCAAGAAGAATAGATTTTTTAGATATCGAGTTGGCACGAGTCAAATTTAAGACACTTACTACTTACTTCAGTACTTAATGGTATTACATTGTAGGTATTTGTACTAAGTGAATAACTGATAATTAATTAATAATAATGGCACCATTAAGTGAAACACAACGAATTGAAGTATTAATTATGATTGGATGTGGAGATAAAACCAAAACGCAACTACAAGTATGTAACTTGTTTAATACAAAATATCCTGATACACCTATCGGACAATCAACAGTTAGTAAAATTGAGAGAAAATTTAGGGAAACTGGTCACGTTAAATACATTGCAAATGCTGGTCGTCCAAAAATGAACGAAAATGTAAAAATTGATGTGTGTTAAGTTTGGTAGAAAATCCTCATAGTAATTCCAGAGCAATTGCAGCTGATGAAGGCATTTCACAAAGGTCGGTGTTACGTGTACTTAAAAAGGAGAAATACCATCCGTATAAAATCCAGAATGTGCAGGAACTCAATGAAGATGATCCGGATCGCCGAATGCAGTTTTGTGAAGTCATGCAAGACACAACCCACGATTCCTTCGTCAAATTCTTTTTTCGGATGAAGCTACATTTTCCTTAAATGGTACAGTGAATCGACAAAACTGTAGATATTGGAGTAAAGAGAATCCTCACCGGATGAATGAGTTACACACTCAGTATCCTCAAAAGTGAATGTCTGGGCAGGGATAGTAGAGAACAAAATCATTGGTCCTTTTTTCTTCGATGAAACTCTTACAGGGCAACGATATCTGGACTTCTTACAATATGAACTTATACCTGCCATTGCAGTAATTTTCCCAAATGAAAATTATCCTGATTTACCAAGTGATAATGTATGGTTTCAGCAAGATGGTGCACCTCCTCACTATACACGTCCTGTTCGCGATTTTTTAAACATAACTTTTCCTGGTAGATGGATTGGTAGACGAGGATCTATAGAGTGGCCCCCAAGATCTCCAGATCTTACACCTCTTGATTTTTTTCTATGGGGCTATTTAAAATCTAAAGTATACGTCGAGAAACCACGAAATTTGGAAGATTTGAAAAATAGAATTAGATTAGAAATGCGTAAGATTAGTCCACAAATGATCCACAACGTTCAAGAAGCTTGTGGTCATCGGTTCAATTACTGCCAAAAAGTAGGAGGGTGGCAATTTGAACATTTAAATTGAGCTACAAACAATTCTACAATGTTAAACAATTTTTTCTCTGTTTTGTGTTAATAGTAGATACTTACTTACCTGTGTGAATTAATTTAATTTTACATTTTCCTTTATTTGTAAATGACCAGTGTTTACAACGTGTTTAACGTAACCAGTTTCCCTATTTTTTTTTCAAATTTACTAACTGTCGATTGTCTGATAGGTTTGTTCGGATATTTTGTATTAGATAAGTTACTACTTGTAGTTGCGTTCCGGTTCTATCTCCACATCCAATCATAATTAATATTTCTTTTCCCTATCCTTTTTAATGTGCTTACTGTATTCTTGATACTAAACTGCTCGACATATGAAGTGAATCAGTTTTTTTCCAAAGATTATTATGACAGAACTTTCAAACCAAATAAAATCAGAAAAAAATTCCGAAACCAGTCGATTTTTATTTTTAAGTGCGCGGTTGATCAGATTATTATTTTATTTTAGAGGTCATTTATGTAACGCTTAGAGACGAGTATAGGGAAATATTAACAAAAGTTGCTTAGAATTTTATGCAGAATCCGAAAATGCAATAACATACAGGGTATTCAATTTGAATTTTCAAAGTTGCCTTGGGTTTCTGGTAGAAGTGGCACGTTGCACTTTTGAAAATAGTTTTAAAACAGAGATCATGACCTATTATGTCTACGTACCAAATTTGGAATAGTTGTCTTTTTTAGTTCGCTTGTATTTTTATAGAACAACAATAATCTTGAATCACCCTGTATACGTAACGCAAATACTCAAAACTATTGCTATGACTGATTAGATAATTAAAAGATCTCTCAAAAGTTCCATTAAAACACCTCCCCTTTCCATTAAAGAAATTCATCAATGACGTCATCACGCTTACATAGGTAACCTCAAAAATAAATTAATAACCTGAACAACCGCGCGTCTAAAAATAAAAATCGACGGGTATCGGGATTTTTCTCTGAAGTTGCCGATTTAAGAATTATTGAATTTATTCCATAATTTAGCCGCTCACGGTATATGCCATACAAATGTTGATCTTATTTATAGCCATAAGTTGTCAACCATTTTACATACAAAAAATACGTTATGTAGATAACCATGTCGTAGGAACAAAAGAGAAATAACAAAAAAATATAAAATTAATCCTTTTACAGGGTTTATTCTCGAATTATTAATTAAACACTAATAAGGTATATAAGTTAATTTTTATTCTAGTCTTTAAATATTAGGGGTGCATTATAATTCTGTATAAACAACTTTAATTTTAACATTAATATTCCTATAAGAATTAAATAAAATTAACAATTTCTAGTTAAGATGATTATTTTATATTTCTGTATAAAAATTGTGAAAAGGTTGTAACGTTATCGCAGAACACCCGCATTCATGCACGCGCGCACTCCCAACACTTCCACACACACACGCGCCCACGCACTCATGCACCCAAGCATGCACACATGCACCCAAACGCACACACACACACCACGTACGCACGCACGCACACACGCACGGATGCACCCACGCACCCACGCAAGCGCGCTCACGCGCTCACACACGCTTACACACAAACAAACGAACAAACAAACAAACACAAACACGAATATGAACACGATCGCGAACGAGAACACGGGCAAGAGCGCGAACGCGAACGCAAACGCGCGCGCGCACAGACACAAACACACGTACGCACGCACGCACGCACGCAGCCACCCACCCACCCTTTTTGTATAGCAAAACATCTAGGAATAACAGTTTTTTTCTTTTTCCACCTTCATTTGGAAATTTATTTTTAGGCGTGTTGTTTTTATGTTCAAAAAATGCGTTCAGTTTTTCTTTTCCATGTATCCATATACCGAAAGTCACGTCCACGTATCTTAGCCAAAGTGTTGGTTTGTGTGTTACAGATTGTAAGACTCGAGTTTCGAAGCATCTTTCGTTTGGATATAACGTTGCTCCTGTCAGATTCATGATGTGCTCCAATGGATTAAAGTTATTTTGAATAATCTCTAACGTCTCGTTTATTCGCACATTGGTAAATAGCGATACCACGTCGAAGTTCACTACTATCGTACTAGGTGTCATCATGTGTTTTGTCAGCAATTCTATGAAGTGGTTTGCATTCTTGACGTATAACTAAGCTTCCTCGGTGTGCGGTTGCAATTGAGTCGCTTGGTGTTTTGCTAGTTGATGGAGTCGTGATCAAATAGCACTGACTATTGATCTCAATGGCTTTGTCCAGGTACGCAGTGAGATCCGTGTTGATCAGTTTATATGCGGGATCTTCCAGTACGATTTTAATTGTTTTTTAGTAGTTGATATTCTTAGTACCCGTGCGACATCTTGCCAAATTACTTCTGCTGCGCCATCTTATAGTTTCGCAATTGATGCTTCTACCCTACAAATTATATCTTCTACCAAAATTCTTGATGGTTCACGTAATAAGCCTTTGGCTAATTTTTCCATATTCGGTTATTTCGTCATCTTGAAAAGTTTTTGTTGATTTTTCATCCGCTCAAATTTGTTGATCCGTTTCCGCTCTGGATGATATTATTTGTTCCATGATTTTCTATATTGTTGGAGGCGTTCGTGCAAGAATGCCACAACTTTTTAATAAAAAATACTTTTTCCCGTTTTGATATTTTTTTAGAAATCCGCCATCAATTCTGAATTAAATTGGTCTCTTGAATTTTTTTCGCAGAACGCTTCTGAACAAAAAATAAAACATTTTCTATTGCAAATTGGGTATTTTTAATTTCTATTGATACATTATCTAGTAGGTTGCTGTCAATATTTTTAAATAAAATACAACTATCTCGTCAAAATGTCAAATTGGCATTTTTTCATTATTAGTTTGGTACAAAATTAATGTCAATAAGTGAATAATTTTTGTATCTTCAAAAAAATATGGAAAATTTTACAAATGCAGAAATGACAGATATGCATTATAGTCGAAGTTATAGAAATTGCCTGCAAGCTCGACGACTATATGCTGGGTTGTATTCAGAACGTAGGATACCTCATTACACAATATTTGCTTGCCTTCACCAACGTTTACGCGAAAACAGTATATTTATGAAAGGAACTACTGAATGTAGGCGCCCTCGAAAAGTACGAACTGTAAAACTAGAAGAAGCAGTTCTCCATACAGTTTCGGAGTCACCTGAAACAAGTACTAGAAAAATTGCCAACACACCGTACTTAAGATTCTCAAATATAAAACACATTCTCCCTCTCCCTGCCCCCTCCCTCTCCCTTACCCACTCATGTCAACAAAAAACGTTTTATCCAATAGGGATATCGACAATTTTTTTTCATTACAAAAATACTAACATATAATCATGAAAACTGTAGGCATAAACCTGGGTATTGAGGTCTTCTAACACAAATAACTCTCAATCATTCATTTCATATGGCCAAATTTTTAAACATCGAGTACATACCAAAATTCACGATATATATATATATATATATATATATATATATATATATATATATATATATATAACCTTTGTGTGTAAATAGCACAAAATTTTCAGTTATTGGTTATAACATATGTGCAGTTAAATCTGACATGTACCTTATTTCAGAAGATTAGTGATATTTAGAAGTAATAAATATTTCAGTTAATGCTGTTTGTTCTTTAAATTTATACTAAACTATCGGTTGTGAATTTTAAGCATTTATGTGATTTTTCGTAGAATAATTCCTTACGAGAAATGTATTTACAGTAAATTAGAGTACAAGGCAAATTTAATAAAGAATAACGCTGCCGTAATATTTTATTGTTACTTAAACCGCTTGGCTTGTTTCTATTGTCATACTGTTAATTTGTACCTGAGGATGATCACAAAATTTTAGTTATACGAATATTTTATTAATTATCCTGCAATAAATATATTTATTTTAATTGAGAATTTTTTGATTTTGGGCCTCACACTTAGTGTTATAGTCAATTTCGCCTATGAATTTATCTAAGTATATTTTATTATACCTTATTTTCAAATTCTTAGACTTTTTAGTTATTCTCTTCCCTATAGGTATGGTATTTTGACTGTTAATTATGTAGATAATTAGCTAGCCATTACTCTTACTATGCTTCGTTTCTCCTGTAACCTACAAATCTCTTCTTTTAAATAACTCATCTCTTTTGTTCATTGTTACTATCTCTCTCATTTGTATCTTACTTTTAGCTTGCCGTTTCTATCTTTTATGAAGTGAGTTGTCCTGGAAAATGCCGGTTTTGTTGTAAATGAATAAAAGAAATTCTACCTATGTGAGGAAGAGCGGCATCTTGTTGGAATAATACATATTCTGAGACTGCGTCATCTATATTATTTACAAGAATTACTAAGTTAACTAAAAAAATTGTTAGCAATTATCAACTCTTTAACTTAAGTGACGTTTTGCCGTTTCCAACGATTAACTTAGAGCTTAATTGTCCTTGGAAGAGATCTCTATTAATAATTTTCCAGACATTGAAAATACTTTAAAGTTCTAATAAATTAGCTTTTTTGAGCTTTTGAATTACCCAGCAAAAACTATCATTAAGAACACTTGTCTATAATTGAAATAAGCTCTCTACAATTTTCACTCCAAAGCGATATATTTACATAATATATTACGGACTTTTTTTTTAAATACCTTTTTAATGCTTACCTATTATCCTTCAGAAACTTGCCTAAAGTTAAATTACCTTTAAAAAAGATCACAATAGTTTCTTCTCCAATCAAAAAAGGCATCTTGGGGACACATTATGAAGTACATTTTTTTAGAGCTTGGCTTATTAATGTTTTACTACTGTTCCAATGTTGAAAATATATGATTTATTGGCGAAAGTAAATTAGTAACGCTTTAAATTACTTGTTTTAGAACTTATTTTTTATCCCTAAGAAAATTTCCAAATTTGACTTATCTTTAAAAAAAAAGTATCAACAGTTTTTTCTCCAAAGTTGATAGTTTTTTATATATTCGCAAAAGGTATTTTAAGAACTCATTTTGAAGTAGGTTTTTAGGGTTTATTGATAACCCTTGGGAACATTTTTGAAGAAGACTTATTTAAAATTGAATTATCGTTAAATAAGGTTTTAATATTATTCCCAAGTTGATAGTTTTGATATATTAGCAAAAAGTACTTTAAGGGCTCTCTTTAAAGTACAAAGTTAATAGTTTCGTATTACAAATTGTACTTTAAGAACACTTTATAAAGTACAGTTTGTACAACTTTGTTTATTAATAGTAGTAATAATCTTTATTTCTGCTTTATTTCTTAGTCTCTTTATAGGTAATTTTCGTACAGTAAATACTAGGTAAAGCGTTGTATATTATACTCAGTTGTACTCAGTGGTAGATAGTATAATCTCCTGTTTTTGTAGCCCTTATATTGTGAAAATCATGTTGAAGGTTATACATGTCTAAACTACAATATAATATATAGACATTTGGAGCACTTAATACTCTTAACAATGTAAAATACTCTAACGCATCGAAGCTTATTTTAAAATTGAATTATATTCAAAAAAGGTCTCAACACCGTTTGCTTTAAAGTTCATAGTTTTTGATATATTTCTTTAAGTACATTTTTAGGACTTATTTATTACCGATCGGTCATCGGTTCATAAAGATGATTGTTATAAAGAAGTACCTTGATATAATGTACTTATTACCGTTCAATAAATGTTAGAATTGAATCATCGTAAAAAAGTACTACTTTAAGGCTTATTGATTACCCTTCTAAAACTGTTTTAACATCTTTAATAATTTTGAAAGAAAATATTACTACTCACGAAGATAACTGTAAGTGTTATCGAAACGTTTAGATTGTATAACTTAATGTACATATACACAATATAAAGACCCAAAAAAAGATAAGTATTTTAATAGGTATATCTTGACATTTATATCTTTATTTCTACTTTATTTCTTGGACTCCCTATTGGCAATCTTCTTACAGTACTAGGTAAGCGTTGTATATTATACCCACTAAGTAATTAGCACCATCTCTAGTTTTACTCAATCGTAGGTAGTGTAACCTTATATTTTTGCAGCCCTTGTATTGTGATCGTAGTCATTTTGAAGCTTATACAAGTCTAAATTTTCTTTAACGCATTGAATACAATACGTTAATACTCTTAACAATGTAAAATATTTGCGGCAATCTACGGAATAGCCTATATCCCTAATATTCTGACAAATCAAACTTTTATTTTAAATACTTTAGGGAAGCGTACCCTTTGACGTTTGTAAAGAAAGTCTATTTAAAATTGAATTATATTTAAAAAAGATCTCACTACCGTTTGCTCTAAAGTTGATAGTTTTTAATATATTCCTTTGAAGTACATTTTTTAGACTTATCTATTACCAACCGGTCAAATTTTATAAAGAAAACTTGTATGTATGTATGTATGTATGTATATATATATATATATATATATATATATATATATATATATATATATGATTATCCTTCAGAAAGCGTTTATACTGTTTTGGAAGTACTATTTTAGTGCTTATTTATTACCTTTCGAAAAACGTTTATAAAGAAAAAATTGAATTATCTTTAAAAAAGGTAGAAAAACTGTTTAGTGTAGACAGTTTTGATGTAAAAGGTACATTTGAGACTCTTTTATTACTTATTTGTTATCCGTGGGCAAACTTAAAAAACTTATCTTAAGTTAAAGCATCTTTAAAAATGGCCTGAACAGTTTGTTCTAAAGTTAATAGTTTTTCGATAAATTCGCGAAAGGTAATTCAGGGCTTTTTTTATTACCTTACTGTAAAGATTGCATATTCTTTATTATAATATTTTGTCACGTCTGTCATTAAAACTTCCTTTCTTGTTTACAAACATTAAGTTTACAATGTATTAATTGACATCAATCATTTTTAGTAAAACATAAAATGTAAAAAAGAAAATGAACGATAATTGAATATGACAATAATTATGTCTGTATAAGTCAAAGGAGAATTAGTATACAGGGTTTACTGTAGGTTGCTAGGGTTAACCTTTATTGAATTTTGTCTTAATAGGATTATTCCAAATCTGCAGGTGTTCTACTATCTAAAATAAACTTGAGACACAATTAAGATCGAGCAAATTAAATTTGGTTTGTCTATTGTGAATTTACTGATTGTTTCACACAGTGATGTACCAACCGTACATATTAATTACTCTTTATAATGGTCATTATTATGTAATTGTCACTATATTTCTGAAATAGTTTTTTATATTAGATAGTGTGACCTTAGAAGTGGTATACGTGTAATTTATTGATGTTACGCACCAATTTCAGGTTTTAAAAGTTTGCAGTAATAATCTTGAGTAAAAATACAAATAAGTAATTTTATACAGGATGTTTCATGAAAAGTGTGTAAAATGAAAATACGTCGCAGTATAGATATTATTTCGATTATTGAGTAGATTCAATAAAAATGTAGTAAATGAAACGTAAAACATGAAATACTTTCAAGGTGTTTGGTACATAGATAGAAAGTTTTAAAGGGTAGGTAGGTGAGGTCATTCCGAACCTACATGACCATATTTACCCCTATACAAAGTGTTGTGGATTTTGAGATATCGATAAGTTTGTGTTTTTGAAGAAAATCCATGTTTTTTAGAACTTAAACCAATAACTAAGGAAAATAGCATAATATTTTTTAATAATTTAAATTTGGTTTATTGACCTACACTCAAAAAAAGGTTGTTAACCTAAAATTTTGCACAATAGAAATAGCGATGCTCCAACTATTTAGAGTCATTTATTTCGAATTTTTTTTTATAGAAAATTTCCGTTCAAACAGTTTTAAAAATATCTGTACTTTTTCTCTTTCGAATCATATGTCAAAAGCATAAAATAATCACAATCATTATTATGAACAAACAAAAAAATATAATTAAAAATTATTATTCATTTTATTAAATGAATAAATAAAAAGTTTACCTCGAGTGGGATTTGAACCAACGACCTGTACTTTGCTAGAGTACCGCGCTAACCATCTGCGCCATCGAGATACAAGCCTCAATCGATGTAAATTTTGTCTTTATGTATGTAAATATAATAATAATTTTTAATTACATATTTACTTTTGAACTTATTTGTTCATAACAAAAACTTATAATAAAAAAATATAATACTGCATATGAGTACAATTTAAAACAAAATGATGTAGCCCTGTCAGTTAGAACTATACATATTATTATATCGTTGAAGTGATATCTAACATTCTCATACGTGGGTTTACGTGAGTACACAAATAAGTCGTATCCCAAAAAGCAAGTAGGTCTTGACACCAAATTAACCAGTTTGACAGTTTTATCATTGATACTGTTATTGTCACTATCTGCATTTCTTGTAACTTTGTAAAGTACTGAATGCTGATACCATGGCCACTTTTTCCAATTCTGAATTAGCTGATATTATCTTCATGTATGGAAGAGCCGACGGTAATGCAGCAGCTGCTCAGCGTCTGTACTGAGATCGATTTCCTGCTAGAAGAACTCCCAATGTACAAGTTTTCATAAACACATATCGTCGTTTAAGTGAAACAGGGAACCTTCGCAATTATCCAGAACGGGAGCAGATTTTTCGTTATGGTCCTGAAGTGGATGAACAAATTTTGGAGGCCTTTAGAGCGGATCCTACCACAAGCATTAGAAAAGTAGCAGTAGAATATAATGTATCCATATGGAAAGTATGGTCTATTCTGTAAAGCAACAATAAACATCCGTTTCACTTTATTCCGGTTCAAGGCCTTGAAGAGAGTGATCCTATCCGGAGAACTATTTTATGCCGTTTTTTTATTACATGCTGATATGGAATATCCGCTCTTTCTAAAAAGTATTTTATGGACAGACGAGTCAAAATTTTTAAGAGGAGGGATTACGAACTTCCATAATTTACATTACTGGTCTGATGCTGATGAAAATCCTCATATGAAAAAACAGACATCATTTCAACATAAATTTAGTGTAAATGTATGGGCAGCAGTCATCGGTAGAACATTTATTGGCCCATACTATCTTCCGGACAATCTAAATGGAAACAACTATAGAGTTTTTGCGCAATGAGATGTCAAATATCTTCGATGAAATACCTCTTAATGTAAGGAAATCCTGCTCATAATCGCCTAACCGTAAGGGAATTCCTAGACAAAAGGTTTCCTAATCGTTGGATCGGAAGAAATGGACCAATATTGTGGCCTGCAAGGTCTCCAGACATGACACCTGTCGATTTTCATGTCTAGGGACGAATGAAAGACCATGTTTATGCTGTCGAAATAGTTAATCGCGACAAACTCATTAGGAGAATTAATGAAGCAGGAAGAATACTGAGGGAAGAAATGAAGCGAGGCGTCACTACCAGCCAAATGAGAAAAAGAGCGCGTAAGTGTTTAAGAAATGTCGGTTCGCATTTTGAACATCAGAAATAATTAGCTGTTTTTTTTAATGATTAAATAATTTGAAGTAAATGTAGAACCAGAGTGTTTTGTATTAAATTGGGCTCCTATGCATTTTTTTTTGTTTTCTCAGAATTTGAATAATTAATAATAATATTCATTATTGTATTTATTTTATACTTTTGATACATGATTCAAAAAGCATAAGATAGGGATATTTTTAAAACTGTTTGGAGTGATATTTCTATAAAAAAATTTCGAAACTCTAAATATTGAAATGACTTGTTTATTATTTATTTTTTTTTTTTATGATTGTGGACCTGAACAGGCTAAATAAGGCCTATCGTGCTAAAGCACTCAGGAACACTTAGGAGGATGGATAGAGGGATAATGAATTGCCAATAGATGCCTATGAACAGCTACCTTAAATTTTCTCATATCATAAGTGAGAGGAAAACAGGAACTAGGGAGAAATTCCAGAGTTTAGAAGCCGTGTAGAAAAATGTGGATTGCGCCCGTTTGGTACGACAAGTGGAGATTTGTACTGCATACTGATGATGTGATTGAGCAACCAGTGTTTCTCGCAAAGATAGCCGAGATGGTATCAAAGAATGTAATTCACCAGCACAATAGCCGTTGTAATAACGATAATACAAAGAAAGAACTGAAACCATCCTTCTATGCTCAAGGGACTGTATGTGAGAAGTTAAAGACGGGTCATTTATAAGCCTAATCGCTCTCTTTTGAATACGATCAACGATATCGAGAGCGTATTGGGGAGCACTAACCCAACGGTGAGAATTATACTCCAGATGAGGCCGAATTTGGGCCTTATACAGCAGAAGGAGTTGTCGAGAGGTAAAGTACTGCTTAGATCTGTACAAAAAGCCTATTTTACGAGCAGCTGTTTTGGTAGCTGACAGAGATCTCACACAAATGATTTCTGAACCCACAAGAATCCCTGATAACCCTAACCATACTCCACATCTTCTAGATCTCTTTCTTACATCAAACCCTCTTGTTTATAAAACTTCCGTTCTTTCGCCTTTAGGTCTTTCCGACCATTGTCTAATAAAAATCATTTCTACTGTACCTAATTCCACTGTTGTTCAGAAAACCGATAGAACCTTGTGGTGTTTTAAGTCAGCTCGATGGAGTGAGTTACGGGATTTCTTTGCAACCTTTCCATGGCGTGAATATTGTTTTAAGTCGTCCGCTTCTTCGGACATCGCTCTTTCAGTATCTGAAGTCATCCTCATGGGAATGGAGTTATACATTCCGAAAAAACAGTACCGTGTAGGTCATTCACGTTCCCAACCCTGGTTCAATAAGGCTTGTTCTAATGCAATATCTTTAAAAAATAAATGTTACATTAAATGGAAATCTAATAAATCGGTTGACAGTCATGTAGAATACGTTGGTGCTAGAAATATCTGCAAACTAAAACTAAAAAGTTGTTCGAACAACGAAAATGCAATGAACTAGCTACATCTCCTTTAAGCAGTCGTAAATTTTGGTCTTTAGCAAAAGCCATTAGTAAAAACTTTCGAACATCTTCATTTCCCCTGACATCTATTGACGGATCGGTAGTTGCTGATTCTGTAGACAAAGCCAACGTTTTTGTGGATTTGTTTGCATCAAACTCGTGTCTCAATGATTATGGAAAAGATGTGCCCCTAGTCAACTCTTCTTCATACGTTATGAAACCAATCCATTTTCGGTACAAGCTCTTGGAATCGATCATCAGTAGGCTTGATCTCAATAAGGCGACTGGCCCAGACGGTATCCCAGCTATTGTCTTAAAGAAATGTTCCCCGAACTAGTACCAGTCCTATCTAAGCTCTATACGATCTCTATATCTTCTGGGAATTCCCTTCATCATGGAAGTTAGCAAATGTTCAACCTATTCCCAAAAAGGTGATAAGACCGATCCCTCAAATTACAGACCAATTGCCATCACTTCCATTTTGTCTAAAATCATGGAAAAAGCCATCAATCAGCAACTGCTCACGTTCCTTGAAACTAACAAACTCCTTAGTGACCACCAATATGGGTTTAGGCAAAGTCGTTCAACAGGCGATCTTCTTTCATATGTGACCCAAGTTTGGAACAATACAGTAGAGCAGTCCGGTGAAACAGTTGTAGTCGCTTTAGATATCTCAAAGGCATTTGACCAAGTTTGGCATAAGTGTTTACTTGCCAAACTCACCTCGTTTGGGTTAAATGATACGCTCATCAACTGGGTTTCTAGTTTCCTTGATAAAGACGAATACGTGTCGTAGTTGATGGCTTTTTTTCAAAAGAAGTTAGCATTAATGCGGGCGTACCACAGGGATCCGTTATAGCGCCTACACTTTTTCTGCTGTACATAAACGACCTTATTTCTTCAACAACTAACCCCATCCATTGCTTTGCTGACGATAGCACTCTTCACTGTAGTTCATCTCAGTCTACTCATAGTGATAATCCACCTTCTATGTTAAATCAAGAAATTAAAGCTGAAATGGCAAATTCAATCAACAAAGACATTCAACGTATTCTCGAATGGGGAAGCAATAATCTAGTTAAATTTAATGCTAACAAAACTCAGTGTTGCCTTATGTCCGCCAAAAAAGATCGATCATTTCCTGTTGTAAGTATGAATGGCTCAGTTCTTAAGTTTTCAGACTCTATTACTCTGTTGGGTATGACTTATTTAGCTAAGTTTTAGTTGGATCATCCCTATTTCTGTTAAAAAAAAATTATCCCTTACCAGAATCTAATCCCTTTTATATTCGCTAAATAATCAAATCAGTACACGTTTATTAAATAATTAGCTACAATGCAATAAATTATAATATAGTACACATTTTTAGATAACAGGTTGGCCTCTTCAGTCATTTGGTTACAATTTTATTGGAATGATCTACAATTATCATTAATATAAGTTTACAATATGGATTTATTTATCTATGCAAAAAACAAGAAAAAACAATTAATTACAATGAATAAGTTATTTGTATTAAGTTCGTTTACTTCTAATAAATCATAACATCGTGAGCGGGATTTGTGGATGGGTTGATTGATGTTTCCTTGGAAGCATGTAGGCGAAACATCAATGCAAACAGATAAAAAATAAATACGTGTCATGATTGGCATTTAATGGCAAATTAGGGTGATAAATAATTTGTTATTTATTTTTTTGTCTATTCCAAATTAATAATTATATATTTAGGTGGGGGCTGATGCGCTTTACGCATTTTATTTTCATTCACTCGTAATTTTTTGGTGTTATTTGTACCGCCTACACCGGTCTCCATCAAATTTTACTGAATTCTAAACATTTAGGTTTGAAAGAAGTATGTCGAATTTCAATAGAACCGCAATTCAAGTTTTTGAGTCATTCCAGCCGAAAGAAAAATCAAATTCGCCCCTTGTAATACTTACCCCACAACACCACAAAAAATCACTGGGGTCTACATTTTTAGGTCATATGTATATGTGTAAAATTTGGATGTAACATCTTTTCAAGTTTTTGAGATATCATGTCCGAAATATTTACCACTAACATACACGCACGTACGCATGCACGCACACGCCCACATTTTTCCATTTTTCCAAAACCGCTCAGATACCGTAAAACGAATATTTCCAGTCTCAGTTTAATTTAAACTTTTTTGACCGATTACAACAACTTTCCCTTTAGGCGGGAAAGTTAAAAAGTTCAAGTATGTGTCCGATCTTAAGGAGTGGGCGATATCACAAAATTGATATCTAATATGTATAGTTATTTTCAATATATTCACATACCGATATATCGAAATTATCATTTCCAAACTATTTTATGACTTTGCCACGGTAATCCAGTTTTAATATATTTTTATTTTAATTACTATTTATGCGTTTTTTATGAGAAAGCAAGTTTCAATCTGCATGTAATTAATAATATGAATTCTGGTCGACATGCAGGTTTATACACAAATATACATAAAATAGAAACATCAAAAATATATCAATAAATTGATATTTGGTTTCTGCAACCGCGGCTGTTAAAAAAATATTCGAAGTGGAAGGGGAAGGAATAGTAAACATTCGTATGGCGCAGCGCTGGTTTCGAAAATTTACTGGCGGAGATACAAGTCTCAAAAGGAAACAAGGTTCTGGTCGGTCCAACTAGTTAAGTAACTTCCAGATGTTGAAGCAAATCCATCGACAAGTACCCGTAAGTTGTCAGCAGAACTTGAGTATTCCAAAGAAACCGTAAGGCGTCATTTTCATCAACTTGGAAAAGCGAATAGACGCTGTAGAGAAGTTCCTCACGACTTAACGCCAGCAATGGCAAAAAGGAGAGTTAAGGTTGGTTTGTGTTCAACTGCTTTCCAATCCTTGGGATGAACGTTTCTCTAAACGGGTCGTTACTTGCGATGAAAAGTGGATTTACTCCAATAATCCTAGCACAGAAAATTCAGTGGATTACTGTTGGGCAACCTGCATTGCTGGTTCCCAAACGAGAAAGGTTCCAAAGAAACGTTTCTCTGTATGGTGGAATTTTGAAGGGGTTATTCACTTTGAGTAGGTTCCTGACGGGCAGACGATTGATGCTAACCTTTACAGTCAACAGTGGGATAGGATGCATGATGCTCTAAATCGGCGTTATGTTGGATTGGTGAACAGAGGACGGGAAATTCTGCAACAAGACAACGCCAGACCTCATACTGCAGTTGAAGCTCAACAAAAAATTAGGGAATTGAATTTGGAGCTTTTTCGTCATCCAGTTTATAGTCCGGACCTCGCGCCTTCCGATTATCACTTATTCCGATTGATAGCGCACTTCCTTCGTGGACGGCATTTTACAAGAGTTGAGGAAGTTGAAGCTGCATGCCGAGAATTCTTTAATTGCAAAGATGCTACATGGTACCGTCGTGACATTGAAGATCTTGCAGAAAGATGGCGAAAGATATTACTTTACGATGGTTTATACTTTAGTGAATAGTGAATAAAAGTTTTCATTTGTTATTTTATCATTAAATAAAGTTTTTCATAAAAAAATTTATATTATAGGCGTATTGCCTGCAGATAAAGTGCATGTTTTCGACTTAATCCAGTATGTAGGATGGGTCGTGATTCTTATTCACTACCTAATATTTAATAAACACACACTAAAGAGCTCAGTCGATAAATATAAAAGCTAAGGCGCTTTAAATTTCTAATGAGATAAACACTAGTTAACTGTTCGGATAAAGTAGGAATACGAACTATTCACTATTTTTTTAATTTGGGCAAACCTGTACACTTGACTTCAAAATAACTTACGCAATACCTCATTGGAAGCTTTAAACTTCCTCCACAATAGAAAATATTCGATGGATAACGTTAAAAATCAATAAATTGGTAATTCGTAACCTTAATCTTTGATCTTACAATAAGGAAACATGCATTGCTCAATTAAAAAAGAGTACTCATTAATAACAAAATAAAGGTCATGACCTGGCGTTATTACAAAAAACCTACAAAAGGACCAAGGAAAAAATGAACATATAAAAAACGCATAGTACATAAATTTACGGTATAGAGTTACGGCACGGAATCGCGAAATCGACAAATATAAACAAAAGACAATTCCAGGCCAAAGCACTAAATGCGGAAACTAAACAATACGACAATGTTGGCTGTCATTCCCCAATACATACATGTAAGAAGTAAACAGTTCCATTAGGCTTTGTTATGCTCAACTGTCAAAACATTACGGTAGGCCATGTTGTGAATTCCGATTAATCATAACGTATAAATATCCAATATTCTAAACGCAAACTACGCTAAAATCAAAAACTCAATGAAACGTCGGAATTTCACATTAAAAAGATACACGTACAACTAGCGCAGTCACTAAAATTTTCGCGTCATTACTTGTGGGTAGGTTATCAGTCACTTTGTTACCTTAACTGTTTTATTTTCACTTTTAATAATCTTCAGGTTGCTATTGTACGAACTAATGTCTGTATATATGTAATTTATTGTAATTGTACGAATGTATTTTACATATAAGGTGAAAAGCTGCATTTATTCACGGTACAATTGTGTATGTGTAAATTCTTTGTCTGTTTTTTTGTTCTTGCCCATACATATGTAGTTTAAACTGCATTTTATTATTGCGGTTGCTTATTGCTATCTATTTAACTTTACCCGTTTGTTTTGTTTCGTGTAACTTAACCTGCATTATTATTTTTCCTTTTATGTTATCGCTAACTTAACTGTCAGCATGACTACTAGTAAAACGGCCACATGTTTGGTGAAACGATTTTAATTCTGATTTATTTATGACAAAATTGCGTGTGATTTCACTGTTTTCTTTTTTCTGTGTTTAAGTGTAGTGAAACTGTTTTCCATTTTGCTGTTACTCGATTTTATTATTTTGCATGCTAACCTGATTAAATGTCATTTTCATGTATTTGCATATTGAATCTTTTCTATTCTTTGCTTTTTGCCTTCCGTCCTACGTGTACACATGTAGGATAGAAGTCGAATTATTACCTCATTTTAGGATGTTTGACAAAGTTTCGCCGATATAAGCCATGATGTCTGTCTGTGTGTTTGTGCGTGCGTGTGTGTGTATGTGTGTGTGTATGTGTGTGTGTGTGTGTGTGTATGTGGCGTGTGTGTGGCATGTGTGTGTGTGTGCGTGTTTGTGCGTGTTTGTGCGTGTGTGTGTATGTGTGTGTGTGTGTGTGTGTGTGTGTGGCGTGTGTGTGTGTGCGTGTGCGTGTGCGTGTGTTGTTGTGTGTGTTGTGTTGTGTTTGTGTTTGTGTTTGTGTTTGTGTTTGTGTTTTGTTTGTGTTTGTTTGTTTTGTTTATTTTATGTTTATATGTTTGTTTTGTTTGTGTATTGTTTGTGTGTTTGTTTATTGTTATGTTTTAGATAGTTTGTGTTTGTGTTTTATTTGTGTTTGTGTTTGTTTATGTTTAGTTTAGTGTTTAGTGTTTTTGATGTTTGATGAATTGTATTGTGTATTTAGTATTGTATTTGTGTATTGTAGTTTGTGTTTTTATTTTGTGTTTGTGTTTATGTGTTTGTGTGTTTTGTTTTGTGTATTGTGTTTGTGTTTATTTTATGATTTGATGATTTGTGTTTGTAGTTTATGTGTTTATTTTTGTTTGTGTATTGTTTTTGTGTTTATTTTGTTTTGTGTTTGTGTTTGTGTTATTGTGTTTGTGTTTGTGTTTGTGTTTGTGTATTGTTTATGTTTGTGTTATATTTTTTTATGTTTTTTTTTGTTTGTGATTTGTGTTTTTTTAGTATAAAATATATGTTTGTGATTTTATTTAATGATTTATATTTGTATTTATGATTTTGTTTATAGATGTTTATTGTTTATGATTTGTTTTGAAATATTTATGTTTTAATTTTGTTTTGTAATTTGTGTTTAGTTTTTGTTTGATTAAATGTTTGTATTTAGTGTTTGTAAAGTTTATTTATTTTGTAGTTTGATTTGTTGTAAAGTATTTTATTTGTGTTTGATGTTTGTAGTTTGTTTTTGTTTGATAGTTTTTTTTAATGATTTTAGTTTGTATTTAGTGATGTATATTTTTATTTTGATGTTTATGTTTATGTTGTGATATTTATGAATTTATATTTATATTTATGATTTATATTAATATGTGTATTGGTATATTTGTTTTGATTTGAGTATTTTGTTTGAATAGTTTATAAATTTGTATTGATATATTTATGTTTATGTTATGTTTATAAATTTTGTGATATTTATTATTGTTTATTTTATATTTATGTTTATATTTAGTATGATTGATGTTAATATTTATGTTTGTGTTTGTGTTTGTATATTGTTTTGTGTTTTTTGTGTTAGTGTTTGTTTTGTGTTTTTTGTGTTATGTTTTGTGTGTTTTGTTTTGTGTTGTTGGTGTTATGTGTTTTGTTTTGTAGTTTTATTTAATATTTGTATTTATGTTTATGTTTGTGGTATGATTTGTGATTTAGTGATTTATGTTTGTGTTTGATAGTTTATTTTGTAGTATTGTGTTTGTGTATTGTATATTTGTGTTTTTTAGTTTATATTGTAATTATGTTTTGTTGTGTTGTGATTTGTTTTTTTAGTTATTGTTATTAGTGTTTGTATTTCGATGTTTGTAGTTTGTTTGTGTTTGTTTTAGTATTTGTGTTTATGATTGTGACTTTAGTGTTTGTTTTAATGATCTATGTGTTTATTTATGATTGTTATGTTGTTATTTACGATACTGAACGTAAAATGTCTGCTTGAAATTTCGTATTTAACTGATTTTAATTCTCCTGGAGCTAAATAGACTTTGCGAAAAATCAAGCGGCGGAAAGGGTAGTTTTTGGTTTTAATGAAATATTTCTGAAATAGCTGTATGCTTCGAAGATATCAAAATACCTACATATAGATCTTAAACATATCGATCAATTATGTTCTATTTTCGTTATGGATGCATTAAAATACGTTGCATAATTATCCTAAAGCATTGTTATTAAAACTTCTTTTAATTTCCATTTTGTACGTTTGAACGATTGTGTTGTTCCACACCAGCTATTTTTACTTTGGTTTATAAATGTACTTGTAAGATTGTTTATTGATTAATAAACTAGGTTTTCTTAATGATTTTTACCGAGTTTGTAATTGAATCACCAATGCGAAATGCTCATTAATTCTAATTTGAGAAATTTTATTGTTTACCTGTTTCACAGTGATGGAACATTTAATCTCATCCATTACTATCTTATACAATTAACATAACGCAGCCTAACCATTAGACGGCCAATTCTTTTTTGTCAGATTTGAGTTTCTTCGTCATCTGGAACAGTCCTTATCAACAAAATATCTGTATATCGAATACCAAATCGATATAAATGGTTACTGATATATCAATAAAATATTGATATTCAATATATCTGTATTTTATAATAAATCAATAATATATCTATATTCCTACGTATGAAATACCGATATATCAAAAACTAAATCGCTCAATAGTTATTGATATATTGACAAAATATTCGTACAGTTATCTATAAAATATCGAATACCAAACCGCTTAAGATGGTTATTGATATATCAATCAAATATCGATATTAGATTAAGTATCGATATGATGACATTCCATACTATATCAATAAAATATGCTCCTATGTACCTATGTACCTATCAATAGAATATCGAACACCACACCGTTAGAGATCCTTATTGGTATATCGATAAAATTCCAAATTCGATGAAGTGTGGATGTAGCTACAAAATATCGATATATGAAATACCAAAACTCTAGATAGTTATTGATATATCGATAAAATACCGATAAATGTCCTTCTATCTATTTATAATATATATATATATATATATATATTTTATAATATACATATCGATATATCAAATACCAAACCTCTAGATAGTTATCTATATATCGATACAAATTTATCGATACATCAAATACCATACCTTTACATAGTTATTCATATATCGATTAAATGTCCTTATACCTATCTATAAAATATCGATATTCGATTGAGTTTCGATACATTGGCATTCTATTATATATCGATAACATGTTCTTACCTATCTATAAATATCGATATATAGAATACTAGTGGAGATGTGCATGGATACATCGACATTTTATCAAAAAATTAAGTCTATAGTTAATTGTTATGCATTTTCATAAATCCGTATGTGGTTAATAAGAATTAAAACGTTAATTGCACACAAGTTTGAATTTACTGTACATTAATTATTACAGTTTCTGCATTTCAATGAGGGAAATTAGTACTTACTTTTATGCTATTAAAGCCGTTCATATTCTAATGAATGCAAAAATGAAAGGGGCTTTATAAATATAGAACAGATTTCAAATACATTTAACATAGTAGTATTATATACATAATAGCATCATGATATTGATTATAAATGGTCACACTTATTAAATATAGCTTTTATGTTAAAAACCATTTATGGTAAATCAATGAATCAATGTGGAAATAAGTATATCAATGATATTGATTCATAAAAAATATCGATAACTTCGATATATCGAAAATATCACAACCTTTTAAATATTCGAAAATAGTTTACTGCACTTTAATATACTTTTTGATTCGTTACTAGCGACTATGTTTAAACATAATTACATTAAAATATTTTCAGATTTTAAAACTGTCATCAAAATTTAAAATAGATATCATGTGGGTTTTTATAATTATATTTTACACAAATCTATACATTTCGATAACAATTGCAATTGTCGTCCTCATTAGGAACTGCTTAAGAGCTTATAACAAACTTATGAAGTGTGAAAAAGATGAAAACCCAAACATAAGCCTGCTATTAATATAAAAGTTTGATAAACATATAAAGCCAATCATGGAATCTAATTTTAATAAAGGGTAACTAGATATTTAATAAGTCAAATACTATAAACAACCTTAAAGATCACTTAAAGATTGAAATGGATAAAAGCATCATAAACAGACTTGTCATGCCAATTTAAGATAAAGTCAAATCTAAAAAAGAAGTAGTATTTTGTTAATAATTGTAATTGTTATTTTACAGTGAAAACACAATGTAATTCGTTTAATATGATTTTTGAATTTTAATTTCAAGTACATATGTTAAATTATAGTGGTGTGGTAACTTAACACAGTTTGTCGTGACAATATTTCCATATTATCAAACTGAATGTCATGATTCAAATTATTTAAAGCATGCTCAACTACCGCAGATTTCTGTGGTTGACCTAATCTTCAAAATATCACATGTTCTTTACGTCTTGTATCAAAGCTACCTTTTGTGGTTCCAGTGTACACTTTTCCACAAGAACAAGCTAACTTATACACTCCTGAAGATGATAATTGGTTTCAAAAATCTTTAGGTGACCTTAAATGTTCTTTAATTAAAAACAGTTCTAATACTATGATTAATTAGGATTGTTTCAATGCTATCTATAACATTAGTTATAAAAGGAAGAAAAGCAGTACCAACATTAAGTACTACTTTTTCTTTATGGTTATGCCTAGCAGGTGTAATAATATTATTAATATTTTTTAGTGAATATCCATCAGCTTGTAGTGATTTTGTTAAATATTTATATTCATCATTAAAAAATTCAGGATCACAAATTCGTTTTGCTCAATCCACTAACGATTTAATTACACCAATTTATTAAGCATACTGCATTGTGTCTTCATTGCAAAACAGCCATTACAATTATTAACAAAAAACTATTTCCTTGTTAATTTTGACTAGATCTTTAATTGCTATGGCAAGTATCCATTTGTGAATGCTTTTATCAATTTCAAATTAAAGTTAAACTTTACACTTACATCATAATTTGATTAAATTTTCTTAAATTTACTCTTCGATTATGACATTTTTTCACTGTTAGCCTTCGACCGTTAGTGGATGTTCAGATTTGTCATCTTTAAGGCAGTTTAATAATTAATTTATTAAGGATCTAGTTTTTCTTTATTAAAATTAGACTTTGTAATTGGGTTTATACGTTTAACAAACTGTTATGTTAATAGAAGGCTTATGTTTGCGTTTTCACACAAATTAAGCAATTCGATCACTGTAATTGTTATCGAAACGTATAGATTTATATAAAATAGAAATTATAAAATTTTAAAGATTACCTCGAGTGGGACTTGAACCCATGACCACTACTGTGCTAGAGTAGAGTTCTACCATCTGAGCTATCGAGGGAGTTTTTAAACTGTATGGACCTTACTAGTTCGATGTTATATAATTTTAATTTAAGTAACCAGTCATTTTTGTGGTAAGGTGTTTGTAAGCTTGAATTTTTCAGGTTTCGTACAAACCCACAAGACTGGAATATAGAAATAGTTGCTATAGGCAGGAATACATTAAATGAAGTATTTGACCGAATCTAAGTTCAATAAAAATAAAATTTTTAAGTTAACTTTTAACTCGAATGGGACTTGAACCCACGACCAATACTTTGCTATAACTGCTATGACTCTGTCATTATTGAACTTGGATTCGTTCAAATACTTTTTATGATTTAATTTATGTTAATTCCTGCCTATAGAAACTATTTCCATTTCCAGTCTTGTGGGTGCCTACGAAAAGAGACAAATTCAATCTTAGAAACACTTTGCCACAAGAGTGACTCGTTACTTAAATTAACATTGATTAACATCTAACTAGTAAGGTACATACAGTTTAGGATTGAATGGAATCGAACTAACTCCCTCGATAGCTCAGATGGTAGAGCCCTATTTTAGCACAGTCGTGGTCATTGGTTCAATTCCCACTCGAGGCAATATTTTACTGTATGTACATTAAAAGTTGATTTATAAATTTTATAATGTACGTACTGTAATGACTTAGATTCGCTTAAACACTTTCTATCATTTAATAAAATTAACATTATATGTAATAATGGTGAAAGTTTACAATTTCATAAACTTAATGTTACTGAATAAATGTAAAAATGTGTAAATACCGAAACGGTATACGTAATAATTCACCTACACCTACTAATGATTGATGAATATAAATGAATGTAGAGCACAGGTGTAAAAATGCGAAAAAAAAAACTAAACCAAAAGTTAGAAAATTTTTGTGCATAACATTAGCAATAAGTTTGATGCCATAACGAGATCAGTTTTTTATAAATAAGCAAAATCAATGCAAAATCTTCTATCAATATTTTTTAATGAGAGGAAGGCAAAAATTACACGGCATTTAATTATTCAACACATCGCATACTAGTAAAACCTGTTCATTCATGGTTTTTTTGCAGTTCAGTGTGTCAATTAGTAACGTTTTAGTTTAAAATGTGCGCTCATTAATCTTTTAAGAACATGGTTAAACTATGTTACATTTATATTTGAATTATTTGATAACCGAAGATTTATAATTCAATTGGTATAAAGAAATAAAAAGGGCGATGTGGGAATCGAACCCACTACCGGACAATTACAAATTAATCCTGAACCCTTTAAATTTAGTCATTGTAAATAAATGACTCAAACTTTTTTCTAATAGTGGCATTGGCATGTTTCGTATTTAATTTTTATTGCAGTCAATCGAGGGCTGTAATTGTTTTTATGACTTTGTGAAGACAGACTACCTTTTAGTACCATCATAACAGACGTTCAACGTAGGTAATCAGTTTTACGATCTGCATAATAATTTATATAAGCCACAATTAATTTACATAGAATATGTACATTTTATTTATGTTTTATTTGTGACATTGACTTTGAAATCGGTCAGTTGCCATTGCTTACTAATTAAATTGTTTCAAGTTGAAAGTGAAGGTTGTTATAATTAAATTTTAGAAATTGTATAATTTTTTTTATTTCGTTGTTGTATGGAAAAGTTGATGAATATGCAAAATGCAATAATTGAGATTTTTAATGCTCATGTATGCTTTATCATTTAAAAAGTGAAAGAAAAAATTAATTATTAACGATTGCTTGATGAAAATAGAAAACTTTTACAAAGCATACCTTGGAAACGCGTACAAATACCAAAACTTGTGATTTTATACCAAGAGTCAATAAAACAGTCCCTTGCTACAAGACATCATTAATAGAAAGATTATAATTACCAACGTGTACAAATTATGTAATGGTAGTTTATTACAAAAACTGGAATAAACGGTAAAGTCAGAGATAAATAAATGTCGGTTATATTATTGGAAAATAATGGTGGGAATCACATTGCCATATTCTTGTTGTGTACCAGAATGTTATTTGACTAGAAAACATTTGGTTTTGATAAATGTACATATAATAACGTTTAAGAATTAGAGTTAAAACAAAACATATGTCAGAATATAATTTTAAAATATTTTACTACCTAATATTCGTAAATAAAACTATTAAATATATCTTAATAAATTTATTAGTAATGTAAATAAAAATATGTACATTAGGAATTGGCAGAGAGTGTACTTTATTGTTGAAGACAAACACAGTATACAATAGAACGTCGATATTTGTAAATTATTAATAACTTTTTATTTCACCATAGCGTGACAATTATCAAAAACAAACAAAATTTGTGCTAGAATTGTGCTGCGATGTGCCATAACTTTTTTTGAAACAATTAAAAGACCAAGCCGCAATTCGGAAATTGTCACTAATGTGACCATTTCCTATTATCGAAAAACAAAAGTAGTACCGTTTTGTGGTATAATTATGTATGGCGAAATCGGTTTTTCAATACCACGCATTGTTTATGAAAAACAAAACTATATTTTCGTAAAAAAAATAGAATGGTCATTTTTTTATTTAAAATAAAACCAAAACTGTTCCAAAATGTGCTAGTTTTGCGGTATAATGTGACGAAGTCAGTTGTACAGTGCATCCCATTTTGGATGAGACAGCCAAGTATCTCGGTTGATGTTGAAGATAGAACCTTGCGGTTTCCGCGATCCCGTGCCACTTTTTTGTGAAGCTCAAGATGGCCTGAACGGATTTTGCCTAACTTCTTTCGTTTATAAATTACAGGGCGTTTTTGAAAATCCACACTTTTTGGATCACCTCCATATCTAAGAAGTTTCTCAGCGATAATGTCAAATTGAAAACTTGTCCCATAGAGAATTTTACGTAGAATCCAGGGGCGCACTCAATTTTTTTTTCGGGGTATCGTTATGGAGATAAGACTCAAACTTAAGATTTTTTTCAATGGACCACCCTGTATTTTATTATCTCATTAAATTACTTATTTTTTTTCCTTCGAAATGATATATAATATATAAACATGAAGTTTTAAAAATGCTCAAAAATTACTAAAACATTGAATTTTAACAGAGTGCTATGGATTTCGAGGTTTTACTACAGGGATTATTATTTGTGATTTTTTTATAGTAGGTCATGGATGCTACAAACACTGTTGTTGACTTTTGGAGCATTGTTTTATCAAGTGACTGTGGAGAAATCAACACATCTGATGTCATGATGATAAATTTTGATGCGTTTTATTGTGTTTGGGTTTGGCGATTTTGTTAATTTGTGAAATTTTATAATGGCCGAAAGATTTTTTCCGAACAACGAAAAGTATCATATCATACAATGTTTCCATCAATGCCACGAAAATGTTGACGAAGCATTAGAATTATTTTTAAACAGGTAAACTAGTAATTTACAATAAGGGTATTATATGACATTGTTTTAAAACGTCAGATATCCAGAGAGGCGTCAACCTAGTCGAGCAACGATATTTCGACTAAAGAATAATCTACTAAATTATGGTGCGTATTCTAAACCCCGACCCAAGACGTATAACAAAGAAAATAATGAAGTGGATGAAATAAATGTCTTAGCCAGCGTCCGTGTCTCTCCTCAGACTTCTTGTACGAAGTTAGAAAATGACATTGGCGTTCCCCGATCACGGGTACAAAGGATTTTAAAAAAACAAATTGAAACCCTACAAAGTGAATATTGTCCAGCATTTATACCCTGGTGATGCAGCGAGGCGTGTGAATTTCTGTAATTGGTTTTTGAACCAAACTCGAAGGGACAATAATTTTGCGAGTAAAGTCATATGGTCAGACGAAGCCCATATAAGCAGTGCCGGTTTATTTAACAGGCAAAATACAAGGCACTGGTATGATGAAAACAAACACCTAATTTTTGAGCAGCAACAACAGGGTCGATTTGATTTTAATGTAGCCTGTTTCTTATTGGGGACATCAATAAAATACCGCATTTTTGAAGGGGCTCTCAACGCGAATAGGTACTTGGGGCAATTTTAGAAGAAGTAATACCAGAATTCCTGAAGAATGTTCCCCTCGCCTATCTTAATACCATTTACTTCCAACAAGACGGTGCTCCTGCCCACAGTGCCGTTCTTAGAAGAAACTTTCCAGGATCATTGGATTAGAACAAATGGACCCATTAGGTGGCCTGCAAGGTCACCTGATTTGTCAGTGTTGGACTTTTTTTGTGGGGTTTTTTGAAAAATAAAATATACGGTAAGAGGCACAATAATATTAAAAACTTCATGCAACAACAGATGCAGTTTTCCAGAATTTACAAAATCGGCCTTTTATAATTTTGAATGCATTAAGACGTATTAAGAAATTGTATCAATTGTGTGTTAGGGAAAATGGACATCAATTTGAACAATTCAATGAATAAGTTACCGAATAATTTCGAAATGAAATAGTATGAGTAAATATTTAATTAGTTGCTTATTCTACATTATGAACTTTTTATTACTATTTATTTGTTGCTATTTGTTACCTACGTTTTGTGTTTTGTTAGTGAATTAGTGTTAGTATTGTTCTTGTTCCTTTCATGGAAAAATCACAAGTAGTATTTCTTCAACTTGAACTTTTTTTATATGAAAAATCCATAGCCTACTATTAAAAATCAATATTTTAGTGATTTATGAGCATTTTTGAAGAATATATGTTTATATATTATATATCATTTTGAAGGAAAAAAAATAAGGAATTTAATAAGGTTATAAAATACAGGGTGTTTCACTGAAAAAGTCATAAGTTCGAGTCGTATCTCCATAACCATACCTCGAAAAAGAAAATTGAGTGCGCCACTGAATTCTACATAAAAGTCTCCATGGGATAAATTTTCAATTTGACATTATCGCTGAGAAACTTCGTAGATATGGAGGGTGTCCAAAAAGTGTGAATTTTCAAAAAAGCCCTGTCACTTATGAACGAAAGAAGTTAGGAAAAATCCGTTCAGGACATCTTGAGTTTCACAAAAAAATGGCACAGGACCGCGAAAACCGCAAGTTTCTATCTTCAACAACAACCGAGATACTTGGCTGTCTCAACCAAAATGAGACGCACTGTACAATATCACCCTTTGTTTTTGTAAGCATGGCAAATTTCTTTTAAAAACACAAAAACTGTTCTACGCACTATGATGTGCCGAAATCAGTTTTTCAATACCACCCATTGTTTTGGGGAAAAAGTAACACGATACATTTTTCAGAATGTACTGGTTTTGCGTTATAATGTGCCGAAATGAAGTTTCCAATACCTCACTATTTTTGCAAAAAAACGAAATTTTCGTAAAAAAGTACCATGACCAACTTTTTGCAAACCAAAACTATTCCATAATGTGCTGGTTATAATGTGACGAAATCAGTATTTTGTAAAAAAACGATGTTTTCGTAAAAAAGAAGCATGGTCAATTTATTTTTAAAACACAGAAACTGTTCCAGAATGTGATAGTTTGCGGGTATAATATGCCGAAATCAGTTTTTCAATAGTACCCATTGTTTTTGCAAAAAAACGATACTTTCGTAAAAAAGTAGCATGACCAACCTTTTTTTCAAAAAAAACCAAAACTGTTCCACAATGTGCTAGTTTTGCGGTATTATGTGATGAAATCAGTTATTCAATATCACCCACTGCTCTTGTAAAAAACGATGTCCTCGTGAAAAAAAGAGCACGGTCAATTTTTCTTTATAATGTGCCGAAATCAGTTTTTCAATACCACCTATTGTTTTTGCATCAAAAAACGATACTTTTGTAAAAAATAGCAAGTCACATTTTTTTTTAAAAAGAATCAAAAACTGTTTCAGAAAGTACTAGTTTTGTGGTAGAATATGAAGAAATCAATTTTCCAATATCATCCATTTGTTTTTTTTTTGTAAAAAAAGCAGCATGGTAATTTTTTTCAAAAACACAAAAATTAGTCCACAATGTGCTAGTTTTGCACTATGATGTGCGGAAATCAGTTTTTTTATTTTACATATTCTTTATTGCAAAAAACAATCTTCGTGAAAAAAGTTGCAAGACTTTTTATCTCAAAAAAAAAACAATACTGTGCCACAATGTGCTAGGTTTGTTATAAAATGCGCTGAAACGCTACTACTTGTGATTTTTGAAAAAATAAATATAGCTAGTTCTTCTTCAGGAATGTGTTAGTTTTGTGGCACAACGTGCTGAATATTTTCTTTTAGATCTCTTTTTTTGTAGTAATTATAAATAAATACAGTTAATGATTATTATGTTGTATAGGATGTCAGTTTTTCGAGTGCCTGCATAGGAGGCCTCGATTATCTTTAGAGACAAACAGTCGGTTAAATTAGGGAAAAGTTGTGCATTATTATGTTGAACAATAATCTGAAGAAAATTAGAGCTGGCATCTGTTCTTAATGCAAAAAAAAAAAAAAATGAAAATGTTGGTTTTATTTTTTTAAGCAAAAACCATTAAAGCTAGACGGTTTTTAAATAAAACATTGTGAAGGCGCTTTTTCACAAGGAATCTAAATCTGTCATCGTAATGTCATCCAACTTTGTTTTTTCTTATGAGCGCCATTTTGGATTTTTGCATTTGACAGTTCGATTATTTGTGGGGGACAATAAAAAATAAAATTTATAAAACGTTACCAGCTGATCTGAATGAATTTCGCGGTAGAATTATTATCACTCTTACATATGACATCAGGAGTGGCCAATTTGAACACTTGATGTAATTTTTTTGACCATTTTTTCTTCTTGTGTTTAATATTTTCTTTTAATAATTATTATTATTTTCTTTGCAAACTTTTGTTTTGTTGTGTCAAAATAATGGCTGAATTGTCAAATTTTTCGTTAAAACAATCGAACGTTGTTATCTTTACGGAAGAACTATTATGTGTGATGCATCATTGTATTCAGAATAAAGCATGATATAAAAATGCAAAAATCCAAAAACATAAGGAAAACAAAGTTAGATGTTGTATCTTTCGTCTAAGGTGCCATGGAATTTACGATGACAGAGTTAGATTCCTTGTGAAAAAGTGCCTTCACAATGTCTTAGTAAAAGAGTCTTTAATGGGTTTTGATTAAAGAATAAAAACGAAAACCAAAATTTTTATTTTTTTGCAATAATTCAAAAACGCTCTAATTTTCTTTCAGATTATTGTTCAACATCAAAATGCGCAACTTTACCCTAATTTAAAGGACTGTTTATCTCTAAAGATAACGCAGATCACCGTGCAGGCACCCGAAAAACGGAGACTCTGTATACAGGGTGGTTCAGCTAGACCTTATCATTAGAAGTATCTGGAGACTATAAACATAGTTCATTTTTAATTTGATTATATACATAAATAAAAAGTTTACCTCGAGTAGGATTGGAACCTATGACCTGTACTTTACTAGAGTACCGCGCTAACCAACTGCGCTATCGAAGAACAAGCCCCAATCGATGCAAATTTTGTCTTTATGTATGTAGAACTAATGTAGATTCTAAATTTAATGAGATAGCAATCAAAGTACGTACATTAATGGAATGTGAACCTGCAATATCGCAAGGATTGACACACCAAAGCAACTTATATTAAATAAATAATCGATTGGCGCTTGTACTTCGATAGCGCAGTTGGTTAGCGCGATACTCTAGCAAAGTATAGATCGTAGGCTCAAATCCTACTCGAGGTAAACTTTTGATTTATGTATTTAATCAAATTAATAATAATTTTTAATTATTTTTGAACTTATTCGTTCATAACAAAAACTTATAATAATTTAATATTAGTCAAGTCGCGAATACCAAATTAGAAAATCAGCTCTCTTAAATCGGCATTATGAAGACATGTCCAAAAAGTTTTATTATAAACTACATAATCTTAGAAACATTTTCTTTTTTTAGCATTTTTCTCTATCTTGTTACATAAGCGGAGGGGGGCGAGTAAATGTTCACTTGAAAAAATGTCAACTTCTTTTTAACTCAACGGATTTTTATAAACAAGTCAGATCGGGTGACCTAGGAATTGAAAGTTTGTTCTACGTTTGCTATAAATTTTTCTCTTAATATAAATACCTGGCGGATCACGGAAATAAGCTGCCCCTTTCTATCCATCTGTCAGGAAATGTTCTGCTCAAAAATTGACGAACATTTGCCGAAAAATGGGCTGGACACACATCATGCTGAAAAACATGTTTCTAATAGCACGTTTTCTAAAGAAACTGGCAATTCATTGGTCAAAAAATTGAGGTAAAATGCACCGGTCAGTTTTTCATTAAATATAAATGGCCTAATGATCGTTCCTCTCAATATATCGCACCAAACGTTTACCTTTCTCGATGTTGCACCTCTTTCATCCAATGAGGATTGGTTTGAAAACCAGTAAGGCATGTTATACAAATTCACGTGCCCATCGCTGTTAAGAATAGCTTCATCCATCCATATTATATTTGATAACAGTCTAGGATATTGAGCTACTATGTTTAGCATTGCAATAATCGAGCCTTTTATTAAAAACGAGGGGCATTAATGCCTGATGGAGAACTGCATGGTTTGGATGTAGCCTAAATTTAGAATAAAACTTGTTTTATTAAATGAGATTAATAATACAAGGTATATATTTCAGGGCAATGTTTCGTAGGTAGTTTAGATAACGTCCATTCAAAATATACAGCAAGCATAATAAGTGCTATTTCATTTATTACCGGCATTTTGAAATCAAACACGAACAACTTTAATGGAGCTAATATTATTTTGACGCAAAGCAATATTTAAAGTGACTATGGTATTGTGCTATTTGTGGTATTTCAAGACCTACTTGTTTTTACTAGACTGCTATGCGTGAGAGATTGTAGCTTTGTATTGAACAGTACGAGTGACAATTTGAACATTTGGGAGGGGGGGGCATTAGTTCTTCAGTATTAGGGCTATTGAACACCATTCACCTTCCAACATACATATACATATGCAGGTATAGAAGGTTATGAAATCGACTTTTTTTTCACTAACGCTAAATCGACTTATTAGCTCATTTTACAACTTTCGGCCAAGTTTCACCATGATGTCTGGATGTGTGTCTGTGAACGAAAATAACTACGTACTTAAAAAGCTGTATTTAAGATTGTTTTCATTTGGCTTGGAGCTAATTAGATTTTCGGAGAAATCCAGTGGTAGAGAGGGGGGAGTTTATTACGGGCAGTATTTGGTTTTTATCAAATATTTCTAAAACAGCTGCATATTTAAAATATATAAAAATACCTAGACATAGACATTAAATTCATCCATTAATTAGGTTTTATACAATTTTTTGATACGACACGTAATTTCGTGACAAAAAAATTCGTAAGGTAGGATTTAAGTGTTAGTTCAAATTTTGTTAATATCTGAATAACGATTAATTTTATAAGAAAAAGTGTAGACATGTTTTTTAAACAAAATTTAATTTTGCATAGCTTTTCTTTATAAAGTTTCTTAATATAACGCAAGGTAAGTCAAAAATTAATTAAATATGAACGAAAATGGTTAAACTGTATTCTTGATATACCTATTATAGAAACGGGTAGCTTTGGAATTTTTTTTTAAGTTAACATGTATATAATAATCTCTGAAATGAAGTTTTAAACGTCATTCTGACATAGACTATTGTTTTTGTTGTTACAATGTTGCCTGTTTTCATTATTAAAAAAAAATAGGGTGCATAGTTATCCTAAAATAATTATAATTAAAATTATTTCGTTTCTCTTAATTTTTTAAGTTGGCATAAACTACTGTATATCTCGATTTCTAGAAAGCTAAGACACCTGAGTTATAGAAATGTTATAATTCGTTCGATTGTTTATGATAGATTTGAGCATGAATGTTTGCCTTGACAATTTTAACCAACGGTCATTAAATATGGTAAAATTGTAAGTGAACTTGTTCGCAGTTATTCATAAAAGAACTTTATCAAAATAGTAACTTTTTAAATTTTTTGCACATATTTTACAATTACGGAGACTTTGAAGTCATGTAACTTCAAATAATATTTTTACTGACAATTTTAACCAATTAATGCATCCCATGACGAACGGGATTAATAATTAGCTAAGCTGCAAATGTTTTCCACATTTTGATAAAAAAAATGGTCCTTTTCATATACATGCTAACTTTGTATATTTTGCCTTTCGACTGAACTAAATTGTAGGAATAAATTTATAGTAAATAATAACTATCAAATGAAATCTCTCAAGATTGATTTTACTTCGTCACAATCAATAAATATTCTAATCTTGCCCGCTGACGAAGACGCAATATTTGTTTTAATAAGTTGAGAGGCGAGTAACTGCGAGATTGTATTCATGCCACCGATCCTGCTAAAACTTTTGGGAATTTTAATTAGAATATTTCGTGTACGATGATAATTATTGTTAAAATTAATTTTTCAGCTAAATAAGAAGTTACATGATTAAATTCGTTTAATATGTATTAGTAAAAGTCTTTTTAATTTCTTTTAAATAAGCTTACATCGAAGAGGTTCACAGATTAAATTTTATATTTAATGACGTAACGATGGTACAAGGTAAATTCATTCATAAATTAATAATAATCGAAACGAAATAAAAATTATAACATTCTAAACTCAGGAGTCTTGCTTTTTGAAACCGATAGTAGATGTCTATTAACCTCTGCCTGAGGTGAAGTTATAAACGTCTCTTTGACATAGATTATTGTTTTTTTTTTTTACAATGTTGCCTATTCTCGTAATGTACTTATTATAAAAAGGGTTGCATAATTATCCTAATAAAAATGTTATTAACATTATTTCGTTTCTTTTAATTTCCTTTTCTAGGTTTGGAGGTCGTGTGGTGTTCCACACCAGATATCTTATATGATGTGTATTTAACACAGTAATTACTTTTTTGTGGTAGTCCGCCCTTTTTAAAATTTCGACCACACTCCCAGTCCCAAAGGTGACGGATTAGAGGGGTTGAACTGTATTTAGAATTGTCGCTAATGCTCGCATTGACACCCCGTCTTCAACTATAGTATGTCCCAGAATATCACAGAGTAATAAATCATCTTGACAGCGACAGGCCAGTGGCGTACTTATTAAAGGCATATACTATATGGTCTGTAAAATATATTTACTTTTCAGTTTCTTATGTTTGTATAAAATATTTTTAAAAAATATACTTGTAATTATGACCTATTGATACATACAAAAACAAAAAAAAATTAAGTGATTTAATATATCTAAGTCTTTGTCTAAGTAACCTGCAAGTTTTTTTTATCAAACCAAATAATGTTTGTTAACGTGCATTTAATCTGTTTCAAGTTTCAGTAGAGAAACCTTTTGTGACGTCATTGTCATGTTTTTGTTTTAAATTTAGGTAAATCAACTTAACATTTCATTTACTAAGAAATGAAGCGACAAATCTATCTTTGTTAGTTACATACAAATTATTTGAGATTGAATTAATACAAAAGTCATCTTTACTGAAACAGGATCGCCCGAAATTCCAAGAAAAAGTTTAGAAAGTACTTATTACACTATTATCTAATTATTTGTAAATTAGAAATATGACTCACTCAGTGGGAGATGCATTAAGATGCAATTATCACATTTGTTATTTCAAAACAAGTGCTTTAAAATGCTCAGTTATTTTCGGATTTTTGGTTGAAAACGGTGGTGAAAATGGCGTCTTCCGATTTTTTTCCAGCAAACGTTTGAAACTTAGTTCGCCCTCTGGCAATGAAAAAATTATGATTCTGAATGTACAGGTTGTCCCATTTTCGTATGTTTTACGGGGTATCTCGCTTATTTTTTAGGTTAGAACCTTGCGGTTTTCGCGACACCGTGCTATTTTTTAGTGAAACCAAAGATGCACTAATCAAATTTGCCATAGCCATCTTAGTTTGTGTGCTACAGGGTGATTTTGGAAAAATTGCATTTTCAGTCATTCCTTATAACTCTGTTATTGTCAGACATATTAAAAAAGTAAAAACTGATATTTGTAGATATTTTTACGTAGAATCCAGTGGCGATACTCAGATTTTCTGTAGAGGTCAGAATTTTTGAGATATTGACATAACCTACTTTTTTTTTTAATGGGACACCCTATATATTTTTTTAAAATCTTTTTCCCCCTTACCAAGAGCTTTTCAAAAATATAGCATAGTCTATATTTATTTTTATAAATAACGTGTCAAAATGATTTTTTTCTATAATTTACATTGATAATAGTGGATAGCCGTGGGTAACCATGGTAACACAAAAAACAAAATAATTAACGTTCTGCCATCACTTAGGTATTTGATTTTTGAAGTTTCTGCTTCTCTCAAATTATTCCTGGTTACATTTTCCCAAATTTAGCAATGATATTTATTGTTATTCGTTGTTTTTATTTATTGTTATCGTTCTTGTTCTTGTTGTTGTTGTTGTTGTTGTTGTTTAATTATTTTTTAATATGGCTCGAAACCAAAAATTTGAAAACTTTGAGAAATATGATATGAATACCTGCTTCATATTATCTAATGAAAACGCAGACCAGGCCTTAGAACTCTATCTGAACAGGTCAGTTAACCTTTACTTTAGAATTTGTATTTATTTTATACACCTATTTTGTCATATAGATATCCCGAAAGAAGACAACCCGACAGAAGAATATTTCAAAAATTAAAATTTAATCTTTGCCAACATGGATGTTTTGACAAACCTCGACCCAGAGTTTACAACAAAGAGAACGAGGAATCAGAGATCAACGTTTTAGCAGCTGTTCAAGCCACTCATGAAACCTCGTGCAGGAAAATAGATGAAGAGACCGGTGTGTCTAAAACAACAGCGAAAAGGAAAAAAAAACATAAATTCAAACCCTACAAGTATAAACTTGTTCATCATCTGCACCCTGGTGATGCTGAACGTAGATTGGAGTTCTGCAATTGGTTTATAAATATGAAAACTCAGGACAATAATTTTGAAAAAAAAATAATTTGGTCAGACAAGTTCGGGAATTTTTAATAGACACAACTCGCGGTTTTGGAGTCAAGAAAACACCCACGTGATTTTTCCTAGAGAGCGTCAAGGCAGGTTCGGATTTAATGTCTCCTGCTTCATTTTTAACCGAAAAATAGTTTATAAGATTTATGAAGAAAACCTAAACTCTAATGGGTACTTACAAATTCTACAAGAAAAAACTAAGAACATTTTAGAAGATATTCCACTGGCTCAACTGAACGATATATTCTTCCAGCAGGATGGGGCTCCAGTCCACAATGCTAGAATAATACAAAACTGGCTAAATGAACGTTTTCCCAGGAGATGGATTGGAACAAATGGACCTGTTCGATGGCCACCACGATCACCGGATCTCTCGGTTTTGGATTTTTTTGTGGGGGTATTTAAAGAATAAAATTTATTCAAGGCAATATGCCAACATGCAACAATTAAAAGTTGCAACGGAAAATGCTTTTGCAGAATTACGAAGACAATAATTTATTTTGGAAAATGCTATTAAAAGAATTTATAAACTTTGTGAAACTTGTAGGAGACATAATGGTCTTCAATTTGAACAATATTTGTGATTAATTAATTATTTTATTTTTTATCAATGTAAATTATAGAAAAAAATCATTTTGTCACGTTATTTATAAAAATAAATATAGACTATGCAATATTTTTGAAAAGCTCTTGGCAAGGGGAAAAAGATTTAAAAAAAAAATATATAGGGTGTCCCATTAAAAAAAAGTAGGTTATGTCAATATCTCAAAAATTGTGACTTCTAAAGAAAATCTGAGTATCGCCACTGGATTCTACGTAAAAAAATCTACAAATATCAGTTTTTACTTTTTTAATATGTCTGACAATAACAGAGTTACAGGGGATGACTGAAAATTCAATTTTTCCAAAATCACCCTGTAGCACAAAAACTAAGATGGCTATGGCAAATTTGATTAGTGCATCTTTGGTTTTATTAAAAAGTACCACGGTGTCGCGAAAACCGCAAGGTTCTAACCTAAAAAATAAGCGAGATACACCGTAAAACATACGAAAATGGGACAACCTGTACATAATGCCTTAAAGTATCAAAATCCAATAAATAGTGTAGATAGTGTAGTAAAACTGTGCTCTAATATGACGGGACTGGGGAAGTCAACATTATACAGATTATTAAAGGAACAAAAAGAGGGTGTTTTGAAAGAACCGGCTTGCTCAACAGTAAGAAAGAAACAACGTTTAAGTGAAGAAGAAAAAGTTCACATTAGATGAAACATCCATTCCTTCTACTTCAATAAAGAAATTCGTACCCTCAGCAAAATAGTAGCAGTAGTAAAAGAAGACGTTGATGGACCACAATTGTCTCGGTCGACACTATACAGGACACTACAGGCGCTTAACTTTTCGTGGGAAAAAGTGAATTGAAAATCAGTGCTAATTGATAATAGCCAAATTGTTTCTTGGAGACGCAAACATCTTCGTGAAATGTAGAAGTTTCGTGCGGAAAGATTGAAAATCTTTTATCTCGGCGAGACTTGGTTAAACGAAGGATATGCTGTAAAAAAAATTGACAAGATAAAAATGTTACAAGTCGCCCCAAGCAGTCCAAGAGAGTTGGTCAACTGGAATAAATCCACTATTGGGCAAAGGTCGACGACTAATTATTACACATATAAGTAGCGCTAATGGATTCTTAAAAAATGGTTTACTTGTGTTTAAATCCAAGCATCATGAAGATATGAACGCTGATGTTTTTAAGAATATTTTGAACCAATGATAGCAAACTTTCCACAGGGAGCTGTAATGGTTCTGAATAATGCAAGTTACCATTCTAGGCAAGTCGAAGCTTGCCAATAGCTGCATGGAAAAAAGAGACATTGCCAAATGGTTAACATCAAAACAATTTGAAGAAACTATGCTCAAACGAGAGCTGTAGCAAATCATCATAATGAACAAGTAAGTTATTGATGAACTTTGTGCTTCTCGCGGGATTACCGTACATAGGTTACCACCATATCACTGCGAACTCAATCCCATAGAGTTAGTTTGGGCTCAAATAAAAAGTGAAGTAGGTAGTAACAGTACGACTTCTAATTAAGTGAAGTGCGACAGCTTTCAATGCAAGCAAATGCAGAAAAGTGGAAGAAGTGTGTTGATCATGTAATTAAAGAGGGGAACTTGGTGTGACAACGAAAGAAACCCGTAAGACAAGATGGCTCTTCGAATCGGATAAGGATGATAAAGACTGACAGGTAGTTACATATTGCATTTGTTTCCAAAACTTACCTTTATGAAAACATTAAATGTAAAAAAATGTATGTAAACTATATTAATAGCTATTTTATATTAATCAGAACGTCAGCACCTTGAAATAGCCACATCTAAAATAAAATACTGTCACGCCTTTCCATTGTTTGATAATTAATCTATAATTTTTAATACAATGAAATCCCAACCAGACGTCTATGAGTTTGTCTGATCTTCAGGCTTAAGTGGAATTTTAAAGGGTCATCTTTTGTTTGCTGTTTACCTGAACCGTCTTTATTTAACATAACACTTTGCAAGCGGCACATTTACAGCATCTTCAATTAAACTAACTCGATTTGCTACTAATTTGTTTGCCGCTTCCATGCAAAAAACGACACTATTTCACTAATAACATGTATTACTCTTTGATATTCTGGGACGTACTGTAGCCCGATAATTCGAGCACTCATATGAGATTAATAAAAAATTATTTCAATTTGACTTTATGTTCACATATTATAAAGATCAATTTATTCAATACAAAAATCAGTCTCTTATAGATTTTTGCAATTAGCTGTATGTTTCATACCTTCAATTAGTCAATATATTAAATACTGTTAATTTCTGAAAATGAATGCAGAGTCAATCGAGCGTATAATTTCACACTATAAATATTTACAGTACTAATTATCATCAAGATTACCTCCAACTATAAACAAACCGCATCTTTTCATTTCTGATAACATTAATATTCACGTAATGTGTGAAAAAAAAGCGTTTCCGGTCATGTAATTTTTTCACATACAAATAAATCTGACAAAACTTCTTTATCCATAACTACCTTTATCAAAATTTTGTTTTGACATATACGGAAGTCCCATTCAAGCATTATTTTTAAATAAAGCGTGAAGACAGCCTTTCTAAATATTTAGATTATGTGTATAATAGAAAATCTAAAATACTTTTTTATAAACACATTAAGAAACAAATTTATTTATTTTAAAAACATTAGATAACATTTTTAATTTAGCGCATCCTTAATTTATTTTTAATTCGAATAATTTTCTTATGAATAATAATAATAATGTTTACCTGTTATGTTTGTCGAAACCTTCAAAGGATCTAACACTTAAAACTACACACAAATATTAACCCAATGAGCGTTAACGCACGTACTTCAATTTAAATGAGGAAGTAGCGGAACTTAATCGAATTGGGAACTAAAAAGGCCTTAGCACGCGCGTTACTCCGTAATCAGACTAAGAAGAATGTTTCGTTACCACCATCATAACATACAATGTATATAATGTGAAACTGGCGGGTCCTGCAAGTCCAAATCCCCACCTTCTCCGTTGTTTAACTGTTACGTTACGAGACTATTGAACAGACTCCTACAATTTGGACCATCGAATTATACAGTCTCACCTGGGTTACGTAGTCAAGCTTCTTATCAGATTAGTGTAAGGAAGAAAGAAGAAGACGAAGAGTCTTTCGGAATTAAGCCCGAAGGGTTAATAAACGGGTCTGGGTTACTATACATTTAAACCTGCTATCGGTTTATTATAGGCAAATTTTGTATTTTACTGTTACGTAACCTTGGCATCATTAATTCCGATTCGATAAATAATGGAAAACGCTGAATATATTTCGATTACTCTCTACTGACGCATCACTTAAGATTTATCTCGGTTTATGTTAACCGAGCTTTCCTTTTTCTGCATTAGACTCATTAATCCGCGAAATTATAATTTAAATGACTAGATCATGCATTAGTCATATTTCAAGAATTTTCCAAACAATAACGAAGTGCCCACGTGCTTAAAGATTGTTTTAATAGTTATTACCAGGAAATGTATACATTAAAACCACGTTATAGACAATAAAATGTGGGTAAATCATATATTGCACGTCTATAATTATATATTTAACCAGCGTATGTATGCATTACATTGCCAATATTTTGTATGCAAGTAATAAGTGAAATAAGCCATGAAGGTTTCTTAGACTTTCCGCCTAATATTCATATTTTTACTAACATTAATTATTTAGTGGGTTGGATTCTATCAAGTTTAAAATTATTTCCGCATTTAGATGTTTAAAGACGGAAAATTGTAATTGTAGTAGTATTAACTCATAGTAATATTACAAAACATCACTACATTTATTTATGCAGATTATGAAATAAAGCAATTTGTTAATAAGTGCTGCAGGCCATCGGTTGAAATTTTTATACTTATAAAAAAAATTTTATGTGGCTAGCACTAACTTTCTTATGCATGTGCCATGGTATATTAGCAAATGGGTCGGATTTGAAAGGACACCTTCTGTGACTTATCCATTGTTTTCAATCACTGTTCATAATTCGCTATCCTTTAATTTTTTCTTATTTCTGAAAATAGTTATAACTTCCTTATTTGATACACAGAAACAATACTTCAGGCATATGTAATTTTTAGCGTAGATTACGATGGTAGAGTTAAACATGAAATATAGTTCAAAGCATTTATGGGATAAACTGTTTTTTATTGGGAACCATACAGCATTGTTCCCCCAGGTAAAAGTTTGTTTATTGTGCTTTTCAAAAATGTAAACAGGATATTATTTTCAATAACTAAAAAGTTACAGAATAAATATTAGAGTATTTAAGGCGATAAGGTTATTTTGATGCACCGTAGTAGTAGAAGGAGCCCACCTGAAGGCCAGCGACACCCGAGATTCGTGTAAGGACCCAGGGACGCCGGCACGCCCACGTGGCCGTGCCCATTTCCTACAATGGCCTCAACCTCTAGTCGGAATTTTGAACCCCTTGATGATATTTTCACCCATTGAAGACACTTTTACCCCTAATTAAAGTCCTTTTGGCTGGGGTCAACTTTTTTTTGGGGGCGATTTTCAACCCCTTGATTGAATTTTCAGCCCTTGACGGTATTTTAACCTCTAATTACGGCCTTATGCAGTTCAGCCCTGAGTAGGCAAACTGCGCGCATGTAGTGGGCCGGTTTTCGATTTTTCAACTTGCTCTTGAGGCTTCCTTGTCATGTTTGGCTGGAAATTTGAGTTTGTATTCCATTAACCCTAATGCTAACTTTAAGAACGATATTTCCAACTTGCTCATGGGCCTTCGTCCCTTGTCGTGCCCCACGAGCTCAAATTCTGAATTTGTTCATTGCGCCATCTACTTGTGTATAGACTAATGAATGTTTTCTGTAATATAGCTGGCGCCACCTAGCGGTATATTTTAAAAGTACATACAAGTTCCTGTAGTGGTTATGGTGGGAAATTTGAAATAAGGGGTCTAACACTCACTTTTAACGTAAACATGCAAAAATGCATCTGGGCCTCGACCCACCGATCAATCTCGATTAAATCAAGCGGGACTTCCCCCCTTGTCCTGGCTCCTTGGCGGTAAATTTGAATATGTATTTTAATAAGGGGTTCTACTGCTAACTTGTAACGCTACATAAATAAAGTTTGCCACGAGTAGGATTTGAACCGATGATTAGTCTAATAAGGAAGCCCAACGCTAACTTATAAGACAGCTATAGGGTTTTACAACTTGCTCTAGGGCCTTCATCTCCTTCTCATGGCCTCGGAGCTCAAAATTTGGATTTTTTAGAGTAAATCTCATGAATGTTTTCTGTAATAGGGGCTGGCGTTATTGGAAATGGAAAAATCAAATAATCAGATCAATCACAATTAATCAAAGCAATTAACCAAACCAGTCTTCATAACCATCAGGTAAAGATTCTCCCGCTATATATACGTAACTCCTATGAGTGACCGCTTACTCTCAATAAACGTGCAGGCCCCGGTGTAGGAAAACAGTCGATCATCGGCAAATCAGTGTCAATCAATTCAATCTCAATCAATCAAATCATAACTTGCAGCTTGTAAAAATCAGCTTACAATTAAAAAATACTGATTTGGATTAACTTACAGATTGCTAAGACCAACCACAATTCAAAAATACGTGAGATAGCCTTCGGCGTTACTGTCAATATACAAGCATCAAATTAGTTTGTAACACCATTGCAGGGTTTTACGTACAGTGCTAAAAATGCGATTTATATTTAAATTAGTTTAAAATTCCTATACAACAATAAATGTATAACCAAACCCGAAATCAGGCCACTATATTATTTTACATACAAGGAAAGTCTTGAAAGAAAAACAACTTGACAGGGCTGGTTTTTGTTGTTTACACTCACCATATATGCGACGGCGTCGCAAACAAAAGATCTAGTTTTAAAATACACTACTAGATAGAGGCACGATCAACTTCCATTACAGAAAATATACACTAGTTTAAAAGTACACCACTAGATGACGTCACAAACAATCAAGTCTGCTTTAAAAAATAAGTATAATCTGGTTGGAGGACATTTTTGTCTGATTTGAAATCAGATTCTGTCAGACTTATTCGATTTAATGCAACAACAAAAACAAGCTGTACGTCTAAGGGTAAGGCGAAACCGATAACAGCCATTTAACACGTATGACGCATAATTGAATTGTCTGCAGTGTTGCCAGACAAAAACAAATGATTTGCTTGATTAATCGATTTGCTTAACGGTGTCTTATGAGTTAGTGCGCATTAGCGATTTTAGTCACGGCTTAGAGTTAGTATTGTCAGAAGTCAGCATTTTCTGAGTTGAGGGTTAGTTTTGCAAGTTGTAACTCAATTCAAATGAGCTGCAGTCTGTTTTTGAAGTGAGAGTTATTCCTTTCAAGCTGCAACTTAAACCAAGTCAGCGTTTTGAAATAAAGGTTGTTTTTTTTTGTATAATTCGTTATTCAAAACAGACAGATAGTTGTGTTAGATACAGAAATGGTAAAATACCTGGGGCCAAATTCAAACTCCCCGCAGTTTCTCAAAAGCCATGGTCTACTTGTTTACCTTCAACCAGACAAATCTACTTTTAAAAATAAGTGTAATCTAGTTAGAGTCATGAACAAAGAACATGTACACCACAACCGCAACTTTCGAGGTCTACTTGCCTTTCTCGTAATTAAGTAATTGAGGGTTTTTACCCAATACGTGCGTGTGCGTGTGGGTGTGGGTGTGTGTGTGTGTGTGTGTGTGTGTGTGCGTGTGTGTGTATGTGTGTGGGTGGGTGGGTAATTCGAAGCCTTTTATAACTACTAAAATCCCTTAAAAACTTAAACGCTGTTGAGTTACCGTTACTGGATTCCACAAGAGGAATTCCGCAGGATAAAGGAAAGCCCGTTGATGTTTTACTAAAGAAACGTTTCGGGGAAGACTGGATAAGGGACGATCAATTGCATTTTTATTTGGAAGTTCTAAAAGACCATATTACTTATAATGAGCATTATGAACACGACCAGTTATGCCATTTCTTAGAAGTAGACCGCGAACCAAAACATTAACTTTGGTTACACTTATGTAGTATTTTCAATTAATAATTTTTTTTTTTTGTTTGCAATTACTCACATTTAAAAATAAAGATTTTTGTGCAACATAAAGGGCTTCTTTAATTCCTAAATATTGTAAAACAAGATTTTGCTTTCAAGACGCAAGTCACTACTTGTTCATTAAAATGAAACATGTCCAAGGGTCCTTTTCTTAGTTTATCGGAGACAAAGTATTTAATGAAAATAGTTATCACTGTTAGAAATGTGATATACGTTGTCACAAACTTATCAGGTTTTCTCAAAAAGTGCTTTTTGTGACTTGTTGCGTTTTGTACAAAAAGCTCATCAAACATACAATAGATTTTACTGGTGGATAGTTGACCAACATGACATTGGTGTTTTTCTAAAACAGAGTATACATGTATACTCTTTGATTAAAATTACTTAGGCAACGTTGTAATTTGATACGTCATAAAACATTATGACATGAACTAAATTTACGTGAAATTTACTATATGTTAGTATTCACTATAACTGCAGAACCATAATACATACGTACGTGCTTGAAATTTTGTATTTTAACTTGATTTCATTTCTCCTGGAGTTGATTAGATTTTGGGAAATTAGAAGACAAAATGCATCTTCGTCTTATCTGTAAGTTGGACTTGATTTTTCAGGATCTCTCACGATTTTGGATGGATGGCACACGTGTACAATAAAAGTACAGTTAAGGGTATTTTTGTACCTATCAGGGCACATGCTTTCATGATGAATACAAAATATCCGGTGCAAACATCCAAGTCAATTTTTGCGGCAAACTCTTGGGAGAATTCCGTCTTAAGTCTGCTGCCACTCACACCTGCTGTACATACCGTGAAAATTGCAATAAAAAATAATCCTTTATTTGAAGTCAACTACTGCACTGCTAAGAATAAGTACCAGATCTACATTTTTTTTCATTTTTAGTTATATCAATGAGTACAATTATTCAATGGTTATGTGTTATACGTGCTTAATTAACGAACTAAGCATAAGTGATGTATGTGTTACAGTATTTCATATATAGCTTGCAAAGGAAGGATGTAGTAACTACACTTTAGATGATTTGCTTAGTGTTCTACATCGTAGTTATGTATAGAAGTGTACAACGGTCGGAGGCAGGTACATGTTATTATGGGATAAGAACGTTTCATACCCGGATGAATCATACCTGGATAATTCCCACCCAGCTTTATACTCAAGTCAATTCATATGTATTAATTCTGATTTGTGTATATCTCTCGTTGCCTAGGAAATGTCTACAATATAAGTCTAGTTCGGGGTATCAATAGTGCAGAGTATTAATCGCCCAGAGTGTGAATCGTCTATTTTATGAATCGTCCTGGGGATTAATGATTCTCGGCATTAGATGTATGATCCGAAAAGTCCCCGATCCGTGTACTAGTAATTTTTTCCATCGCACAACACAAAAACCATGAGATTTCCATTATAATAAAACAAGATTTGCCTAGGAACATTGGACAGGTTACGTATGAAATTTTAAACGTACTTTGGCAGAACTTTGGCAAATATGAAAAATTCAAGAACAAATTCGAGTCTTTCTGTAATTTTTTTTGGAAGTCGATTAAAAACTAAACTGCAAACACGTTTTCTTAACAACCCTTGAGTTTTATATTTTTCGTTACCATAGGTTTTAAAATATTTTTTGCACGATTGAGCTTTTTCGTTTATTTAGCATATCTGTTTCCAAGACAGTAGGATATGTTTACTGGTTGCGAGGCCTAACTCGTCGGTTAGATTTTACTTACCCACGTCTTTACCAACGTAAAATTAATATAGGTACTCTATTTTGCAACTATAAGAACAAAAAATTTGGACATTTCTTTTAAAACGTCACTTTTGACTTTTTGTTTATTTAGTAGAAATCACATAGTTTCAATTGTGGTAAATTTAATACAATCGTGCAAAAAACAGTATGAGCATCAAGAACATTAGGGGCTGTACCGGTCTCCAAACATGGCCGTCGACCGGTAAACGTTTCTTACTGTTCTTGATACTCAATATACTATTATGTTCTGTCATTTACCTAAAAATATATTTAATTTTAATTAAATATAGTATAATATTTTTAATGAGTCGGTGTCTAACGTAATGAGATTATAGAAAATCTTTAATACCTTAGTTTACCATTTTGAACTTTTAGGAGGCACCCGAATGTTTGGTTTCACATAAGCAACAGTGTAAAAAGATCCTTTTTAAATTTAAATTATTTCTAATACTTGTTTGCAATTTATCTGAAAACCCAGTGCGCATTTATACACTATAGTGTGTTCAAACCCTTAAAGACAACAAAGTACTGCGTTGCCAGTTGTAGCGGACGCTAGCTAATCCTGTACCCTTAAAAAAAGTATAAATTAAACTATACCCTGTACTGCATCAATTTGCAATTACGTGCACTAAAAGTTATATACGTATCAATAAACACGTAAATTGAAGCCCGTCCAAGTTTTACTTTTTTGATTGCAAGAGTAAAGTACATAATTTGAAATGAAATGAAGAGGTAAGTGAGCGTCTGTCGCTGCATTGCTTGGACGGTCACCAGACACACTTCGCGATTTTTATTTATGGGTAAACGCCAAAAGTAAGGTGCATGATTATTCTCCGTCTGAAAATCGCCAGAAATTGGAAGACAGGGTACAAAATGTAACGAACATCAACAGAAATACGTTAAGAGTTATCCATAAGGTGTTGGGAAGAAGTGTGAAAAATGTATTGAAAATGGAGGAAGGCATGTGTTGTAAATTTGTTTATTAGAATTTTTATATTAATTTATTTATTAAATTTTTGTTCCATTTTATTAAAGTTCTATTTAATTATTAAGTAAGCAGAATAATAATTAGGAAATTCTTAACTAGAAATTTAAAACGTCTCTTGGTGCCCTGATGTGATTTTTAAATAAATAAACCTATTTAAACTTAAGAAAATAGAGTAATGGACGAGGCATTCTTTTGTTTCATGATGGCGACCACGCGTAATCAAAGCCCAAACGATTATAGACTGAAGGAAGGATAGCAGGTAGCTCATTTTGACCGATCTCTTGGTCGAAGTCGCGACGTCTCCATCAGTACGCTTTTGGACGTGTCTAATTTAAAATGCATGACGACATATTGCTTATTTTTTAAATTATGCCGTTTGGCTTTTTTTGATTTTTAAAATAAAAGGTATTTTAGGCTGTTCAAATGACCATTTAACTAGAAAGAAAATGAAGTTCGTACAAGCAATATAAATGGAGTAATAAATTAATGGAGTATTAAATTATTATAAGTTTTGTTATGAACGAATAAGTTCAAAGGTAAATAAGTATGTAATTAAAATGAATGGAGTATTAGTTTTACTGGAAACCTGAACTGTTTGGGATGGGGGAAGCAAACAAACATGTAGAACTTTAAATTGTATTAACTACTTCTTACAAAAGTTTTATATGACTTATTATTAATATTTTGAAAAATTGACATTAATTTTTAACTTGTTGCTGTATCAAAATAAAAAAAATTTGGTCACTTATTCACTTTTTAAAAATAAGTAAGTACAGGGTGGCCAACTAAGAATGCGTGGTACTGTATCTGGGAAACTATCCATCGTAGAGGCTTGCGCAAAAAAAAGTTTACTAAAACGGCCAATACAAAAACCTGGAAAATGTTTTCAAGTTTCTGAAATGGCCGCTAGGGGGCATAACTGCAATCTTGAATCCAAAAAAATGATGTTTCTGTGAATTCTGCTATATTAACCTAATAAAAAAATAACTCATCTTTGAAGTCGAGGATAATCTGAAATTTTTTTGTTTGGCACTTTTTGACGTATCTATAAAAATAAAGTGGTGGGGGTTTCCTTAGATCACCCCGCGTATCTTCGAAACGGCTAATCCGATTTTAAAAAACTTCATCGCGTTGAAAAGAGCTTTTCTTGGGCTACAAGTGTAAAAATAATTGATTTTTTGTTAGTTTCACATGTCGTCGCTAGATGGCTTTGTTCGACATTCCGATAGAAACGGTTAATTTTCGCAAAAAAAATTAAATGCATTGGTATGCCTTTTTTTCATGAACAAGTAGCTAAATGATGCCTAAACAAGATTACGAAAACCGCATCTCGATCTTGTTCCTAACCTAAAATATCGGCTAAAGAAAACTTTATACGAAAATCCCTTAAATGTTTATTTTTTTTAACTATATTTTTCTGGAATTGTTTCTATTATGTAAGTTGTGGCCCTAAAAAAGACCGATTTAAAGGAGGAAGGTTTTTAATGCCCCCGTAAATGCTCGAAATGATGACCATCACTTTGTGCATTGCTGAGGCCTCTTATTGGCAGACAAAACTACAGCTTCAATTTCAGCTCTGAATAGGTTACCTGGAAATTGCGATTTTAAATGTTTGTAAATTTATACACCAGAATAAAATCACCCTTTTTGAAATTACTACAGGCAAGTAAGCAATGCTAAAAGTTATACGAAAGGTCTATTTTTGGTTTCTTTAAATGCATATTCACTATGGATATATACGAAAAATACAATTAATAGGAGCAGGCAATAGAAACAGATACCTAAACAAAACATTCATAATCCTCAAATTGTCAATAGTTATCAATACTTTCGCGTTACTTTGAGCAATTTTTGTGTTTTCAAAATGCGTTTTACGAATAATGAAGCTGTTGATATGCTTGAGGTTTATTTTGAATATCTTCAGAATGCCGCAGTAGCTAAAAGAGTTTACGCGGCTTGATATACAAATTGGCGTCCTTGCGATGTAAGAGTTTTTCCCCGATTAGTGGTGAGCTTACGAGCCAATGGTAGTTTTCGGTCTACGTTTCAACGGCAAATAATTGGAAGAACACATGAAAATATTAACTGTATACTGGGCTATATTGAAGGAAATCCTTATGTTAGCACAAGAGCATTATCCACTGAGTTGGGCATATCACGGACAACGGTTCAAAATATTTTGAATGGCTATAGGTAAGTTCTAATGGCCATCAAAATATAGGTATTCGTTTAAATTTTTTAATTACTTTAAGAATGCACCCATATCATGTCGTTTTGCATCAGGCCTTGAAAGAGGAAGATTTTGATCGAAGGTTAGACTATTGCCATTGGATGTTAGGCATGATACGCGAAAATAGAGAATTTTTATTTCAAATTCTTTGGACCGATGAAGCCACCTTCAGTAGTGCACGGGAGTCAATCTGCACATATGCATTATTGGTCTGCAGAAAATCCCCATTGGTTTGCTGAAGTTCAGCGCCAAGGACGTTGGAGTTTAAATGTAGTGTGCCTCTGGGAAGGCAGAATTATTGGGCCATTTTTTGGTACACCCCTAAATGGCAATGTATTTCTTGACTTTTGGCCAATCAATTACCGTTGTTGTTGGAAGATGTGCCTCTGGAAACAAGGCAAAATTCGTTTTGCAGTTGGATGGTTGCCCAGCACATTTTTTGGTGTTTAAGCATATTAATGCAGTATTTCAACAGCGGTGGATTGGAAGAGGAAGTCTGTTTCATGCCTCCGCGATCGCCAGACTTAACTTGCCTCGTTTTTTTATTGGGGCGTTAAAGGACATCGTGTTTCGGACTCAACCTACTACTAGAGATTTGAAAAACCGGATTCGTAACGCAATACGTAACATACCGAAGGCCGAAATTGAAGCTGCAGTTTTGTCTAGTCATGAAGCTTCAGCAATGCATAGAGCGTGATGGTCAGCATTTCGAGCATTTATAGGGTTAAAACCTTCCTCCTTTAAATCGGTCCTTTTAGGGCCACAACTTACATAATAGAAACAATTCCAGAAAATATAGTTAAAAAAAATAAATTGGGATTTTCGTATAAAGTTTTTTTGAAATATTTTAGGTTAGGAACAAGATATCGAGATGTTTGCGAGCTTGTTTAGGCATCATTTAGCTACTTGTTCATAAAATTAACAAAGTTAAAGTTTAAAGTAATTTTTTGGAAAATTAACCGTTTCTGTCGGAAGATAAGGGGCCCTCTAGCGACGACATGTGAAACTAACACAACTTCAATTATTTTAACATTTGTAGCCCAAGAAAAGCTCTTTCAACGCGCCCAAGTTTGTTAAAGATCATTATTTTTTATTAGGTTAATTATCGCAGAATTCACAGAAACATCACTTTTTAGATTTTAATTGTGTACCCCCTAGCGGCCATTTCAGAAACATGAAAATATTTTCCAGGTTTTTGTATTGGCCTTTTAGTATAATTTTTAGCAAGCCTCTACGATGGATAGTTTCCGATACAGTACCTAGCATTCTTAGTTGGCCACCCCGTACATAAACACACTTAAAAGTGATGGTAAATATTTTTATTTATTAACAGGTATTCTAATATGTAACACATAATTATTCATAGTAAGAAAATAAGGATAATCAAGTTTTAATATTCTAAGGAAGTTTTTCTTCCCCATGGATAATTCAAACATAAAAAGAAAAAAAGCTCCTATTAATTATTTATGTAACTTATACATTTAAGGTAAAAGTTATATATCTACTGATAAAAAAGCAGAAAGAATCAATAAAATGCACGAGCTCTTAGGGAAAACAAATGTAAACCACACGTAAACAAAGCGTTCAGTACCGATGGTGACGTCACAACGCAGCCGCCGCCGGCCCAATGTACGTTAAAGGCAAATGAGCTAATCCTTTAGAGTCTATAGTCGTTGATCAAAGCCTACTATGAAGAAGACAATAATTTCGAATTTTGAAACTTAAGGAAACTATTCAACTAGGCTTGTAATGAATGCATCACTGAAAAGTTCTTGAGGATCTTTACGACAAATATCCAATATGGCGTCTCGAAAATAACTGACCTCGAAAATTATTGTCTTTATTAAATTTCTCTTATTAAAGTGCCTTAATAATGTATTCATCAAAAAAAACCATATCACTCATTTACGAGCTGTCGGCAAAAGATAAAAATGCTTCATTTTTGGTAAAACTTTCGTCTCTTTTCGTATCCGAAATTTCTGAAATCTAAACGCAAATATAATAAAAATGGACTTTTTTAATTGTGTCAAAAATAGTTTTGATGTGATTCAGAGCACATAAACTAATATTTGTTGTAAATTGGGTGCCTGCGTACATATAAAGTTTGCATCGGGGGTAATAAAGCGGCATTAACTGCATATTAATTAACCTAGATCTAAAATACATATGCAACGCTCAACGTCAAAATGTAATCTACAATCCGTCTTGATAAAAAAAATGTGTTCGAAGGAATTACCTTCTACATCTTAAGATCTATTCATACCATTTACTCGAGAGATTGTATAATCCTATTTAAGATAAACGAATATAAATCTATCCCGACACTTTTTACACCATTCTTCGTGGGACACCCACGTTTTCAAGCTTTGTTAAGGGATGAACCTTCTTTATATCTAAAATTCACAACTGAAGTAAGAATTTTATCAAAAATTCTCACACAGTATCATTAATTATAAATGAACTTTTATTAAAATTCATGCAATGGAGGTATTTATGTTCTCTTGTATCTGAATTGTATTCAAATAAATAATTTATTCTTATACACGTTTAGAGCTATTTTAAACTACCTACTGATAACTTCAAGTTTTTGTATTGAAATAAGTGGAAATTAATATGTTGAATATATAATATGAAGTAACCTTTGTACGTGTATCAAATAAATTCTTACACACGTGCTATTTTTTTAATTTACAGTAATTAATACTTACCATTTGGGTTGGAGTTTTAGGCTTTCGGTTTATATCTGGAATTTTCTGGCAAGCTGTAAGAAAAATACAACTTTAGTATATTTGTAATTTGTAGTAACAATTAATCTGAGACAATTTATTTTAAATTAGATTATGAGTTTTTATGCACTATAGTCTAAGTGACAAATGTAGTGGTTGTTTATGGTAAGTTTTTGGGCGCCCCGTATCATAATGCAACAGTGTCAAGATAGTAGGTACATAAAGTATCAATAACGGTAAGGAATGTTTAGCGGTCGACGGCAATGTTTTTTTCCGGAGACCGGTGCAACTCTTAATGTTCGTGATGCTTATACTGTTTTTTGCATGATCGTGTTAAATAACATAACATAACCTTCACGTCATTCCCTTGCGGGGTAGGTAAAACAATCCCTACCTCTTATTTATTTTTCATTCACAATCTATCTCTGCATACCTACCTGGCTTCCGCAAGATTTATACATTGTCTCCGACATGTCCTTTTATTTTCTTTCGTTTATCATACATTCTACTACATCTAGCCAAGTTTTACGCGGCCTACCAAGCCCGGTCTTACCTCTAATCTCACCCACACGTTAATCTGGGGTTATTAATTCTTTAAATGTGACCAAACCAATGTAGTGTACTACTTTTATACCTATCCATCAACCTCTTTTCCTCGCAACAGTCCTTCATTATACACTCATTCTTTATCTTATCCCTTCTCGTTTTAATACATGCGTTTCTCAGCAATCTCATACCCACGGCATTTATTTTTTTTCGTACTTTTTTTGAAATACCCATTTCTAACTTCCATACAGTACTGACGGGATAAACACGCCATTATAGATCGCTCATTTCGCAGCTAGGCTCATGCTTTCATTTCTCATTATCGTTCACATACTTCCAATCACTTTCCTTCCAGTATTGACCCTTCGTCCAATCTCATCATCCATTGTATCATCTGCAGTAAACGTTCTACCCAGATATACCAACTCATCCACTTGTTCCACAATTTCATCTTGCAGAGTAAATACTGTACTCTCCTTTCCACCTTCCCGATTGAACACCACAATATTAGTTTTGTTCACGTTTACTTTTAGGTCCAAGCTCTCACAGACTGTATCAAACTTTCTCAGAGCAGTTTGTAGCTGATCCTCACTGTCACTTAATAAGACTGTCATCTGCATACACCAGAACTCGTATATTTATGTCATCAACCATTACAAGATTTTTTCAGTACGTGCTGGCCTAACACATTTATCCATGTATACATTGAACAACCACACAGCCTTGTCGCATTCCTTGCTCAATATTAAAGTATTCATTCACACCTTCTCTCACCCTAACACATGCCCGGCTACCGTTGCATACTGCACTTATTCCGTTTATTAGACCTTTATTTTCGCCATATTCGTTTAATATTTCACACAGGTTCTCCTATTCACTCTGTCGTATGCTTTCGCCAGATGTACAAACGCACAGTACAGCTTCCTTTTTACGCTTAAACACTTTTCGATCACCTGCTGGTGAGCAACCGTCTGATCAACACATCCTATCCCTGGCATGAAGCCACCCTACACATCCCAAGTCTTAGATTGTGTAGTTTCTCGTACTCTATTAATCAGTATTCTTCCAAATACTTTACCCGGTACACTGAGCACACTTATTCCTCTGTACAGCTCTACCAAGCAAACAAAAACCCCGGAAAATATGTGAACTAAATTAAAAAATTTATAGCGGTAAAACGTTCATCCAATTACCATTAAGAAGTCTCCGACCGTACATTCCCAAACGCAAACAATTGACATTTGTCATACGTATTTTGCATTGGCAGGTTATTTTCGTGTTTCTTGAGTATTTATTGCCGATTAGTCTTTATAAAAAGTCTTTTTCAAGGCTCTTTTTACTGATTTTTGAGAGAAACGGTATGTATTGTGCACATGTATCTTTTAGTATAAAGCTTTAAATAATAAAACGATTATAGAGTTCATAATCTTAAAACAGTAAGTATGCTTTTTTAAATATCGATTTTTCAATATTTAGAGTAGTGTCCGATTTTGAAATACGTAGCATGACAAGTTTTAAAATATCAAATCATGTTGACTTTCAATATTTCGAATTTTTAATTTTGTAATGATAATAAACGATATGTGCTTATTTTTCCATAAAATCTTGGACATTATTTTAAATTTAGTTATGCATATGTGTTTTGTTTTTATTGTGAATAACATTACACTTTATTTATGTGAATATTTTAAATGCTATTATATTATTTACACTGTAGAAAGGTTGTCATTTCAAGTAAATACAAGTTAATCAGATAAAGAGGAAGAAAGTTCTGTAGAAGAATCATTGTAATTTATTAGTCACTTTATATTCAAATGTGATCAGAATGATGTTTTTTTCAAGTATTTTACAAATGTTTACAAAACTAAAAATTGTGTAAATTATTTGTAGAAAATGTTATAACTTCAAAACCATCTTATTTGTACTTAAACAATAAATACTTAAAAGTTTTTGGTAATTAATTCAATAACATTTGATGTAACTAACATAAAATAAATAAATTTGTTCACAGAATTTTGAATAAGCAATCCATACATTTGATTTAAATTTGCCACCTTAATACTTTTTGTATGGAATGTACCTGTTGAAAAACAACTCCCTCAGGTACGCTCTCTCAGGGCTTTTGTTTGCTTGGTTGAACTGTAGTTCTTGCAATCACTCTTCTTCTTCCCCTTACCTTTATATAGTGGTACAATGAACGCGCTCTTACAATCACTCGGCACTTTCTCTCACTTAAGGAATACATTGAAAAATTCACACAATCTTCGTATAACCTATGTACCTCCATACTTTATAATTTCACCAGTTGTTACGTCTACGTCTGCTCCTTTTCCGTTTTTCAAACTTCCTTCCCCTTCCTCTACCTCATTTATCTCAATATCCTTCTCAGTGTCTTTCACCATTCCTTCTACATTCTACTTATTTAACCGTTCAGTCTTATTTTCCTTACTACTGCACAGCTTTATGAAATATTCTTGTCAGCATTTCCTCACTTCACAATCGTCCCATACTATTTCGTTGCTCGTGTTCATCATTCCTGCGGCGTTCTGTTTTAGGCCACGTTTTGTTTCCCTCAAAATCATTCTGCATTTTCTCTCCTTCCACAGCCATCACTTCCTCTTTACTTATTCTCACTGCCTCCTTCGCTTCTTTGTTTCTTATTCTGTACACATCATACAATCGCTTTTTCTCAGTCTCATTTTTTTCAGCAATCATTGCGATGTACGCATCTAAAATACCTAAACGAAAAGTCAAAAGTGACGTTTATATTTCGCGGTAAGTTCAACTTATCAATTATCATTTAAAAGCGTTTAGTTCAGACGTCGGTAAGTAAAACACGTCCGTAAGAATATACTCACCGACGTGTTAAGCCTATCAACCGGTAAACATATCCTACATTCTTGGAAACAAAGATCGTAAATAAACAAAAATGCTAGATCGTGCAATAAAAGAAATACAGTCTATTAAGTATCAAGAACGGTAAGGGACGTTTGCTGGTCGACGGCAATTTTGCCGGAGGCCGGTACAACCCTTAACGTTCATAATACTTATACACTGTGTTTTGCACGATCGTATTAAATTCACTTAAAATAAAAATAATTTCTACTAAATACCTAAACGAAAAGTCAAAAGTGATATTTATATTGCGTGGCAAGTTCAACGTGTCAAATATCATTTGTAAACCGTTTCGTTCAGAAATCGGTAAGTATTTACATACCGGCCTGTTGGGCCTATCAATCGGTAAACATATCCTACCTTGGAAAAAAATATTGTAAATAAACAAAAATGCTCGATCGGGCAAAAAAATGTAGTATATCAAGAACAATCAGAGACATTTACCGCTCGATGGAAATTTTGCCGGAGACCGATACAACCCTTAACGTTCGTGATGCTTACACTGTTTTTTGCACGATCGTATTAAGTTCAATTGAAATAAATGGATTTCTGCTAAATACCTAACGACAAGAGTGACGTTTATACTTCGCCACAAGTTCAACTTGTCAAATATCATTTAATAGCGTTAGTTTAGACATCATTAAGTAACACACGTCGGTAAGTATTTACTTACCCACGTGTTGGGCCTATCAACCAATAAACATATGCTACCGTCTTGGAAACAAATATTGCAAATAAACAAAAATGCTTGATGGTGCAAAAAATAAATAAAATCTGTTTAATTCTGTATTTTACTTCGGTTTTAAAAAATTTTTTAAATTATGTTTTGTCATTAAAAGTCCTTTTAAATTACAGTAAGTTAGTTTTTCAGCTGGTCCAAATTTTATTCATATCAGAAAAAATCCTTTCCATGGCGTCCTTGGAACCTTATAAAGACATGCACATTTCAACAATTTTTAATATGTTTTTGTGTGGTATATCTTCACTCTTGAAGTAGTTAAAAAGCTTGACCCATTGTTTGTCAATAGACACTGAAACTTCATTCCATTTTTTATTTATTGACTAGTTGTATAATGCACACAATTTCATCAAAAAGTTCAGACTCATCTATATGAATGAATGAAGAGAGTGTTGTTTTTTCTTCAAACAGTTAAAAATCACAGAGATTCTTTTTCAACAATACCCAACGAAACGCTTGAATCCTCAAAGTGTTGCGTCCATTTATCCAAATAAGCTATACAAGTAGTATAAAACTTGGTCACTGATGTTTTAAATGTAGTTATTGCTGGGTCTTCTCCTTCATTTACCAAAGCTACTAGCATAGTGTTAATTGGATTTGCCAAAAATACTTCATTTTTCCTTTCTATTAATAGTTGCTTTAAGATAGAACCATGAATACTTACTGCTACCATTGAACATCTTTCAAATTCAACTTGCAGCACACATATATGAAATGCAGAGGCTTGTGAGTGAAGAAACCGTTGCCAAAAATTGTGGCCAAAATACGTGACGTTATAAAGTTTCACTTGGGATATATGGGAGTCTATTATGGTTACTTTTTAAAATTATTTTCGTATTATACAAGGTGTCCCAAGAGCCCTAGAAGTATCAAAGTTGCCTTTTTTAGTTGAGCCCCCTTTACATTATTACGTTTTTGGTTTCTCCGATAAAAATAAGTTTATGTTTTAGTAAGGTTTATAACACCTAAACCTTAAGGTTTTTTAAACAATTTGAATTTTATCATAATCTAACCTAATTTTCATGTTTCAAATACTTAAAGACTACTTAAGTTATGTAAGCGAAATTTACAGTGAAGTGTAACAATAGATCATATTTTATACCCAATTATAACAACCTTGCCATCTTATACAGAGTGTCCACATCGCATGGCATTTGGTGTTTTTTAAATAAAAGTTCTAATGTATCTAGTTGCCCAACGTTAGATAATTTGCAATTATAAGAATAATAAGAAATAGAAGTAGAAGGGGGGCAGCATAGAACAAATCCTCCACGCAGGTTACCCTGTATAGCTTTAATTCCAGCCCCTGGAGGGTAGGCAACCGCGGACACGTTTAATGTATCTTAATTACCGGTTTCTTTTCAGGCGCCATTTTCAACCCCTTCATGACGTACTTATGGTCCGTAATTAGAGCCATTTGGCAGTATTAAGAGTCTTTTTAAGGTTCATCAAGAAGGAGAGATTCATCTTAATTCATATGGCACTATACCATGTACCCTGATTTCTGATTGGTCCATAAGCCCCTGACCAAACTCTGTGCTCTAATCAATCGATCAAATTCTTCTCAAGCAAATCAATCAATCAAAGCAATTAACCAACTCATTCAAATCAATCAATCTCAAATGAAACAAGAAACTGATCTACCAATTCTACATAACCTTCAGGCAACGATTCTCCACTATATATATATATATATATATATATATATATATATATATATATATATATATATATATATATATATATATATATATATATATATATATATGGATAAAGCGGGGGTTTATGCTAACATCGAGACAAAAACAAAACAAATTATAATTATTAGTATTTCTATATTAAGATAATATTTAGTAAATGGTACATATTAGATAAGCAGGACGATAAGAATATTTCCATTAAGCATACAGTGTTATGTGAATTAATAATATACTTTGCATTTATCACATGTTCAATATCTTAATAAATGTCATCATCTTCACTACCATAGAATTCTTTCTCACGAAAACAACGGTAACTATCAACTTGTTGTATACATTTTTCATAGAACTAGATTTTAGGATTCACGAAATTCCTACCGATCGCTTATTATATCCTTTAAACTGAATAGTGCTTCTGCACTATGAACATTGATTGTACAAGAACAGCAGTTGTAGTTTGCTGTCATAACATTTTCGAAATTCTGTCATATACTCTAATCAATTCCCAATTGTAATAAACACCAAGATTGGCAGATAGAGATTCATAATGCTGATCCTAGACTCGCTTTTGGGATGCGGCTACCTGTGTTGGGAAAGTTTCCCGTTTTTGGCCTGTTTTGAGCAGTTTTGTCCTGTTTTGGGAAACGGATAACTGTACTTGGGAAACTTATTCCCGTTTTGGGAAGCGACTATCAGTACTAGGGATACTAGCACCAGTTCTTGGGGGACACAACTACTCATCCTAAGAAAAGCCAGATCCTTCGGGTAGGAGCAGTAGTAGTATAACGTAAAAGAAAGTAAATAAAAACTCACGTACTGTAAGCATAACCTTTTCATTACAAACCACAATCTCATCCTGAGATAAGCAGTTATACATTGGCTATTTAAAATGTTGCACATATTTACAACAATGCTATTTTAATCGAGCACACCTTTTCCGTTACACAGATACACAGATACACAGATACAAAGATACACTGATACACAGATACACAGATACACATATACACAGATACACAGATACACAGATACACAGATACACAGATACACAGATACACAGATACACAGCTACACAGATACACAGATACACAGATACACAGATACACAGATACACAGGTACACAGGTACACAGATAGACATATACACAGATACAGATACACAGATACACAGATACACAGATACACAGATACACAGATACACAGATACACAGATACACAGATACACAGATACACAGATACACAGATACACAGATACACAGATACACAGATACACAGATACACAGATACACAGATACACAGATACACAGATACACAGATACACAGATACACAGATACACAGATACACAGATACACAGATACACAGATACACAGATACACAGATACACAGATACACAGATACACAGATACACAGATACACAGATACACAGATACACAGATACACAGATACACAGGTACACAGGTACACAGATACACAGATAGATACACAGATACACAGATACACAGATACACAGATACACAGATACACAGATACACAGATACACAGATACACAGATACACAGATACACAGATACACAGGTACACAGATACACAGATACACAGATACACAGATACACAGATACACAGATACCTAGATACCCAGATGCACAGATACACAGATACACAGGTACACAGGTACACAGATACACAGATACACAGATACACAGATACACAGATACACAGATACACAGATACGCAGATACGCAGATACGCAGATACGCAGATACGCAGATACGCAGATACGCAGATACGCAGATACGCAGATACGCAGATACGCAGATACGCAGATACGCAGATACGCAGATACGCAGGTACGCAGGTACACAGATACACAGATACACAGATACACAGATACACAGATACACAGATACACAGATACACAGATACACAGATACACAGATACACAGATGCACAGATGCACAGATGCACAGATACACAGATACACAGATACACAGATACAGATACACAGATACACAGATACACAGATACACAGACTCACAGATACACAGATACACAGATACACAGATACACAGATACACAGATACACAGATACACAGATACACAGATACACAGATACACAGATACACAGATACACAGATACACAGATACACAGATACACAGATACACAGATACACAGATACACAGATACACAGATACACAGATACACAGATACACAGATACACAGATACACAGACACAGATACACAGATACACAGATACACAGATACACAGATACACAGATACACAGATACACAGATACACAGATACACAGATACACAGATACACAGATACACAGATACACAGATACGCAGATACACAGATACAGATACACAGATACACAGATACACAGATACACAGATACACAGATACACAGACAGATACACAGATACACAGATACACAGATACACAGATACACAGATACACAGATACACAGATACCTAGATACCCAGATGCACAGATACACAGATACACAGATACACAGGTGCACAGGTGCACAGGTACACAGATACACAGATACACAGATACACAGATACACAGATACACAGATACACAGATACACAGATACACAGATACACAGATACACAGATACACAGATACACAGATACCAGATACGCAGAAACACAGATACAGATACACAGATACCATATACGCAGATACACAGGTACACAGATACACAGATACACAGATACACAGATACACAGATACACAGATACACAGATACACAGATACACAGATACACAGATACACAGATACACAGGTACACAGATACACAGATACACAGATACACAGATACACAGATACACAGATACACAAATACACAGATACACAGATACACAGATACACAGATACACAGATACAGATACACAGATACACAGATACACAGATACACAGATACACAGATACACAGATACACAGATACACAGATACACAGATACACAGATACACAGATACACAGATACACAGATACACAGATACACAGATACACAGTATCAGTAAGCAAACACAGGTATATAAATTAGTGATTAAAGATTCATGTGTGCTTTAGTTACCGGAAGGGAAGGAAATTGAGTAGTCAAGAATCATTTAAGTAAAGCGTGTCTATTCAAGAAGATGTAGCTAATATTGGATTATATATTAGTAAGTAAGAGATTTTTGTCTTAATTATATAATGCTGAGGTCTGTCAATGGAATATTAAATACACTATAAAAGATTTACTTGATTAAGTATAAATTTAAGAGCTAGATGCAGGGCTGTTGGGATTTATTTAAGATTTACGCTGTGTTGATACCAACACGTAAATAAATTGTTAAAATTGTATTGTTTAGTTTTAAACTGTGGTAATATGAGTTTACACTTGTGATCGTTTATTTGGTTTTACACAAACAAAGTAAATGTCACTATAACATTAAAGTTGGAAAAGACTCGCATTTTCCAACACTGATTGATTTAAGACTGATTGAGAATTCCAACAATGTGTGAATTGATTATGACGTTGATATCCAAACATAAATGGCAGTTAGGAGACAAATTTAAAATAAACATGTTTATTAAATTCATTGTTCATTAGAGTGCTGAATAAGTAAAGTTAACAATAAAATTAGTCATTGTTCTTATGAAGAAAAAAGTTTAGCACATTAGTTGTGTAAATGATTGTTAATTTCAAATTGAGTCAGTTATTTTGATCAATTCAAATTTGTGGTAATTGGTTTTGAGCCTCCTAAGCGAAAAATTCAGGTTTATTAAATTTTTGTTGTTTTTCAAAGTGTAAACAATCCATATTGAACATAGATTATAATTACATTATAATCATACATTAAAGAGCTCTCCGGAGTAAATAATAAATTTTTCAACTTATTCAATACGTTATAAATTTGTCGCCAAAGTGAAGGCACTGTTTAAGTCTTGACTTCTTCTTTTTCAACAAAAATTAAGAAGGTAGCATTACCAATTGGTACCGAATGTGGGGCCGGTGAGTCATTACAATTTGTTTCCTAACTTGTCGGCATAGATTTGCTATTTCATCACACTTGTTTCATAAGAACTGTGTAGCTACTGAAAACATGTACACTAATAAGTATCCCTAAAGGGCGCAACCCAATATATCAATCTTCAAACGTCTAGCTTTTAACCCAAAATATATGGATCATTTTTAAAGCAACTATTTTAAGACCAGGAAAAAACATCTAAGGACGAAAAAGAATATCAAGTTATTCAAGCCGTTATTGAAAATACTGAAGTGTACAAAAGGCAAATGGAAAACCAAATTGCAGTAGCAAAATCTACTTCTCATTTTATTCCGAGAAATTTAAACCCTATAAAGTTAGAATTTACCAAAGACTTCTCCCTGCAGATGAAATTAGAAGGACTTTCTGTTAATGGTATAACAGGAAATGTGGAATAGACTTTAATTATCCCATTAACATAATTTGGTTGGACGAAACTGTGAACACCCATTATTGGGCACCAAACAATCCACGGCTGCAAAATTAATCCAGGTATCAACACAGTCGTGTGGAATTCTTGGAACAACAACATTGAGACCTGTTATTTGCTTAATGACTTAACAGGGCAAAATTATTTCAACTTACTACGTAACCAGTTGGAAGAAAGTCTGGATAATTTTGTTACAGAATGTACAAAACTTTCCAGGGAGACTGATTGGTACTTATAACGTTTTTTTGGCGATCTGGCCATCCGACTTAATCCCATTGGATTTTTTCCTCTGAAGCTATTTAAAAAACCTAGTTTAGGGTCGTTTAACAAAATTGGTCCAGAAATGGTAACCGAAGTTATACATTCAACTGTATGAAGGGCTTATTTGTGTTCAGAAAATAATGATAACCCCTTTGAAAACTTCTTATAAGTGATATATTCTCAGTAATAATAGTTTATAATATACGTAAAACTGAAAAAATTATGAAACTGTATTTTTTTCAAATCCTGCTAATAAAAAATGGACAAAATTCAAAGAAAACCTTTTTTTGACAAAAAGTTTGCAATCAATCACATTGTGTTATACATAATTGTTTACTCGTAAACGAAACGTCGGAAAAAATTTATAAATACCAGCTTAAAAAGTGGTAATCAGAAATTACTTTTTATTTTTGGATATCTTTTGAAATAACTTCAAAAAAGAATGAAAACGAAAATCATATTTTTCTAATATTAAAAAAAGAAAAAAGATAATTGACTTTTGTAAACGCTGAAAATGTAAACTTTCACCATTATTATACGTATTTAAAATACTTATCTTTTTGGGTTTTTTTATGGTGTATTTTTGTATTGAAGTTATACAAATTTAATCGTTTCGATAATAGTTATCTTCGTCAGTAGTAATACTATCTTTCAATATTGTTCAGCTACCGCAGATTTCTCTGGTTGACCTAATCTATAAAATCTCTAATAAAATACTTATCTTTTTTGGTGCATTTTAAATTACACAAATGTAAACGTTTCGATAACACTTACAATTATCTGCGTCATTAGTAATATCTGTTAAAATTGTTACAACATCTTTGACAATTTTAACAGATATTACTACTGTAAGTGTTATCGAAACATTTAGATTGTATAATTTAAAATACATCATTAAAAAGAAAAACCAAAAAAGATAAGTATTTTATTGTGCGATAATGGTGAAAGTTTGCATTTTCATATAAAATCTCTATATTGAAAGAAATTTTAAACACAGGCAAGCTAATAATATTTATAGAAGAACTGAAATGGCTCTTCTGCGTAATGAAATACATATTACTAGGAATTCATTGGATAAAACCGTTAAAGATGTTTTATATTCACATTTAGAAATTTCATTTATATTAAATGGAGAAAATTGGGATAGAATTGTTTCATTAACCTTTAAATGTATCGAAATAAAGCTTGACATCTCATGTAAACGTCAAATAGTAAAATTTGATAAATCCTCCAAGCAGCAATATAATAGACCACCCTTTGATAATAAAAAAAAACAGTTATAAACCTTTCTGATCATATTTTTTCAGAGAGAAGCGCTTTCTAAGGGCGGAAATTTTACTCAAGAGTAATACCTCTAGAGGATATAATTTCAAATATTGAGAATAATATTAAATCGTTACTTTTTGATGCTGAGAATGAAGTTAGGTTAAAAAAAAATTACGTACAGCAGAACCTCCAATGAGCAACTTATACTTTCGCCAACGCCGTGCTTTATTTGATCTTAAACGTAATGAAAATATAATATTACAATCAAATGACGGTAATGCAACTGTTATATTAAATATGAGCGACTATAACATTAAAGTATAACAACTGTTGGAATCAAAAACACCCACAAAAAAGTTCTTTTAAAAACTAAAGAACTTATTAAATTATCATTTTTCCTGAAGAAATTAAGAAGAAACTAACAAACTCTAAAGCTCTTTCACCAAAACTAGTTCCTTTAAGCCCGATTGTATAAATCTTGCAAAACACCGTACATTTCTATTACAGCCTCATATAGGTAAAATACCCCATTATGTTAAAAATTATACCGTCTTTATTGAAAAATACATAATTTCAAAATTAAAGAGGGTGATATAATGGTCAGTTTTGATGTTCTTTCACTCTAAAGGAAACTGTTGAATATATGGATCTATTTTTCCTAAGGATATAACCGTTCTTTTTCAGCTCTGTCTTACTACCACTTATCTTCAGTGGAAGAATAAATTCTATGAACAGCTTGATGGTGTAGCAATGGGTAGTCCTATTAGTCCTGTTATAGCTAATTTTTACATGGAAAAATTTGAAACAGTGTTACAAAATGCACCTAAAAAATCTTTAGTTTCGTATACATACGTAGATGACACATTTGCTATTTGGACACATAGAGAAAAAGCATTATATGAATTTTTAATTTTTATAAATGGTATACATCTTAGCGTCCAGTTTACCATGGAAAAAGAAATTAATGGAAGTTTGCCGTTTCGTGACATAGTAAAATAATATCTCAAACTAATAATTAACTAGGTTCACAGAAAGCCGACACACACACTGATAGATATCTTCATATATTATCAAACCACCATCCACGTCAAGAAATTGGTGTAATTAAATCTTTAGTGGATCAAGCATAACGAATTTGTGATGAAAGATGAAAGAAGAATATATTTAATAAAATCCTTACAAGCTAATGGATATTCACTTACGGATGTTGATAATCTTATTACACCTGCTAGACATTACCATAAAGAAAAGTTAATGTTGGTACTGATTTTCTTCCTTTGATAACTAAAGATGTTTCAAATCCATTGTCATCTTTCGGAGTGTAAAAGTATACATTGGAACCACAAAATGTAGCTTTGATACAAAACGTAAAGAACATATGAGATTTTGTAGATTAGGTCAACCAGAGAAATCTGCGGTAGCTAAACATGCCTTAAATAATTTAAAGCATGACATTCAATTTAATAATATGTCAAGACAAACTCATTGTTATGTTTTTGAGGTATACAAACATCCTAATAATTTCAATAGACAAGAAGAAAATCTCCGTTCGTTTAAATAGGTTTTGGCATCTTATAATTAAAAAAAAGGCATAATGGTACGTATTAATTTTAATTTTGACTTTTGGTGTTTTTTATTAGATCTTGAAGTAAATGCTTTATCAATTATATGTTAAATTACCACAGCACTATTATTTAACATATATAGTTGAAATTAAAATTAAAAAATTATATAAAACGTACTACATTGCGTTTTTTACTGTAAAATAACGCTTGCATTCATTAACAAAGCGTTTTCTTTGTTAAAATTGATTTTAATTGATGTCAAGTTTCTATTTGTGAATGCTTTTATCAATTTCAAATTAAAGTTGTTCATAACTTTACACTGACATCATAACTTGATTTGTTAAATTCTTTCTTTGGTTAAGACATTTTTCACTATTAGCATTCGACCGTTGGAGAGCGTTCTGATTTGTTATCTTCAAGGCAGTTTAACAATGTCTAATGTATTAATGATCTATTTATTCTTTACTAAAATTGTATTCCATTGTTGGTTTTATACGTTTATGACACTGTTATATTAATAGCAGGCTTATGTTTGTGTTTTCAATTTTTCAAATTTCACAAAATTAAACAATTTTGAAAGAAGGTATTACTACAGACGAATATAACTGTAAGTGTTATCGAAACGTTTAGATATGTATAAGTTAAATACAAAAATACAAAATCAAAATCAAAAAGAATAGCATTTTAAATTTTGTTAATGCTGTTTATAAGATCTGTGCCATACGCTACTTTTTGTTAGCTTAAGCGACTCTGTGTCTATCATGGCATCCTTGTGTTGGACACACTTTATAGTTATTACTTGTTACTAAACGTAAATTTTTTTTAAAGCTCTCGATAATGAAATGTAACACACAAACCATTTAAATAAATAAAGTTATTAAAAATTATTATTAATTTTATTAAATACCTAAATAAAAAAAAATAAAAAGTTTACCTCGAGTAGGATTTGAATCTACGACCTGTACTTTGCTAGAGTACCGCACTAATCAACTGTGCTATCGATATATAAGTCGTAGATTAAAATCTTACTCAAGGTAAATTTTCTATTATGTATTTTTTTTTATTTATGTATTTAATAAAATTAATAATATTTGTTAATTACATACTTACTTTTGAACTTATTCGTGCATAACAAAAGTTATTATTTGCTAGTTTTGTTACTCTAATTGTTGAGGCGACACAAAAAAATTATATAATTAATGGTAATTGTTTTGTACTTGATATAATTTTAGTAAAAATACTCAAAAGCAATTTATACTTTCACCATAAGGTAAATACTAATAATTACATGCACTCCATATTAGTACTCTATTTTTTGCTATTTCATATATAGGACAACATACGTGAACCGAGTTATAATATTTAAAGTATACACAACATCTGATCAGTACATTATTTTTTAACTGTCGTATTTGAAAGTAAAGAAAAAACTTAAAATCAAGAATAACTGTTAAGATATTAAATTTCATAAATTACAAAGCCACCTGCAATTAATGTTCAATTTTTATGGAAAAACTCCGCATAAAAATTCTTATTCGCATTAATAAAACTAAGACAGAATTCCATTCAATAATTAATTTCTAACTTCGGTTCTTATACTCGCATCCCTGGTTCATAATTTATGTTTTAATGAATAATAAAAAGAGTTGTCGAACTCGTAATGTAATTATAAGAAAATGTGGTTTATTCAAAGTTTATTAATATTTTGAGGTATGAAAAGAGAAATGGTCCAGATTTGATGAAACACAATTTTCAAATGTAATAGATGTTAATAAAATATCAAAACAGTGATTGTAATATTTTACAAACGTTTATCATAGTTATACTGTAATTATTTGAAATATTCAACTTCAAGCGTTATAATTTATATTTAGTAATTTTTTATAACTAGTCAAATTTTAATCGTACGTGATTTTTTAATCTATTCTGTGAACAAAGAAGATTTCTGTATTTTCTTGATAAAGATTTCTGTATTCTGTCGATGAGAGAGAACATTTCTGTACTTTGCCGACAAAGAAGAATTTTTATACATTTCTAGCGACAAATAAGATTTCTTTCATTGGACGTCTGGAAAATTACAGGTACCTTTTTTATTGATTACAGCGCCAACTCTGAGAATAATTTCAAAGTCTACACCGATTACAACTTCATTTATGAACTTACATCTTTAATATTGCAAACAATACAACGCCATCTATCGGTATAATTTCAAATTTGGTTGCAAGCCTATTGGTTTAAACACAACACTATCTACCAATAATTTAAAACGAGATAGAAACTATTGTTGTCACCTAACGATGTAATTTAATCGTTAAGGGAACAGCTTCATCGTCTTGGTTAAAAATTTTCAAACTGGATCAGGATGTTGGAATTAGGTGCAGGATCTTGAAATCTGGTAAAATATCTTTTGTACCTTAAAATAAGTACAGTTTAATACCCCGCATCCTTATCCATACTATATAAAAAATTTTTTTATATATATATATATATATATATATATATATATATATATATATATAGGGATGTATTTATTTAATAAGATTTGCCTCACGTTGTAGCATTATAAAATTTCTGTGATGGATTTAATTTTTATTATTTTTACATTTAATATTTTTGTATATTGTGATATATTTAATTATTATTTCCCCGCGTTACGGCATCATTAATTTATTAGAATGATTAATATTGAATATTTTTGATCCACGTTTGGGTTCTATAAATTATTGATATAATTTATACTTATTCGCTATTTAATAAAATTGCCCCGACAAGCATACCAGGGGATAGAGTTGTGAATTAGTTCAGTATTAAAAGTATTAAGCATTTACGTTAGGTTCTTTTGCAAAATAAAATCAATTATAATTTTAAAATAAAGTTGGAATTGTATAAACATTCTTTTATTCAAACACCTTGTATCATATGCAATTACACCAAAATGTTGCGAGTTGAATTTGTGCGCACAAGAACATATAATTTCAATAAGTATACTTTGATTTTTAATATAATATTGGATCAATATAAAATCAATGAATGGTTGTACTATTTGCATACTGCTATATAATTTACTTGAATCCTTTACATATGTACACATAGGTGATAAGTAACAGTCATCAACATAACCTCGAATATTAATATAAGATTCATGGACATACATAAATATTTATCTTCTTTCAGGTGTTCCAATTTACTTTATTGAAGTTCCATTATCTAAATCAGATGTAATTTGAATTCCACGAAGTATACTGATCCAGCGGTGGTTGATATACAGCATAAGCTTAGGCAGGTATGATGCTTAAATATTTCTTTGAAATATTTACTAAACTTTTCGTAAACACTTTTAATTTTATTTATTATATAATTAAATATAATTATTTGATTTAAAGTTATTGTATAATTAAATAGCATAATTTATCTGCATACAAATTTTATTTAATCGAAATTTTTTAATTTTATTTCTATTGAAATAATAACACCATGTTAACTTTGTTAAAATAATTTTATATTAAAAAAAAATTGAAAACATGATTTAACTTCGATTGTTTAACGATAACACATCACTCGTACAAATAATTCACGTTAACCTTACTTATTATGTATTTAAAAAATTTCAATTGTTTTGGTATCTGAATTATTTTAGTTTATACGAAACACACGATCAATCTTAAATCTGAACCCACGTATACATCGAGTGATATGCTTTCAGCCTGAAGGATTGATAGCGATTGTTTGAAACATTTAACAAAATCACATCATTTCTTTGCCTAACAACCAATTTGATTGGAACAATTTTTCTATACAAACATAACAGACCTTAATTCTGATTGGATAATCATGTTTCTGAAATTAGCAAATTACTACTTTTACACATAACGTTTTTATATGAGGACATGATTATTTTTGAAATCTATACAAAATTTCCTCTCCACCGATACCTCATATGCCCTGTTTGCTTTTAAAATACTGTATTCATTTAAATTTCTATAATTATGCAGTTTTACATATACAAATTTACTTATATCTAACTTATCTTACTTTCTACAGGAAAACTATAAACAGAACTGGATTCTATCACCCAACAAACATAAGGATACATCAGTCTAACACAATTATAGTTTATTTTGAAAATTTCTATCTCAACCTCTATGTTCATACTTGACATAACCTGGTTTCTCAACACTTGCACTTAATTTGCATTTACAATTTAATCTAAATTGCAACACTTTCTATTCGCACTAACATGTAAGTTATTTTCATAATAATTGTTTAATTTCACATTTTACATTTGTAAGTTCTATGAATCTATTCTAATTTCGTCTTTTATTTTACAATTTAACATACACTTTACTTCACCTACATTAACTAATACAAATTATCTTCTTTTACTTTCAGAGCAGAAGCAGATTATGCTACCAGAATAGGATTTCGTTATTGAAATGGATAACATGAAGTTTATTGATGCAAATACATATTCTAACCGAAGATGATTGGAAACTACTAGCATGAATAATTCTGTTGTACAGCCATGATTAAAATGTGACACTTGAATTAAATAGCTAACAATATGCTGTATAATAACATATGTGTTTAGTTTTATGTTAAGTTAAACTTATGCAACTTGCGGTTTACATATATGGTTAACCAGTCCCTCTCTCATCATATATACGTATACTATTAACGAGTAACGCTTTAAAATTGCATAGCAACCAAGTACTTATTATTACAATGCTGATTAATGATACCTACTAACTGATTTTTCTATATCTACGGCAGACTCGTCCCAACGTTTTCATTTTGTATAAGCTAAATGTTTTTTTAAGCGAATTTGGGTAGGTCGTTTAGTTAGCCCTATATACACCTGTTCACAATTTTTATTAAAGTTACAAATTCCCCACCCATCCTGCTACTCACTTAAGAAAAAAAGAAAATGTCAAATGTTGAAAGTTAAGTCAGCTTACACAAAAGAAAGCCTTTAAGCAATTTTTACCTTCCAACCTACATATAAAAGGTTATGCAATCGACTTTTTTTCACTAACGCTAAACCAACTTATAAGCGCATTTTCGTTTGGCAAAGGTTTGCCAGATAATCCGCGTGTGTCTGCAGGTGTGCGCGTGTGTGCGTGTACGAGTGTGCGCCTCTGTGCATGTGTGCGTGCGTGTATGCGTGTGTGTGTGTGTGTGTGTGTGTGTGTGTTGTGTGTGTGTGCGTGTGTGTGTTGTGTGTGTGTGTGTGTGTGTGTGTGTGTGTGTGTGTGCGTGTGCGTGTGCGTGTGCGTGTGCGTGTGCGTGTGCGTGTGCGTGTGCGTGTGCGTGTGCGTGTGCGTGTGCGTGTGCGTGTGCGTGTGCGTGCGCGTGCGCGTGCGCGTGCGTGTGCGTGTGCGTGTGCGTGTGTGTGTGTTGGTTACGAAGCGAATTTAATTGACCTTAAAAATCGCAAATCAAATCGTGGTTTTATTTAATCTAGCGAATCAAATAGCAAATTAATTTGTTTGGATTAAAACCAGCGAATAAAACCGCAATTTAACTTTCTTTAACAGCGAATAAAATTATTGATAAACCCCGAATGAAAGTAATTAACCTTGAAAACCGCGAATGAGTTTAATTGTGTTTGAAAACTGCGAATCAATGTAGTTACTAATTTATTTCACTTTAATAAATACAAGATGACGCTTTGATTTTGAACACCGCGAACCAAAGTGGGAGTAACAAAAGTTCTGCTGTTTAACTCACGTATACTATAATTAGTTACAGCATCTTACTAGCAAAACTGTCAAAATTAGAAAAAGAAGTTAAGATTTGGAAATAACGTTAAAAAAGTAAAAAATGTATAAAGTTATTTATTATTTTTTTAATAATGGGTTGGTAACGTGATAAATTGACAAATCAGCGATTACCTGCTTGATTCTTAAAACTTAAATCAACTTTCATTCTTAAATTTTATTAAACTTTGTTAAAATGAGGGACAGTGAAAAAAGCATTTGCACAAGGACTACAGTAATTGCACTGTAAATGTGTGAATCTTTAACAATTGCACTTTTTCTTCTACTTCTCCTGAAAAATTATTTCATTAATAAGTTCACATTTACATACCTATTTAAAAGTAATGTAATCTTACATTTCTGTATAATCCTTGTAATTCTTTTTAATAATAAACATTTTTGTAACTGATCTGGCATCAAATGACAATTGACATTTGACGATGACATTTCTGACATTTGTATTAATCAGAACGTAATACCAACCGTGTAACGCAAATATCCACTGGCGCTAGCGGAAACCAAAAAACGCCGGGGTGCGGGAAAATCGTGTTTCTATGCATCGGGAACAAGCGGAAACATTCATTTTCCATAGAATAAGTACAAAAATAGTTAAAGTCAAGGCTACAGAAGATACAAAAATAATAACATTTTAATAAATTGATTTCATAAATGTTAAAGTAGATTGACGAACACTGTAATAAACTCTGTTTTATAGATCTTTTGGCTTTCTGTTTGAGCATTTTTCAACCCTAAATTGTATTCACCAGGGAACAGAAACGCAGTAATTCGAATTTATTGGTGGTCATAAAGAATTTAAAAGGAATTAAAATAGTTTCTTAATAGAAATATTTCTTCAAGAAAAAACTGGTAAAGTTTAAACAATTATGGATATTAATTTAGCATCAAAATTATTCCGGAATCCATTAAATAGTGCCACCCCAACAAGTAGTATCCCTTTATCAAATTTTCGCAAAAATAAGTGAGAAGGCATAAGTTAATGTAAAATTAATATGTAATTATTATTAAGCAAAATGTGGGTTATCTAATGTAAGTGAGAGTAATTGAACATACAAATAGATCAGGTATAATTTTTTCGAATGTATAGGCTTAGATAGAGAATCTGTCTGAATAAAATTAACACGATGTCGACGGCTGATTGCTACTTTCCAATTAATATAAATGAAATTGTATAACTGTTTAATAATAATAAACAGATTGACAAGCCCTCGAACAGACTCCGTCTTACAAGACTAGTGCCTCTTATTAGAATGCAACCCCAAATGCATAATTAAATTAGGTCACAATCTGTAGATGGGATTCAAATAAATGTAATATTAATTTTAATAACAATTATGCAAACGGGCCCTAGTTAATAACAGATTAAATCTTTTTATTCTCAGGTGAAAAAATACGATCCCCACATGGACATATAAAAAAATGGCGGCCAAGGTGCCCTAGGTTACAAAAATCTAAAATGACCGCAAGTGCCGGTGTTCTACTCGCAACCGTTCTCGCGAACGATGCCTTGAAGCCAGCCAAATTAAAACGCCACCTACAAACGGTCCATCCAATTTTTTCTGGTCGACCAACAGATTTTGTCAAGGAAAATTAGAGAATCTAAAAAAAAATGAATCGGTCCTAGTGGTACAAGATTTGCGTCTTCTAAAAAAACATTAGTAGCGTCGTTTGAGGTATCGATATTAATAGCGCAATCAATTAGCCTCACCCAATAGGAGAAGCTCTTGTGAAACCTTGTTTGATTAAAACTGTCGAAGAAGTTTTAGGGTTAAAAGCCAAAAAAAGTACAAGTTATACCTTTATCGAACAACACGGTGAAAGCTCGAATTAAACTCATGTCAAATGATATCGAGGAGCAACTTGTTTCAAGAATTAAAAAATTACCATTCTTCGCTTTGCATTGTGATGAATCCACTGAAATTTTGTTGTTCTCAGTTACTCCTTTTTGTCCGCTTTTTAGACGACGACAACATAATCAAACAAGAACTATTGATTTCGCAGGAACTGGGAACGACATCAAAAGGTATCGACGTCATGAGCATAATTGAATATTTTCTGAAATATGACATTATGTGGGAAAGCTAGCCGGTTTCTGTACGGATGGCGCTCCAGTGATGTTAGGATCATGTTTCGGTCTAGCGACGTTAAGCAAACAGAGAAATCGGTCCGCACTAACATCGCATTGTATCCTTCGTCACCAGGCGTTAGCTTCCAAGACTCTTCCTAAATGCCTTAATAATACAATGCAATTGGCCATAAATGTGGTGAATGTTATCAAAAGCAGTGTCTTTCATTCACGCCTTTTTAAAAAAACCGTGCACTGAAATGGAATCCGACCATGAGAACCTTCTCTTTCACACAGAAGTTCGTTGGTTGTTGAAGGGCAACATGCTGGAAGGATTATACGAGATCAGAGGAGAGGTTGAGTTGTTTCTAGATGAGAAAAAATTAAAAGACTTACTGGAACACTTTGCTAATATGACATCCCAGATGCATTTGGCTTAACTTATGGATATTTTTACACAGTTAAATAAGTTGAACTTACAGTTACAAAGTTTACAAAACAGACATTTAGAACGCGTTGCAAATGTATTTATATATTATACGATAAAATTCGTGCTTTTATTTGCAAATTTCAATTATGGATTAGTCAAGTTTGCGAGGACAATGTTAGTGCGTTCTCAATGTTAAAAGCACTTGACCTTGACGACAAAAAGTATGACACGTTCAAAGAAAGCATACAAGAAAACATCAAATGCCATCTGCAAATGTTGGCTAATGAATTCAATCGTTACTTATCAGAATTATTGAATTACAAAATGATGGAAACTGTAAGGAGGCATTTGATTCTGATTCTTTGGAGCAGTTTTGGTGGAAAAATCAATTTCACTAAAACCGCTTTGGGTTATCGTATTCTTTTCTCCACAACTTATTTATGCGAACAAGGTGTGTGGAACTGTTATAATTTAAATTGTTAGAATTTAAAGAGATGTATAAATAATAATTAATTACTCCCTAGCAACCGAAAATTATTAGATTCAGTCGGTCATGTGAAAAAGAACAATCCATTTTTAAGCTCTAAAAGGCAGTTATTAAATAGTGAACAATTAAATGTTTCAATAATAAAAGTTTAACCATTAAATACAACTACAATTGGTGACTCCGAGTCAAGTCCGCCGGTAGGATTGCTAAATATATGTGTCAAAACATATTTATACTTCAAAATACATTTTAGAACAACGGATCATAGGCACAAGTTTTGCAATATTTAAACATGATCATCGAATCCAGCAGCAATACTGCAGAAGTTTCAAGTGTTTCGATTAAATTGCCTCCATTTTGGAGATTGGACCCGGAACTGTGGTTCACACAAATAGAGGCACAGTTCGCTACTAGAAATATTAGTCGAGATCTGACAAAATACAATTACATCCTGTCAGCTATTGAAAGTGACGTACTAGCTCATGTAAGCGATTTAGTCAAAAATCCCCCTAAGACCGATAAATACACAAAACTAAAATAACGTCTAATAAAACAATTTGCAGATACTGAAAGCCAAAAAATTAGAAGTCTGCTAGCAGGAGTCGATTTTAATGAAAAAAGACCGTCTGATTCATTACGTAAGATGAAAGATCTCGCTGGTAATATAATTAGCAATGAGATACTGAAATCGTTATGGTTAGGAGGTTTACCTTCATATACTCAGGTTCAGTTAGCCGGAATGGCAGATAAAATTGTAGAAGTTACCAACCAACCCAAAGTCAATTCAATTATGCGAATTAAAAGTGATGAAATAGTTCAAAATAGTCAGTTTGATGTGATCCAACAGCAAATTGCAAATTTATCTACACAAATAGCTTCTATCTTCACGAAATTTTAATGTCATCAGCACGACAACGAAATAGATCACGATCAAAATCCCGCTCCAATTTTAATCCAAACGGAAAGTTTTGTTGGCTCCGTTATAAATTTGGAAAAGAATCATGTAAAGGTACTCCTCCTTGCCAATTTAAAAACAGGAAAACATACAAGCTTGAGTTCCTGCCAGACGACCAACACCTCAAGCCAAAATTCTAGTCGTCTTCATATAAGTGACAAATCAACCGGTTTACATTTTTTAGTTAATACTGGAGCCGAAATTTCAGTGTGTCCACCAACCAGTGTTGGGTAAGATCCATTTATTTAGGATCTAGATACAGATCCAAACACATTTTTAAAAACTGATCTAGGTAAAGATCCAAGATCCGTACGTAAAAATGGATCTAGATAAAGATCAAAGATCCTTGAAATGCGATCTAGATCTTTTATAAAGATCCGACATTCCTAAAATTGTTTCGAGATTTTTCTAATTATTAATATTATCTTTAATTGCTAGTATTGCTACTGATGAGTAGTACTCCCATTCCCATGATCATTTTTCATGTAATACAAATATTAGTCCGTAAGGTTAAATTATTAAGAAAAATAATGTACAAATATAATTTTTATAGGTTTTTATTGAAAACTGACATTAATTATTTAACGCACTACAAATTACAAAATTAGTATTAGGTACACATTTACACTTGCAAGTTGCAATGTTAATTGTTAATTTAACTTAACACATAGTTGTTATACAATTATAAGGATAAGGACATTTATCTAAATTATTATAAGTATACATTACATAATTACATTTTATTATCTAATTTTATTTTATTTTGTTTTAAAATTAATAGCATCTCAAATATATCATCACCTAATCTATTTCTACGAGGAGTTAAAATTAGTCCACCCATACTAAATATCCTTTCAACGGGGCAGATGAAGGAAGTATAGAATTATATTTTAAAAAAATTTCTTTTATAGCAGGGTACATATTTAATTGCTCATAGTTAGTGCTTGTGTCTTTAAAATAATTTGTGCATTCTGAATTAAATGTTGTTTGCGATTGAGTATTTATTTTTAAAAAATCAAAGAATTCGTCCGTGGCAGAGGATTTTTTTTCAGTAAGTGTGAACTGAATTTCTGATTCTGAATTATTAAGATTTTTTTGAAATCCGGAATTGTTAAGTTCACACAATAATTGCGTTTGACAGAATGCTGTTTCATTTTTAAAGGGGGTTATTTTTAACCACCATAATTTAAATTTTGGGTTAGTAACAGGTATGGTCTACTACTAGAATTTTTAATATCCATTATATTAGAGAAACGTCTTGTAAAGCCGTTCAATAAACATTCTCTTAATTTAGAACAAAATGTCAGTTTTGTCATTGCTTCTAAGCTAGCTTTAATTTTGAAAAGTGTTGGCAAAACAGTACCTAACCGACAAGTTTTTTCATCTTGTAAAATATCTATTGCAACGGCTATAGGTTTTGTAACAGAAATATATTCGTTTAAAAACACAAAATCTGACAGTTGGAACACGTCTAATTTTAATAACTTGCAAACATCACTTAATTTTGCTTCAATATTAATTAGTTTAACACATGCGTCATACATGGAATTCCAACGAGTAGGACAAGGAACTTTCAATTTGACACCCCAAACATTTTCTAACTGATCCGACGCCTTAGTTGACCTACTCACTAAATTCCATAAAGAATAAGCTTTCCCAAAAACAGTATCGTACATTTTTTTATACCTTATGTTTTCAAATGCTTTAGCTGCATCTATCGTAATTACAAGGCTGAGTGTATGCGAACAACACTTAAAATGTTCGGGCAAAAGCACGTAAGTACTGTCAGTATCAAAAGCAGGTAATGATTCAACATCTACATCATTTTGATTTTGCAACTCTGTTAATTCGCTATCGCTGCTCTTATTACATATAGAAGCAGTAAATACGTTAAAAGCTTTATTAAAGTTGCTTGCGTTATCTGTTACCGTTCCTGAAATTTTACCGAGATTTAATTTGTATTCGTTATGAATTTCACTTATTAATTCCGCAATTCTGTCAAATGTGTGTGCAAATTTAAATCGCCTACAGCTTAATGCAAAAGATTTACGTTGGAAGCTATTACTATCGATAAAGTGTGCAGTCATACCAAGATAAATTTTGTTATTGGTGCTCCAAACATCTGCAGTTGTACAGACGTATTTGGTTTTATTTAATTCTTCTATTACAGCACCAATAACTGCTGATTTCTCTTCTTCTAATTTACTCTTGAGCGTTTTTCGGTCACAAGGTTTTTTGCCAGAAAGTCCTTCTACTAACCTAATAAATGCGGGTTTTTCGACTGTACAAATAGGCCTCATCTCTTCAATTATGTAATCTAAGACGAGTTTGTTAACCGAGTTCTTTATGGTAGAACTGGTAGATCGTTAAAAAATGTTAGTCTTGTTGAAATTCTTCATTGATAAAATTTCGGTTTTACTTTTTTTTGTTGTCTTTTCTGCATCGAATTTGCTAAATGTTACTGGATGCTTTCTCTAGAAAAAAAGGAGAAAGTGTATGTTAATTTATAAAATTCAGATTGAAGCCACTTCAAGTTTCAGTCAAAATTTAGATAACACCAATTTTGAAAGCGACTGAATCCCATCTTTTTATGAATACAGGTAACATAAACATTTAAAAAAGTTTTTTGATGCATTAGGGACTTTAAGAAATAAATCTCAACCTTTTGTAAACGTTCTTTTACACACGAGAAACTAAGTATTTTGCAACAAAAAATACTTTACGTAATTCATATAGAATTTAATAATCAAAATTAAGTCTACAAATCACGTTTTGATATATCAGATGATGTATTTCGTAAGAATCCAATAAATGATACTAAAATTCTGCCAATAACTATATTAATACATACCTTCATATGCCGAATAAAATTTCCTGTTGAAGTCACATGACCTTGTATTTGTGCGGGACAATTTAGACACTGGGTCACTATCTTGTTATCACATTTTGATAAAATTTTATAAAATTTACCGCTTAAGATTGGCGGAACTTCCATTAATTCAGCTTCGTCACTCATTGTTGATCTAACTAACAATTAACAAATGTGCTTTACTTAAAGTCGTATTCTTAAGAACTGAAGACAAGATTGTTGTTTTTCTATACCTCCTTTTGTTCTATTAAATTAGCAACAGGGAATTCCACTTAACTTAAGTACCTACTTTAATGGATGGATGACCCCATTGTCATTACTCATTAAGTCATTAGATTAGCACTTAGCTGTCATTACCTGCCTTTGTAGCTTTGGGAAACAAAAACAACCGACGGAAATATTAACAAAGGAAATGAATAGTTCCATTATTGGTTATTTCGGAATTTAACATGCCTCAGGCAGTAGGTAATTGTGTAAATGTGTATGTATCTCTGTGGGGTACGGATGTAACGGTCGTAACGGAGCATAATGTATTTTTTAAATATAAAGCTCTGTTGCCTCAAGCCAGTTAAAAATTTCACAAAATACCCTTAAAATACATTTTAAAATATTCTAATGGATCTTTGAATTCAAGTACTAAAGATCTGTTAAAATGTGATCTAGATCCAGATACTAGATCCTAGCAGAGCAAAGTATCTAGATCCAGATCATAGATCCGTTTAGTGGATCTAGATCCTGGATCTAGATCACTTTGATCTAGATCCTACCCAACACTGCCACCAACAGCCCAAGAAAAACGTAATCTTTAAACATACAAATTAGCTGCAGCAAATGGATCCGAAATAAATACATTCGGACAAAAATGTACAGTTTAAATGTAGGTCTACGCCGTCAATTACCTTGGACATTTGTAATAGCACAAGTAAACAAACCTATTCTCGGTGCTGACTTTCTTAAAAATTACAATGTATTAGTTGACCTAAACAGAAAATGTTTAATTGATGCAAATTCCGGTAGACTTTCAGAACTTTAGACTATTAAATCAGAGAATACAATAACAATTAGCCCAGTCATGAACAAAAATGACAACATATACACTAAATTATTAACAAAATACTCAGATTTTTTTTATATGATTGTGGCCCTGAAGAAGCTAGATTTGGCCTATCGTGCTAAAGCACTCAGGAACACTTAGGAGGATGGATAGAGGGATAATGAATTGCCAATAGATGCCTATGAACAGCTACCTTAAATTTTCTCATATCATAAGTGAGAGGAAAACAGGAACTAGGGAGATCATTCCAGAGTTTAGAAGCCGTGTAGAAAAATGTGGATTGCGCCCGTTTGGTACGACAAGTGGAGATTTGTACTGCATACTGATGATGTGAATAAGCGAACCGAGTGTTTCTCGCAAAAATAGCCCGAGATGGTATCAAAGAATATAATTCAGCAGCACAATAGCCGTGGTACGGTAATACAAAGAAAGAACTGAAACCATCCTTCTATGCTCAAGGGACTGTATGTGAGAAGTTAAGGAAGGGTCATTTATAAGCCTAAAATTTTCAGAAATTTCACGAAACGAGTCTCATGGAGTAAGTCATGTTATCGAAACAAAGGGCCCACCAACTTTTTCAACTCTACGTCATCTATCGCCAGAAAAATTAAAAACCTCCAAAGAACAATTCCAAGTAATGATTAATCAAGGAATATGCCGACCTTCGTTAAGTGCATGGGCTAACTCTCTTCATATGGTACCTAAAAAAGACGGAGATAGGCGTCCTTGCGGTGATTATAGGCGACTAAATGTTCTCACTACTCCTGATCGATACACAATACCAAATATTCAAGATTTTTCATATATTCTAGATAATAAACAAATATTTTCAAAACTATATCTAATCAGAGCATATCACCAGATTCCAGTTCAAAAATGTGATAAAGAGGAAACAGCAGTTTTGGATTGTTTGAATTTATGATTATGCCATTTGGTTTATGCAATGCCGCACAAACTTTTCAAAGATTTATACACCAAGTGCTAGGAGATCTGCCCTTTTGTTTTGTCTATATAGATGATATTTTAATCGCATCACCCAATGAAAAAGAACACATCGAACATTTGGACATAGTTTTTAAAAGGTTAGATGAGTATAACATTAGCATTAATCCTACCAAATGAGATTTAGAAATTACAAGAAATGGTATTACTCCACTTCCAGAAAGAGTTGAAACGATTCCAAATGTTCAACAGCCCACCACTGTAAAAGAGTTACGACGATTTTTAGGTATAATTAACTTTTATAGACGTTTTATTCCACATGAAGCAGCCATTCAAACTCCTTTAATATTAATGGTGGATGCATCAAACACCTCTGTAGGAGCAGCACTAAACCAACTTCGCAATGGACAACCAGAATCTTTAGGATTCTTTTCTAAAAATTTATGACCGACTGAAAAAAAATACAGTACGTATGATAAAGAATTACTCGCTATATACAAAGGAATTAAATACTTCCGGTACATATTAGAAGGTAACGTATTCACACCGATCACAAACCTCTAATATTTGCATTTCAGTAGAAGCCAGAAAAATCATCCCCAAGACAAGTCAGACATTTAGGATTCATTTCACAATTCTCCACAGATATTAGATACGTAGATGGAAAGAAAAATATTGTCGCCGATATGTTATCTCGCATCGAAGAAATAACAGTACCGGAAACAATCAGCATAGAACAATTTCATGGATCACAATCAAATGATCAACAACTTAAATACTTGCAAAATAACCCTAATGAACATTCACTGAAGTTAATTTCAATACAAATACCAAACACCGATGTTTCACTAGTTTGCGATACAATAACATTCGTGGCTAGCCCATATGTACCGGAATGTTTGCGAGAGAAAATATTTAGATTAGTGCATAGTTTGTCTCGTCCTGGTATAAGAAAAACAGTTGCTCTAGTAATAAGTAAATATGTATGACCAAATATTTCAAAAGATTGTCAACTGTTGGCTAAGAATTTCATTGCTTGTCAAAAATAAAAAATTTGGAGACATACAAAAAGTGGAATAGAAATGTATCCTGAAGTAACACAACGTTTTGAACACCTAAATATAGATCTAATCGGACCACTGCCCTCATCTGAAGGAAATACATTTTGTTTGACAATAATAGATCGTTTCTGTAATTGGCCGGAAGTATATCCAATACCTAACATCCAGGCAGAAACTAATAAAATCATTATGCTCTGGATGGATTGCTCGATATGGAATACCTCAAAAAAACACTACCGATCAAGGAAGACAGTTTGAGAGCAGATTATTTAGAGAATTTACTAAAATATTGGGTATCCATCATATACGTACGACAGCATACCATCCTCAAGCGGGCGGGAAGATAGAGAGAATGCATGGTACTTTAAAGGCGGCCATGAAATGCTATGAAAATAATAAATGGGCTGAAAGTTAAACAACAATATTACTTGGTTTACGAACAACGATAATTGGAAATGCGCAATCAACTACAGCGGAGTACGTATTCGGAAAAACATTACGACTGCCAGGAGATTTTATTTGAAAAAGAAACAATTTATACAGATCCAACCACATTTATAGGTAAACTCAAGAGAATACAAACCAGTTCCACAACAACATCGAACAAATCAAAACATATTTATTCACTCTGATTTACAAACATGTTCTCACGTTTTTGTAAGACAAGGTAACATTCACCAGGGATTAATTATGCCATACGAAGGTCCATATGCATTGTTGTCACGAACGAATAAATATTTTACAACAGCATACAAAACTAACAAAAAAAATATAGCTATTGCCAGATTAAAACCAGCATACATACCGAATAATCCAGAAAAAAATCAGTTACCAACATCAAGTACAATAATACAACAGCTGAGCATACTTCTGTATGTCACTCATTTACCATAGAATCACCCAATTGAAGGTTGTTGGTAATGGTCTAGTGGTGGTAAAAAGCTTGGGTGTCAGTCTCAGAGAGTGGCCATTTTGGAGAACCGACGCCATCTTTAATTTCAGTATCTCAATATATAGTGAATTTTGAAAATGCATCAGGTAGGCATGTAAGGTGTTATTTTATATGTTTTTGAGGGTACTGAAGACGTTACGCATAGTATAAACACTGGAAAGTGGTTACTAGTGGCGTAATCAGCACCAGAAATTAGGGGGAGCAGCGGATCTATGAAAAATGTGGGTTTAGTTGTGCTGGGACTTACAAATAGGGTATTCTTGTTGCATATTGACCTGAACTTGGTTTTACACAACTTATACACATTAGAATGTGTCATATGCGCTGAAAATTGTTTAGCTCATGTCACGCAATATATATACAAGCAATGCAGGCTATAACCAATATATACACAGTCCATTACCTGAGCATACTTCTGTATGCCATTCATTTACCAGAGATTCACCCATTTGGATATTGTTGGTAATAGTGTAGTGACTGAAAACAACTCGGGTGATAGTCTGTGTGAGTGGACATTTTGGAAAATGGACGCCGTCCTTGATGCGAGTTGAAAATTTACAGCATAGGCATGTGAGGTGTCATTTTATGTTTTTTTAGGGTGCTGAACACGTTCCCGATGGAATAAATACTGAAAAGTGGTTACTAGTTTATTTAGTAAGACAGATACAAATCAACATCTTTTATTTCTGTACTATTTAGATATACATTGTTTCATAAAACACGAAGTAACATAAAATGACTAAATCAATGACATCACTAAGTAGTTTAAGTATAGGACATGACTAATCTAAACAGCAGAAGTAAAAATTTACGTTGCAATATTAGTATACTTATTACGACAATCAATAATGGCTACACTTTTGCAATGGCAGTAAATGCAACAAGATATTCCAGCTGAAAAACACAAACATGAATCTCTTGCACACTTTAGACATGAGCAACTAGGCAAGTTCGTTGCTGGGAGGAAACAGTGAAGTTATACATGAGGGCTGTAGACAATCACCTACATCTTCGTAACCAAACTGTATAGGATCAAGTTGCGTGATGGCATCATTTAAACATGTTACATACAAATGTGTGTTTAAAATGTGGGATCTAATTAATGCACTGGTCGGTGGGAGATCTTCTATGGAAATGTTTTTCCCATGTGTGTAAAGAAACATTCGTAATGCGTCCATTGTTTTACAATTAGATCCCTTTTTCAAAACTTGTACGAGATTATTATTCTGCTAATTGTATCGACTGCTCCATTATAACTTCACTTGTCAGAAATGCTTCGGGTGTACATGCCATTCCGGCATGTTTAGTACCTACTTTGCTAGTGCAGTCTGACCCTGTTAGGAAGTGTAAAGCAGCAAGTACATGACATATTGCAATTTGTTCCGCCATTAAATGAACGGGAACTTGGCGCGTCGTAGCTCCAATACCTAGTCAAATCCACAATTCCTTCAAGCCAAGATTCTTGAAGGTAGTCCAATGATATAACAGAAGAACCAGAACGCCTGTATCATTTGATAATACCATCACTCTCTCATACCCTCTGTTTGTTACATGTTTAATATGGGGCATAATACGGAGATCTGCCTCCTCTAAAATAGCAAATTGTAGTTCTTCGTAGGATTGTCTTAAATCGGTTTGCTGTGTGGACATGCATGTGGTTGAGTTGGGAAGATATGTTGCACTACAGAAGACCTGCATATTTGGCCATATAGTGCTGCATTTTTCTAGTACATACGATTGGAAACATTCTTGAAGTTTCACTTTGTTGGAACTAGAAGACCAACATTTGTTTTTTGTACAGGAAAAGGTGTTGTTGTTTGTAAATAATAATTACTCTAATAATTATTTGACGTAATATAATGGGTATGGTTTCAGTTTTATATATTTAAAATTTTGTTAAAAGGTGTTTTACGCGTTCAGCACCCTAAAAAATAAGAACAAGTAAGAAACCCAGCAATCGGATACTGACTGCAACACTGGTTTTAGCCGTCCGCTTTTAAAACGCATTATTTTGCATAGTCATAAATAGCCTATCTAACCTAAAATGTTGCCTCTCTGAAAAATGTCTTTGCCGTTCTTCATGGGACGTCTGTACGATATAAGACACAAAGGAAAGTATGATGGGCGAAAAAAATTTCAGTCATTAGTACGGAAAACTCACGAGCTAAATTTTTTACGATACATTCACCTATGTAACATGAACACAACGCGTCCTATTACCGAACTACGAAACACCTACTTTTAGGCCTGTACTGATTCCCCTTAAACGTCTTCAGCGTCTGTCTTAAAGCTAAAGATTAGTAACCAGCAGACTATTGTAGGCCTAACTATGGAGACTGCCTCGCTATCAGATAATACAGTAGACCTAATAAAATGTGAAAAGATGACATAACAAACATTGTAAAAAAAGTAATCATTTTTAGCTAACAGTGTTCCAAAACCACAATGCAAGTGATTAATTTTGATGGCCCATGGTGACATGAGCTAAACAATTTTCATATTTTCAGCGCATATTACACATTCTAGGATGTATAAGTTGTGTAAAATCAAGTTCAGGTCAATATGCAACTAGAATACCTTATTTGTAAGTTCCAGCATAAATAAACCCACATTTTTCATAGATCCGCTGCTCCCCCTAATTTCTGGTGCTGATTACGCAACTGGTAACCACTTTCCAGTGTTTATACTATGCGTAACGTCTTCAGCATACTCAAAAACATAAAATAACACCTTACATGCCTACCTGGTGTATTTCCAAATTCACTATGTGTTGAGATACTGAAATTAAAGATGGCGTCCAAAATGGCCACTCTCTGAGACTGACACCCAAGTTTTTTACCATACTAGATCATTACCAACAACCTCCAATTGGGTGATTCTCTGGTAAATCAGTGACATACAGAACCATGCTCAGCAAATGGACTACAAATACACCCTTAAAGATGGAAAAATTGCAACCATCAGACAATGTAACAAATAAAAGTAGTACGCGTTGTGTAACATTTCATACTTCTAACAGTGCGCCATCTAATATCGGTCTAGTAAATACAAAGGATTTTCTGCTTTGCTGATAATTAAAAACAAGTCCAGAAATCGAGTGAAAGTAAGTGACGATATGCGTGTGAGCAAAAATATCACTCCAAGAATTCAAAAACTGGTACAGAAGATGCAAGCTCAAAAATCTCATTAATGCAGACTGAATTATCTATTAAAAACTATGTTTTCAATAACTATAACACTGTTAATTAATATTACTATTGAATTTTACGATCACTTATGTTAAATGTTACGATTACAGATTATTTTTAGATTGATAATAACGAAATCAAAGTGGTCCCTGGTCAGAAAAAAAGGTTGGGAACTGCAGTATCTATACCTACATAATATGTATATGTACCGGGTGGCCAACTAAGAACGGCCGTCGGCCATATCTCAGGAATGGATTATAGCACAGATTCGGGAAAAAATTTTTTATAACAAAAGTGGACTCGAGAAACACCTGGAAATTATTTTCAGAATTGTAGGTCCACCGCTAGAGGGCGTATTTGACAGTTAAAATTTTAAAAGCAAAATTTTTCAAAATTTACTCAATTAAGGGGCATATTAAATATTATAATCAGATTCCTCCTCAAATTCTGCATATTTTTTATTTGACAAGTTTTAGTCTATCTCTTCAAATAAGGGGTGGGGGAGAGTGGGAACCTTGTTACGAAAAAACGCCTTTAATTCAGGTTCTGCTTGACCGATTTTAATAAACTTGATGTTGTTTGAAAGAGCTTTTGTTAAACAATAGAAAATTTGTAAATTTGAAGCAATTTGATTAATAACATAAATGCTAGAGGGCGCTGTTCAATATTTTTTCAATATTGTGTTTTCTCTTTACAATTTTAAATGGAAGCATAAAAATTTAAGTAGGTCTTTAAAAAGTAGACTAAATTAGTAATAAAACAGTGAAAACTGCAAGTCGATATCTTTTTCCTATCCTGAGATATCGTAAGAAACATGTAAATGGCGGGAATTGTTCTTCCAACGTCTAGTAGGCTAGTTCGCGTTAACGGAAATTATTAAATTTAGCCTGGATGAAAAGATCTTACATTGGTCTGCAGTAATTTAAACTGTTATCATACTAATGTTATGGTTGCCGCTAGATTACCTAAATGTAATGCTGTCGCTACTAACAATGAGAACAAATTAGAAAATAATAATGTGATAAATCTAACAATTAAAACCTTAAATAAATAACTACGTACTTAGTGTCACCCTAGATGTTCGAAATGTCGTCCATTATTTTCAATGCATGAAATTAATCGCTGACGGGTGGAGAGAACAGCAGTTTCAATTTCTGCCCTTGGAATACTTCGTATTGTCTGTTGTATTCTTTCAATCATGTCAGCTCTTGTTGTGGGTTTATCGGTATAAACGAGATCTTTTATTCGCCCCCACAAATAAAAATCTAAACAAGTTAGGTCTGGAGACCTTGGTGGCCAAATAAATAAACTTCCACGTCCTATCCACCTTTCAGGGTATGATTGATCTAAGAAATTCCAAACATTTTTAGAATAATGTGCCGGACACCTATCATGTTGCAAGAACATGTCACGACGAATGACCAAGGGCACGTCTTCTAAAAGAAGTGGCAATTCGTTGCTTAAAAAATCTAAATATCTTTCTCCATTAACAGTCTCATTAAAAACAAGGCCCAATTATTTCTCCACCTAGAATCCCGCATCACGCATTTACAGACCAACGACCATGATGTTGGACCTCCTGCATCCATTGGGGATTCGTTTCAGACAAGTAGTGCATATTATGTCGATTTACACTACCATCACTATGAAAAGTAGCCTCATCTGTCCACATAATTCGTGAAAGTATTTCAGGATCGCCGTGTATCATATTTGAGAGCCAGTTGCAAAAATCCAACCTGGTATCGAAATCTTGAGCATTCAAACTATGGTGTAGGACCATGTGATATGGGTGCAATCTAAAATAGTATGTATTATAAAGTAATCAGATCAATAAGACACATTGATGTCCTTCGTTGTTAGTAAACGAAAAAGGACTCTAATGCATTAACTCTCGTAATGTTACTACGAATTTTTTTCGCCCGGTCTCTCATTATTTTTTATTATTGGTACCTTTTTATTTTACTTTACCTCAATTAATTATCATGTTATTAGTTACAATCTATTCACATAGCATAAGATAATTTCATTAAATAATTTGGAATTTTATTGAAACTGGACATAAACATATAACGACAAACGAAAAAAATTAAAACATTTTAATCATTATAAAACCAAATAAAACATGCATTAATAAATAAGTAGTCACCTGTGTTCTCTTAAAATATTTTGGACGGTGGTTCGACATATATCCAAGTCTCTAGCTATAGTTCTGGTGCTTGAATGAGGGTTAAAATTTACATAAGCTAAAACATCAATAACATTTTCCTCTGTTCTACCTCTGCGTTGTCTTCGGTACACAGGAAGATTCACATTTTCAGTAGTACGCACACAGTGTGCGAGTCGGAGAAAAACTCTTCTGCTGTGATGCCGTCTGTTTGGGTACTGCAGTGCATACACTCTAGCAGCAACGGTTGCATTTCTCATACATTCAAAATAAACTGCCAACATATCAAATGCTTCTTCATTTGTAAGAATCATTTTGGTACGAAAAGATAAAGAAAGTCTACTAAATGCAACACGATGAATAATTTTTGACATATACGTGAAAATCATAGCTTGCTTGTTTTCAACAGGGAATTTATTTTATATCTTACATGGCCCTCTTTACTAATTTTGTTGTCATCAGTAAATCGTAATTCATATTTTAAACTGTATTTGTTGTTGCTGGGCAAATATCGGTTTTTATTCATATTTTATGCTTTTGATTTACTAACACATCCCTTGAAAACAAATATAACATTCTTATATAATAAAAATGTTAGATTTATCACATTATTATTTTATAATTTGCTCTCATTGTTAGTAGCGACAGCATTACATTTAGGTAATCTAGCGGCAACTATAACATTAGTATGATAAAATTACTGCAGACCAATGTAAGATGTTTTCATCCAGGCTAAATTTAATAATTTACGTTAACGCGAACTAGCCTACTAGACGTTGGAAGAACAATTCCCGCCATTTACCTGTTTCTTACGAAAAAGATATCGACTGGCAGTTTTCACTGTTTTATTACTAATTTAGTCTACTTTTTAAAGACCTACTTAAATTTTTACGCTTCCATTTAAAATTGTAAAGAGAAAACACAATATTAAAAAAATATTAAACAGCGCCCTCTAGCATTTATGTTATTAATCAGATTGCTTCAAATTTACAAATTTTCTATTGATTAACAAGAGCTCTTTCAAATAACATCAAGTTTATTAAAATCGGTCAAGCAGAACCTGAATTAAAGGCGTTTTTTCGTAACAAGGTTCCCCCCCCTTATTTGAAGAGATAGACTAAAACTTGTCAAATAAAAAATATGCAGAATTTGTCGAGAAATATGATTATAATACAGTAATACCCCGGACTTACGCGATAGGTGGGTCCGAGCGATTGCCGTGTAAGTCGAATTCGCGTAAGTCGGGGTTCAACTTTCCATAGAAATACATATAAAGTATGTTTAATCGGGACCAGAGTCTAAAGAAAACAATAATTTAGAAGAAAAATGTTTAATAAAATGTAAGATAATAAAACAATTTACATTGTTATGAATAAAGTAACCTTAACCGAAGTTATTTTGATGTCGAAGGCTTCATATATTCTAACAATGTTGCCTGACGAGTTAAGTTTTTCTTCTTCCCACGTAAAATTTCCTCGTAGCATACCAGTAAATTTTTTATTCCCCGTTTTGTAGTAGAAACGCGTTCTTCATTAGAATCTATTTTTTCTAAAATTTGTAACCCCATTTCAATTGAATTGAGGCCTTCTGTTAACTTTGTCATTTGATTTTCCGATTCAACTGGGTCTAACGAATCAGTTTTTTCAATGTCTTGCTCATGCTTACGCATTTCTATAAGCTCGTCAATTGTTAGCTCTTGATTGTGTGAATCTAGCAATTCTTGAACATCATCATCATCGACCTCTAAATTTAATTGTTTGGCGATATCGACCACTTCTTCTATTATGCTATCGATTTGTTCAGGATCTGAAACTGATTCTCCTTGGGTTTCAGTGGTGAAAAAAAATGGACACAGTTTTTTCCAGACACCATTCAAAGTTTTTTGTGAAACCTCATTCCAAGATTGTCCAATAATTCTTACAGCATCTAAAACATTGAATTGCTTCCAAAAGTCTTTAACAGAAAGCTCATTGTTTTGTCTCATAGCTTCATGTAGATGTGCAAACGATCGCCTTGTGTAGTAAGCTTTAAATGTTTCAATGACCGTCTGGTCCATTGGTTGAAGCAAGCTGGTAGTGTTTGGAGGCAAAAATACAACTTCCACTCGTGGATCGAAATTAATTAGAGTTGTGGGAGGATGACCTGGTACATTGTCAATTAGTAGCATCACTTTAAATGGGATTTCTTTTAATTGGCAGTAACGTTCGACTTCAGGAATAAAATGATGGCCAAACCAGTCTTCAAAAAGAGAAGCTGTCACCCAAGCTTTCACATTAGACTTCCAAATGACAGGCAAACCAGCTTTGGATTTATTTTTTAAGGCTCTTGGATTTTCTGAGCGATAAACTAAGAGATGTTTCAATTTACAATCTCCAGCTGCATTCGCACCAACCATCACTGTCAATCGATCGTTGGCGGCTTTAAAACCTGGAAAAGTTTTCTCTTCACGCGCATTTTCTTCCAAAAAAGATCGGTTTCATCTACGTTGAAAATGGTTTGGCTAGTGTAGACACCTTCGTCTATCATTGTTTTGAGTTTTTCTGGATAGAGAGATGCAGCTTCTTTATCAGCGCTTGCCGCTTCTGCACTCTCTGCGATGCTATGCCAATTACAACGACACTTAAATCGGCTGACCAAGCCGTTACTAGCTTTAAACACTTCACTTTTAGCTGCCTCCCCAGCGTCTTCTTTCAGTTTTTCAAAAATCTGCTTTGCTTGAAAGCACACTGTATTTTGATTAACAGGACAATTTTTCACTCTTACTTGATTATCACACCATGACTGTAACAATGTTTCCATCTGTGCGATAATACCGTGACGCTTACGGATGATACTTGAATTCAAAGATTGAGAGTCTTTTACAGCGTTCCTAATTTTTTCTTTACCTTTTATAACGGTGCGGACTGTTGATTCCGGTAGGTTAAATTTCTTTGCCAATTCACAAATTTTAATTTTTGCTTCAAAGTCTTTAATTATATTCAGTTTACACTCCAAAGACAGTGTTTAGGCTCTCATTTTTTTGTTCTTTTACATGACATAATTAGAGATTATAAGTAAAACAATTCCACGCGGAACAGGTTCAAACCTGTCGCAAACTGAACACTGAGAGGGCGGAGCGAGAGAGCCGATGCGCGCAACAATCAAAATGAAAAACCGCGTATCTCCGAATTCGCGTAAGTCGGGGTAGCGTAAGTCAGGGTATTACTGTATATAATATGCCCCTTAATTGAGTAAATTTTGAAAAATTTTGCTTTTTAAAATTTTAACTGTCAAATACGCCCTCTAGCAGTGGACCTACAATTCTGAAAATAATTTACAGGCGTTTCACGAGGCCACTTTTGTTATAAAAATTTTTTTCCCGAACCTGTGCTATAATCCATTCCTGATTCCAAATTATGTATAAAATGAATTAACCAGCAAAAAATTACAGTTCATTGTTTTATTTTATTCATTAGTGTCTTATAAAAAGGCGGGCGCTACTTTAATATTATCATTTAATATTATCTAAAATAATTTTAAGTAGTGTTTGAATTAGAACTAGAACTAGAAAATATTAAAATTACTTCAGATTATCAACATTCTGCAAGATAAAATTTTTATTACATCTGCAGGCATAAACTGTTGAAAACCAGAAGTTAAAAAATAGATATTTAAGCAATAAATTTGCTCACAACATTATCTCTCATTTATTTGTCATTTATGTCAATATTCACAAAAATTTCACAAATCAAAAACAGAATCTTCTAATTTAGAAATAATTCAAGATTTTCAGAAAGTAATATAAAAATTCATTTCAAACATGTGTTTCCTTACAGTTTTCTTTTATTTGAGCATTACCTACCAGATATTGAACAGATTATTGTGCTTTGTGAGGATCTTGCTCAGATATATATGCATGAATCCCAGACCTTAAAACCCTCCATAGAAATCCCACTTGTATCATTCTAGACTTCTTGCTTTTACGTACCCTAAAATTCCTATGCATGCACGTAACTTACAAGGTAACAAAACTCACACTATCCAGATATAACGCACTTAAAATGATTAAATTACACAGATATCAAGTTATTAAGCTACTGTTTTGTTTTGTTTCATACTGCTTAATTGTTAAAGTTAATTACATTGTTGTTTTTAATATTCGTTGTAATTGTATTCATTTTAAAATGGTTTTTTTATTAACAACATTTTGCATTTACTACTATTATTTTATTCACGTATTTTCTATAAAAGACAGCTTAATAGTGCCTATTAAATGTGAGCTTGCAGATGTTGAGACTGAAAAAGATAAAAGATAAAATGGACACTAGTGGTTCTGTATTATGGCACCCTGTGACGAGCGTATTATTTTGGTTCACATTCCTCGTTCATTTCTAAAGTTTGTGTAAATAAACAAGTAATTATTTATTATAAGTTTTGTTATGAACAAATAAGTTTTAAGTAATTATTAGATCATCGTTATACATTAAAGTTTGCTTAATTACTGCTATTTATTTAAATTCTACCTTAGAAATTGGCATTAAATAACTAGATAATCGCCATCTAGCAATACAAATAAAGATCACGGTGTCGATTGAATAAAACACACGACTCGAATAACTTTTGTGTTTGGTATCACTTAAACAAAACTAAGGTTAAAATGAGATATAAATTTAAGGCACTAAATTGAACTACGAATTTCTTTTTTCTCGAGTTTAGCACAGAAATAGAATTTTTGTAAAATTTTGTCGTACACATTTTAAGTGTTTAGCCTAAAATTAGGTAAACATCGATTATATAATGTAGCTGGATAAGGATACGGAGCGGCCATATTTCATCCAAGAAGCTCGGGGTGAATTTTTTTACGAAATCGGCCTCGAAAAATTAATCAAAAACGTTTCAAAGCTTCAAAAATGTTCGTTAGAGGGCGTAATTAAAACGTTAATTTTGAAGCTTCATTTTATGAAAGAAGATCTATCAATAATTAAAAAAAAGTATTTAGATTGAAAATATTATTGGCTAGAACTTTTTCTGATAATTTTTTTGTGTTTATTAGTAAAGTGGTGTAAGAAGCTAGCTATATTATCTTGGGAGTCAAAAGAAATACAAAAGCTAAATATCCAGATCCTGGTGAAGAAGGTGCTTCATTGAAAGGACAATAATAGTAGTAGTATTATGTGAAAGATAAAAGTATATTGGTGGGCGTATTGACTAAACCACTTGCGCCTTTCACGTCTAACGTTGTTTACCTAGAAAGAAGGATAAGGGGGGATAAAGACTGAAGCAATATTGATATTTATTCGTAAATGCTGTACATTGTATAAGCCTAACAACAATTTCCATTTCCATTACCCATACAGTGTTGTATTTTTGGTAGATGCTCAATATCCCTTAATCGAATTCTCTTGAAATCGATGATGGTTGACAAATTGCTATACATTATTTATAGTAAGAGTGGGTTATTTCGCCCGAACGGTTAGTCTTTCCACTTGTAGATCCTATTTTAGTTTCTTGATCTTGTATAATAAATTATTGATCTGTTCACATTCACGTATCGTTTTTGTCATTGCAGTATAAATGAGCATTTTGCGGAGAGAAATATATATGACGTTGTTATTCGTTGGTAAAAATTATGTTTGTGGTTTTATCAGCACTAGCTAAACTCTATATAAACACATTCTTGGAATTTAAAGATTGACTAAATTCACCAATTCGGTCATCCACTTTAAAATATTTGATTTTGAGGTAGAACACATTTGAAGTTGGGTGTTTCCACCGGTTCCCAATCACCATACATGGTATGAATAGTACCAATATGAGTATTTTATACTTTTCGGTCGTATTGAGGTCGGTCACGTCTTTAAACGGTTTGCAAAACGTACTTTTATTTAACGATAATGGATCCATATTGCAAGTTGAACTAACCTATGAAAAACATGATGCTGCTCTTTATATTAGAGAACCTTGCGCAATTTAGATCATGCACAAAAACAGTCACAATTGGATTATTTACTTCTCAGAAGAGTCATTGTTTTGAAATCCTCATTTTCAAGATGCTATGAATGCTACATTTTTTCTGGAATTACCAGCTTGAGCAATACAAAACATGGGAACACCAGACTTATAAACTTGTCTACTTTTCAGATTCTATTGCAGTTTTTTTTAAGGTCAATGAATCCATATATCCGTTGTATTATTGGTTTTTGGAAGAAGATTGATTTATTCCAAAAATATCATTTCCCAGGTTAATGACTTCCGGTCCCAGATCAATGAACTTTAGGCTAAGACCATTTACTCGTTTTCAAGAACTGTTTCTAATTTTAGATTTCTAAGAATAGATCAGCAGTCGGTGTAGCTTAATCAACTTTGGTTCTATTTTTAAATTTCCAAGAATTCACCAACTTCCGTGTTTAAGAGCACATAGAACTTTGGAGTTTGTTTCTTGCCCAAATCAATGAATTGGTTTTGTTTCTATATTTTTATAAATCGTAATATGATCCAGAGGGTGAATTACGTTGCCCTTCATATTAAAAAACCTTGAGCAATACGGAGCATATGCAAAACCCGTGGATTATTGATGTTTAGAAAAGATTGATTCCCCAGAAAATATTTATCATTGGTCAAAGTTAATGAACCCCAACTTCCGGTCGAGGCCAATGGATTTTGGGCTAACACCCTTCCCATTTCCGGAAACTGGTTTTATTTTTAGATTTCTAAGAATAGACTAACATTCGTCCCAGGTCAATAAACTTTGGTTTTTGAATTTCGAACAAGTACCCCTTGTCTATTATCCTTGGCCCACTTTTAAAGGTGAGTAAGCTTTGAAACTGGTTCTATTTTTAGATTTCTAAGGATTGTAATATCACACCCCTAGTGGTCAATCAACTTTAGTCTTGAAAAATTTAATGAACTTTGGGGAACTTCCGGGAGCTGAACCTGTTTTTAGATTTCTAAAAATTGTAATATGATACCCCTAGAGCTCAATCAACGTTGGTTTTTAAAGTCAATGAATTTTATGGGGTTTCCCCCTCTTGTTCCCGGGCACTGGACCTGTTTTTAGATTTCTAAAAATTGTAATATGACTCCTAGAGGAAAAGGTCAATACACTTTTGTTCTATTTTTAGATTTCTAAAAATTGTAATATGACACCCCTAGAGGTCATTGAACTTTGGTCTTGTAAAGGTTGATGAAGATTTACAATACTAATAATATGACACCCCTAGAGTTCAATAAACCTTGATCTTGAATTTTAAATTTCCCGTATAAAAAAACGTGACATTGACCTTAATACATTATCTCTCAAACTTATTGTAATTCCCTATCTATATTTCATTTCTCTCTTACACATGTAATTCCCCAGGATATCCCTCGCTGTACTACTTAACGTAGCTGAAGAACGCCATTGATCGGTTTAATTTCTTTTAATTGCGGTCCTAAACACTTTAACGTGCTAAAGCACTCAGAAACAATTAGGACGGTAATTAAAAATTATTATTAATTTCATTAAATACATAAATAAAAAGTTTACCTCAAATAGGATTTGAACCTACGACCTGTACTTTGCTAGAGTACATATAATATATAATCACAAGTACATGTCGTCGGTTCAACTCTTACTCGAGCTAAACTTTTTCTTTATGTATTTAATAAAATTAATAATAATTTTTAATTACATATTTACCTTTGAACTTATTCGTTCCTAACAAAACTTACAATAGATTAGGAGGGTGTGTAAGGCTACTTTAAATTTTTCATTTCATAAGTAGAGGAATGTGAATTGTGCCCTTTTGCTATTACAAGTTGAAATTTTTACTGCATACTGAGATGTGAATCAATGATCCGAGTATCCCTAGCGTAGGCCCGGGATGGTATCAAAGAATGTAATTCAGCAGAACAACTATTGTAGTACCGATAGTACAAATAAAGAAACGATTCTTCTATGCGCAAGTATGTCTGTATGTAGTAGTTAAGGACGGGTCATTTATAAGCCTAATCGCTTTATTTTTAAATATGGTCAACGATAATGAAAGCGTATTGCGGTCGAATTAGCGCCTTATATAGCATATAGAATTGTCGAGAAGTAAAGTACTGCTTAGATCTGAACAAAAAACGTATTTTACCACCTGCTTCTTTACTAGCTGACAGAAGAAGGTCAACCCATGATAGATTTGAAAATACAGTCATTCCTAACATAGCAATAGGGTCTAAAACCTTCAGATTTAAGCCATTGATACTTAGAACAGGAAACCTTTTTTGGCGGACGCAAGGCAAAGGCTTAGTTTTGTGAGGATTACATTTAACTAGATTATTACTTTCAAGGATACGTTGAATGTCTTTGTTGATTAAAATGGTCATTTTGACTTTAATGTCTTGATTTGAGATAGGTGGATTAGTATTATGAGTAGACTGAGATAGACTACAATGAAAAGTGCTGTCGTCTGCAAAGCAATGGATCGGGTTCGTTGTTGAAGAAATAAGATCATTTCTGTACAGCAGTATTACTGATCCCTACGACACACCCACGTTAGTGCCAACTTCTTTTAAAAAGAAGCCATCAATTACGATACCTGATCGATGAGGGTATCGGTTAACCTAAACGAGGCGAGTTTGGCAAGTAAACACATACCAAATTTGGACCAATGCTTTTGAAACATCTAAATCCACTACAACTGTTTCAGCGGATCGTTCTTATGCATAATTCTAAATTTGAGGGCACATATGAACGAAGATCACCTGTTGAACGACTTTACCTAAAATTATATTGGTGGTCACTAAGGTATTTGTTAGATTCAAGGAAAGAAACTAGTTGAGAAAAGGAAGTTATTTTGGACTGAAGTATAGGGATTTCAGCGTTAATTGTCCTTCAGCTTTTTAGGTAAAACTACAGGGCAACTCTGAGCACAAGCGGTACTTATTTTTTTTCTTAAAATTTCAAATGGAATGGTAGAACTCTCATTGCTAGGAAAAATACTTTTCTAACTAAATTAAGCAGTAAAAACCGCAGATCAAAATCTACAGAGCTACAATTGTTTAAGAGGTATGTTAATACAAAATCTACCACCATACAACACAAAATTAAAAACACCGAACGCGTTTGAATAGTTAAGCTATAGTGATCAGCGGTCGACTAGGACGAACTAAAAATATATACCATATATATATATATATATATACATATATATATATATATATATATATATATATATATATATATATATATATATATATATATATATATATATATATACAGGGTGGCCCACTTAAGCGGGATTGCTCCATAACTCCCTTACTATTACAAATACGAAAAAATGTCTTATATAAAAGTTGTCCACAGTCATAAACTACACATTTTAAAATTATTTTCAGAAATGCCAACTTCGTTATTTTAAATAGAACAACCTATATATTATTACATTTTTGAATTCCTCGTTGAATTTAAAGGTCACTTTAATAACCATACTATGGGTCTACGTCGCATTGTTTCCGAGTTATTTGACATTTTGTAGAAATGCAGTGCCTCCGAAAACTTTCAATATCTCGAAGACGGATACCGGTAGAGAGATGAGGCTTTCGTTTTTTACTTCCGAAATATTTTATATCGCTCGGAAAATAATTTTTTTCAAACATGGATAACTTGATTTTTTTAAATGGAATCACCCATATTTTCTTACATCAGCGGATTGGAAATTAAATTTCCTTTCCATTGATGTAACATTATCGGTATTTTGGAGTGATAGTTTTCGAGATATTCACATTTTTATCTAATTTCAGTTTTTATTGCGCATTGCCGCGGTGCTTTGGAAAAAGTTTGTCAATTGTTTTAAACAATTGATAAGAAACGTCAGTTTCTCGAGCTTCTGTTGTGCTTTGCTGTCTTGTGTATCAGTTGAAGTGTTTCTACAAGACATTTCCATTAAAATGTTGTTGTCCGACGCAGAAGTAGATCGACATGACTTTCATTCTTGGAGAATGCCAAAGAAATGCGTTATTGGCGTCAAGGATTTACGCGGTACGGTATCCTGAACTAAGACTTCCCCGAGAAACAGCCTTTCAAAAGTTGTTACAACGTTTTACAAACACCGGACGCGTGCAGTATTAAACGAGGGAACGTGTCAACAGGATAAGCTGTATTTCTTGTGCATTCCGTTTGTATATCTTCTATAATCGTTAAGTAATTGTCCTTATGTATTTATTGATCGTTCCTTATCTATTTATTGTGTATTTCTTGTGTAACTCTTCTCTATTTCTTGTGTAAGCCTTAAGTAATTATTTTGTATTACTTGTGCAATCCTTATGTATTTATTGTTCATTCCGTATGTATTTCTTGTGCATTTCTGTTGAGTTTTGTGTTCTTAATTCTTGAGTATTTATTGTTTATTTCTTGTGCATTAAAAAAATCAAGTTATCCATGTTTGAAAAAAGTTATTTTCGGAGCGATAGAAATGATTGAATTTTAAAAGCAAGACTTCTTATCAGTTGTTTAAAACAGTTGTTAAACGTTTTCCAAAGCACCGCGGCAATGCGCGATAAAAACTGAAATTAGATAAAAATGTGAATATCTCGAAAAATATCACTCCAAAATATCGATAATGTTACATCAGTGAAAAGGAAATTTAATTTCCTATCCCCTGATGTAAGAAAATATGGGTGATTCTATTTAAAAAAATCAAGTTATCCATGTTTGAAGAAAATTATTTTCGGAGCGATAGAAATTATTGAATTCTAAAAGCAACATTTTTGGCAATGAATGAGAATGATGCGGTACCCTTTTCGGAAGTAAAAAACGAAAGCCACATCTCTCTACCGGTATCCGTCTTCGAGATATTGAAAGTTTTCGGAGGCACTGCAAACGTCATTTTTTCTACAAAATGTCAAATAACTCAGAAGCAATGCGACGTAAACCCATAGTATGGTTATTAAAGTGACCGTTAAATTCAACGAGGAATTAAAAAATGTAATAATATATAGGTTGTTCGATTTAAAATAACGAAGTTGGCGTGAGTTTCCGGTATAACCGGAAGTCCACCATTTCTGAAAATAATTTTAAAATGTGTAGTTTATGACTGTGGACAACTTTTATACAAGACATTTTTTCGTATTTTGTAATAGTAAGGGAGTTATGGAGCAATCCCGCTTAAGTGGGCCACCGTATATACATATATATATATATATATATATATATATATATATATATATATAGCGAGTAACGCTTCGTTGTTTATCTGGTAGAACTGAAAGTTATGAAAGTTTAATGAGTTCTGGGTAACCTAAAAATCCATGATCGTTAGAATCTGTTGGTTTTTGATAATCTCTAAACTTTTATAGGAATTAACTTCGTACTTATTATTTACGTGTTTCATTAAAGATACTTTATTTACCTATATGCTTATTGTAGAAGACATACAGGGCTACGGCAGACGTCCCAACGTTTGTATTTGATATGAGCTAAATTATCTTTAAATCGAGTGTTGAGAGGTCGTTTAGTTTGTCCTACATATATTTGCTTACAATTTTTACAATTAATTTTATTCATTTCCGACCTATCCTGCTTATCTGCGTGATCCTGTGAACTGCCTTTAAGACTTAAAGACTATTATCTGAAGTAGTGTTTTTAGATTAAGTTTGTAAAATATTTTAGATAGACCTTTTGTATAAACTGGATAGTTTGGTAATTATACATACTTTGTTTCTATTTGTTCTCTAGTGTTGCCTAATGTATATATTCTTTGCCCTCATCCTATGTGTGTGTTTCCTAACTATATTCGTAACCACTTCATCGGGATATCCATTTTATACAGCAATTTCTTTAATAGTAATAGTAGTATCAGTTCAAAATTATAATAAAGAATTACACACTATCAGGTTCTTTTGGTTCAGAACGATGGGTAGAAAAGTAATGCTAGTAGAGAAATAGTAGCATGAATAATAATGTGCTCGCGGAGTTTTTTTCTTTTTCAGTATAACTTGTAAGTTTGGTGTAAGTGTTACGCCATGGGAATGTGTTAATATATTGTTTAATATTAGGCAATATTGGAATATGTACTTAGGATGGACATTTTAGTGGTTAGATAATTTTTATTTCAAACCATTTATGTAAATTTAGGCCCACACGTACGGCAGTGGAGCATCCGTCCACCCACCGTATGGGTACTGTTTGCGAAGTAGTATATATTTAGAATTAACGTGGAAGAGAAGCGCGTAATCGAATAATGTTTTAAAAACAACAAAAAAAAAAATACAGTTTGAGTATTTAGTGTATTGGTTATACATATAAATGAACCTTAATGTAAATCGCGTGATTTCAAAAAAGTGTGTATTTTACGTTGTAAAATTTAGTAATGTAGTTGAAATGTTGTTTGTTTACTGCCATATTCCATTTTGGGGATGGAACATTAAACATGTTTACAAGTAAAGTTGACTTTGTGTTGAGACGGAAATTGTTTCTGTTATGAAACTTTTCCAAAACTTTAAAATGTCTAAACTGATTTTAAATAAATAGTAAGTGTAGGCTTTAGATATTGCAAATTACAAATTAAAGCTGTATTAAATACTGTTAATGCTGATGTAAATACATGTGCGACATTAAATAAATAACGTGCATAGGCAATTGAGAACCTGTTCACGAAGTGAATTAAAATGTTAGTTTTAGTTACAAACATTGAAAAAGGCATTCAGTAAAGACCTTGGCCAATTAATAAAAGCGTTGAAGGCTGAACTTGTCCGTGGAACATTTGAATTAGAGCCAGCACAACTAAGGCACTGTATTTTAAAAGGCCGGTTGGACGCGAGTGTGTACAATTACAAGTGTTGTCACCCTGTGTGTAAATTTTAAGGATCATACGGTAGATAGTTTGTTTTGTTCTATTTTTATTTTTTTTCAATTTCTGATTTAAAAGAGTTTAATTCTTTGCGAGCTTTTAATGGATCACTTTTTTTGGTTTGGAGACGTTTATAAATGGAATTTTTATTTGTAAAATTACGTTTCACTCACAGGTGATACGGGCGTTACTACTAGTTTAATGTTAGAAGAGTGTTTGTGTACATAAATGTTCTCGTGATTTTTAATATTGGTGTATTTTGGTAAATTAATGGGAATTACGTTTTGTAAAATTAAATTGAGTATAAAATTATTACGTTATATAGTACATCTTTTGTGAGTGTAAATTGTAAGCCGTCTTTTGATAAGGTTCTGATTTTAAACAAAGAGTTGGATTTTATATACGTTAGTTTAAGGTTCATTATAGTTGAAGTTCGTTATCTTACCGATATCACTTTACACGAGGCACCTTTTGGAACACATTTTAGATGGATGATGTAATTTCTCCTATTTAGTTTTTCTAGTTTGATTCGTTTCGGGCGCGATGTAAAATTTCAAGTAATTCTTTTTTCATGATTGGCTATTGAAGATTTAAGTAAGATGGAAAGGGTTATAAGAGAAGATGGCGAATTCTGAATAAGATAGTAATTAGTTCTGTTAGAGATGCCGAAGAGAGCAGGACTCACGTTTTTTTGTTTGTTTGCGGTGATCGCAATATATGCGAAAGGCGTAGTGATGGGGTTGAAATAAGTTATTACATACTGGGCGTGTATCGAATTACCGTGGAGTAAGTGATCTCCGTTTCCAATAAATGGGGTAATATTTTGGTTCACCATATCCCCGAGTTATTTTCTGTTGTGTATCGTTTGTCTATGGTGACAAGTTTTGGACATAGAAGTGGTTTCGTGTTTTTCGAAGTGCCTAACCTTTATATTCACTCGTGAACTATTTCGGGCGGCGTTCTGATTGTTTCATTTGGTTATTGTGATATAAAATTATGTACCGCCAGTTTTTTAAAATTCATATGTTCGAAGATTTCTTTATTTTGATGCTAATTATAATTTAGGATATATAAAATAAATTTAGGGTTGTTGGAATCCTGCAGGAATTATTCCAAATTACACCACAGAAATTTTATTTAAGAGTTACGTTTCAGTTAATAAAAATTATAACTAATAATTTACATTCCATGTTTCACAGTTTATTTTTTCATGATTCTGGTTATTTTGAATATAGATGTGTAATGGTTATAACTTGAGTTTTTTTAAGTGTACATATTTTGTAATCCTCATCTTCAGTCGCAGCGCTAACAATTTTTTACGTACATTCACAGGTTATGAGTAATTTATTTGTTCGTGGTATCTGTTAATTTGCACAACTTTGCATTGTCATTTCTTTGTAGTAATTGATTTATTTTATGAGTATCGAGAAAAATAATTTTACAGTTACAACATCCATTTAACGTTTCTTTAGATTGTGATCAAATTTTCTTGAAGTTATGCAGTTTGTTTGAAGTTGCATTAAGCTTTAACGTAATGAAAATTTCGCGATTTGAGCGTTTGCGATTTTGATTTTCGTAACAAGGCATTTTATGAGAGCTTTTAGATTATAAAGTAACGTAATTGTGTGGTGAGTCGGTCGTCGACCGAACAGCTGTTTGATTTTGCACATAAGAGGGTTTTGCGAATAGTCGCGAATATTTTTTTGGAGTTACTTTTTATATCAACTGTATCAATATACAGATTGTAGACATCTTTGCTGGCGTCTGATTTGCCAAAAGGTAAGCAATTTGTTATTGCTTTGAAAATGAGCTGTATATTTCGACGAATTTAGGCATTACATCCCGAAGTGATGTAGATATTTTTGGAATAGAATTTTTAGTAGCAGAATAGTTTATTTTTGAGTGAACGCTTTGGGTTCCTGTTAGGCCAATATAAGATTTGTTAGTGGAGTTGATCGGTCTATTTCCACAGTTGATGCTTTTTGAGCGCGACGTTTTGGAAGCGGACTCTGCTTCCGTCATCAGGCGTAGTCCTGAGAAGGAATGTTTTCGCACTTGAGTCAAATTCATATGTTATATATAATTTTTTTCCATGCACTTGGCTACTCTCAGATTCGAACTTGGCACATTTCACTTACTAGTCTGACAGTTTTACCGCTGAGCCATGGAGTAACCAATATATATATATATATATATATATATATATATATATATTAAACTTTTTCGTGCTTGCGCATAAGTTTATTGCGCAAGTTGATCCGTAACTTCTTGCACAGGTGTATTGCGCTTAAGCTCTTCGCGCATTATTGGAATCCATATGGGTTTCATTTCTACACTAGCTTGGCTTATTGGATTTTCTGCTATGCGATGTATGCTTCCTTGAGTTTCACGAGTTGTGTTCTCATCCTTTGCCACTATCTGTATGTTATCCCACTGGACGCGGTGATCTTAACCTACATGCGAATGTGGCAGAGCATAGTAAAACAGTAGACCACTCAAAGTGAGAACGCAGGAACATAAGAACAACGTCCGCAAGGGCGAAACAGAAAGATCAAGAATCGCCGAACATATCTGGAACGAAGATCACCGCATCAAATGGGATAACATACAGATAGTGGCAAAGGACGAGAACACAACTCGTCGGAAACTCGCACTATCAGAAACTCCAATAAGCCAAGCTAGTGTAGAAATGAAACCCATGTGGATTCCAATAATACGCGAAGAGCTTAAGCGCAATGCACCTGCGCAAAAGTTAGCAAGATGCGCAATAAACTTGCGCAACCACGAAAAGTTATATATATATATATATATATATATATATATATATATATATATATATATATATATATATATATATATATATATAAATTGGTTTAATGAACGAAAGTTCAATTTAATAATCATTAATTGTATTTTATTTAAAATGAACTTTTAAAGTACATACAGTAAAGATTAACTCAGTGGGACTTGAAACTCTACTTTACTGATGGGCTCTTCCATCTGAGCTATCGAGGAGGCAAGTCACAATCGGTTCAAGCTTGAACAGTATGTACTTCCCTAGTTACGATGTATTATAATTTTGTATGCACAGAGTGAAGGATACAGTCAAGTTTTTGTGAATATCATGTGAGCCCGCAACTCGCTAAGGTTTCGCACATGACAACTCTAGCAAAGTGGAGGTCGTGGGTTCAAGTCCCACTCGAGTTAATCTTTTACTGTATCTACTTTAAAAGTTAATTTTAAGTAAAATACAATTAATGATTATTAAATTGAACTTCTGTCGTTCACTAAACCAATTTCTATAGTTATTACTGTTGCATACAGCAAATAAAAATTAACAATCAGTCACGTGTTGTCATGTGCGAAACCATAGCGAATTGCGGGTTCACATGATATTCACAAAAAGTTGACTGTATCCTTCTCTCTGTGTATAAAAAATTATAATACATCGTAACTAGGGAAGTACATACAGTTCAAGCTTGAATCGATTGTGACTTGCCTCCTCGATAGCTCAGATGGAAGAGCCCCACTCTAGCAAAGTGGAGGTCGTGAGTTCAAGTCTCACTCGAGTTAATCTTTTACTGTATGTACTTTAAAAGTTCATTTTAAATAAAATACAATTAATGAATATATATATAAATATATATATATATATATATGTATATATATAGAATAAGATCTGTTCATGACGTTTTCCCGCTGTAAATGTATTTAGCATGTACACCTTTTGAATTTTTATCCGAATTTGACGTTTTGGAGTTGTTACAAGTGCCCTTTACAACATTAAGGAAGAACCCCGCCCACACCACTAAGCTATGCGTGGCACAAATTGCCTTTACGGGCTAGATGCTCTAGTGAGTATTTGGCCTGTAACAAAGTACAGCCCCGTTAGTTACGATACTTCCTTAAAAAGGAGCAGGAAATTTAGAAGACCAATTTTGTGTATTGTTGTGTAGTGAAAGATGTATTGTAATGAGCTTCATTTGTTTTTAGGTCGAGACTAGCTTAAGGTTAGTAGGGAAAAACTTAACTAAGATTTTCTTTAGTTTTGTTGTTGCTTCATTGTGAAAGTCAATATAAATTTATATTAATATTGAAAACTTGCTTCAATACAGTTAATCATTCAACAATTCCCCAACAACTATATTTTGAGGCTTATTTAAAGTAAATAGTGAATTTAAGTGTTGCAAGGCAATAATGCCTTATTGTTATTAAACTTCTTTGTGTTTTTTATGTGTAAAATTACATGATAGATAAGAAAAGTTGAGTGTTCAGAGTTCACAGTTTTTATATACCGCGCACTATTTTATAATACGTCTTATTTATCCCATTTGCACCTTCCTACTTATCGGATATCCATGAAACGTTCTTCTTGCCTGTCCGATTCTATACGGAAATGATTAGCAACGTTAATCTTTTAGTACATTTTGTGCAAATATCCATAACTGTTTTACCATAACTAAAACCGCCATTGATTATTCTTATTGTGCATTCTCTAATTAAATTGTGATTTTCTATTTTGTGGGTATACAAATTTATTTAACTAATCAGAATATATCTTTATTTACTTATTTCTGTATTAAATTAATTTAATGACATAATTTTCTAAATTTCATAAAAATCTACGACACAGCGGTAATGATAGAATCGAATTGGATATAGATATCATCTTCCAAAATATGGTGAATAGAAAAACATGTGCATGGAATTGCCTATGATTAATTTTCATTAAACGACCCAAATCTAATCCAACACACTATTTATTGAATAAGGGGTACTATATGTTCTTTTTCAACGAACTTGTCCGAAAATAAAGTTTTTCTTCGCCACACAATGTGATGAGTAAATTAATTTATCTTACATTGTTTTCGGTGACTGAAATCAAATATTATTCTTATAGTGATTAAGTTTGATACCTGTCAGTATAATTAAAATTCATTTATACACGTGAGCGAAATGCCACTATCAAACTCGTGGGAAGTGTCTCACTGACGCACGTTCATGAGTCAAACTTCTCACTTGCGTATAAAGATGCATTTTTCTCACTTATAATATAATTTACTATTATCACATTTTCTTTAATTATACATCGATCTTATACCTGCTTTATATATAGGACCTTTCTTTTTTTGGAATTCTCTGTACTATTTTCTGCACACTGATGATGTACATTAGCTAAAATATTAAAATTGCTTAAATGAACAAATTCTTGTAAAATTTACTTACATATTCTACATTCATATGTGTGTAACATGTGTATAATAACTGTTAGCCGTTTCTTACTTATTTGCTTTAACTGTCAGTTTACATTGACAAAATAAAATTGACTCATGTACCGGTGAATTTGTAACTGTTTTTGGTGTCTCAACTTCAGTTCGAATTAGGTAACTTAATGTAAATTCTATTTTATTTGTATTTATCTTTTACAATCGTTCTAAGTTATGGCAAAAGAGTAATAAATACAAAGTCTGGAGTGTCTGCACTCAACATTCCGGATTTATACACATACATAATAAAACTCTACATACAATGCAAATATAACACATATTTTTTGATTTCATATTTTACATGTCCTTCAACACTTTCTTTATACTCTAAAACAAAATTTCTTACGGATTTTCAATAAGTACGCCATTTTAAAGCGTCATATTAAAACAAACTTTAAAAACCATTTTAACAACAAAAAAATTCCTCTTTGTATTACCCGTCCGATCACTTGACCTTATCGCCATTAGCTCCATTTAGGTATATTTAAAATATATTGTAAGCATATCAATAAGTTTTTACGGATTTTTAATTTTTATCATTTTTTCCATTTTTAGTTCGATAATAAGCTTAAACCACACTTATACGCATTTTTCACGATTATTATAGATTGCCATCATCACCAGACGAAATTTTGTTCATTTCATGAGCTTGAAATATTATATCCAATAGTGTTTCAGTGTACTTCATGAATGTAAGAAATTTCACTTAAATAGTAACACTTAAACGACTGGTAACACACGCACACACACACACACACACACACACACACACACACACACACACACACACACACACACACACACACACACACACACACACACACACACACACACACACACACACACACACACACACACACACACACACACACACACACACACACACACACACACACACACACACACACACACACACCACGCACACACACACACGCAAACGCACGCACGCACAGCACACACACGCACCACAGACGCACGCACGCACGCAACGCACGCAACGCAACCAGCACAGCGCACACGCAGCACGCACACGCACACGACACCGCACACGACACGCACGCACACGCACACGCACACGACAGACACAGACACACGCACACGCACACGACACACGACACAGACACAGACACAGACACAGCAGCACACAGACACAGCACAGCACAGCACAGGCACAGCACAGACACAGCAACACAGACACAGACACAGCACAGCACAGACACAGACACAGACACAGACACAGAGCACAGACACAGACACAGACACAGACACAGACACAGACACAGACACACACACACAGACACAGACACAGACACAGACACAGACACAGACACAGACACAGACACAGACAGACACAGACACAGACACAGACACAGACACAGACACAGACACAGACACAGACACAGACACAGACACAGACACAGACAGACACAGACACAGACACAGACACAGACACAGACACAGACACAGACACAGACACAGACACAGACAGGCACAGACACAGACACAGGCACAGACACAGGCACAGACACAGGCACAGACACCAGGCACAGGCACAGACACAGACACAGACACAGACACAGACACAGACAGACACAGACACAACAGACACAGACAGACACAGACAGACAGAACAGACACAACAGACACACGACACAGACACAGACACAGACACAGACACAGACACAGAACAGACACAGACAAACAGACACAGACACAGACACAGACGACAGACACAGACAGACACAGACACAGACACAGACACAGACACAGACACAGACACAGACAGACACGACAGACACAGACACAGACAGACACAGACACAGACACAGACAGACACAGACAGACACAGACACAGACACAGACAGACACAGACACAGACACAGCACACAGACACAGACAGACACAGACACAGACACAGACACAGACACAGACACAGACACAGACACAGACAGACACAACAGACACAGACAGACACAGACGACACAGACAGACACAGAGACACAGACAACACGAACAGACAGACACAGACAGACACAGACACAGACACAGACAGACACAGACAGCAGACACAGACAGACAGACAGACACAGACAGACACAGACACAGACACAGACACAGACAGACACAGACAGACACAGACAGACACAGACACAGACAGACAGACACGACAGACACACAGACACAGACAGACACAGACAGACACAGACACAGACACAGACAGACACAGACAACAGACACAGACACAGCACAGACACAGACAGACACAGACAGACACAGACAAGACACAGACAGACACAGACACAACACAGACACAGACACAGACACAGACAGACACAGACACAGACAGACAGACCAGCACAGCAGACACAGACAGCACAGACACAGAACAGACACAGACAGACAAGACAGCACAGACAGCACGATCAGACACGACAGACACAGACACAGACGTTAGACACATGACACAGACCTAGACACAGTACAGAACAGACAACAGAACAGACCAGACCAGACAGACAGACGACAGAACAGATAACAGACAGACACAGACAGACACAGACAGCAGACGAGACAGACAACAGACACAGACAGACAGACACAGACAGACAGACAGACAGACAGACAGACAGACACAGACAGACAGACAGACACAGACAGACACAGGCAGACACAGACAGACACAGACACAGACAACACAGACACAGAACACAGACAGACAGACACAGACACAGACAGACACAGACACACAGACAGACACAGACAGACACAGACACAGACACAGACAGACAGAAGACACAGACAGACACAGACACAGACACAGACACAGACACAGACACGAGACACAGACAGACACAGACACAGACACAGACACAGACACAGACACAGACACAGACAGACAAGACAGACAGACACAGACACAGACAGACGACAGACACAGACAGACACAGACGAGACACAGACAGACACAGACAGACACAGACAGACACAGACAGACGACAGACACAGACAGACACAGACAGCAGACAGACAGACACAGACGACACACGACAGACACAGACAGACACAGACACAGACGCAGACAGACACACGACAGACAGCAGACACAGACAGACACGACGACAGACACAGAGCAGAACAGACAGACACAGACAGACACACGACAGACACAGACAGACGACAGACACAGACAGACAGACAGCAGACACAGACGACAGACACAGACAGACACGACGACAGACACAGACAGACAGACAGACAGACACAGACAGACAGACAGACACAGACAGACACAGACAGACACAGACAGACAGCAGAACAGACAGACACAGACAGACACACGACAGACACAGACAGACAGCAGACAGACACAGACAGACACAGACAGACAGACAGACACAGACGACACAGACAGACACAGACAGACACAGACACACACAGACAGATACAGACAGACGCAGACAGATACAGACAGACACAGACACAGACAGACACAGACAGACACAGAGATACAGACAGAAACAGAGAGATACAGAGACAGACAGACACAGACAGATACAGGCAGACACAGACACTAACACAGACACAGATACAGACACAGACACAGACACAGGCACAGACACAGGCACAGGCACAGGCACAGACACAGGCACCGACACACGCATACGCACACGCACAGGCACACGCACACGCACATGCACACGCACACGCACAGGCACATGCACACGCACATGCACACGCACACGCACAAGTTTTTATGATCGAAATACCTTCCTTTTAGTATTATAGTTCGTAAAGTTATAACAAACTTATTACGTTTGTAATAAAATTGACGTATATGTAGGCAAATACGTGCATTTCGTGCAGCGTGTGTTGTTCATGCGCAAAGAGCTTAGGTCGTTCTGAGTGTCATATAATTATATGGTAAGTTGTAAAAAAACTATTATATTAAAGTATGAGACGTTTGCTTTTTTCAGGCACTTTTTATTTGTTAATATTTACTTTAATTTCACCTTTACCGATACTTTTTACACGTTATATACATCTACGCAATTAACTATTTTACTGTTAATCCAATTTACGGTATTTGTTCTATTAATCAAGAACTTATTCATTTGGGAATTACAAACCACACAAATCCAGATTTATTTCAACATGCAGTAGTATTACGCATCAATTTTCCAAAACGCTGACTCAGCATATGCATCCATTTTCGTTATCTACGGTGTGACCAAAAATATGGTATTCTGATTCCATTAATTACTTGCAATATTAATTAGTCACAACATTAATAATTATTCATTAGTTTTTTTTAACGTTGCTAACATTAGCATTAAGTATTTCTGTTTATAATTAAGTATACGTTGTATTAATAAAATTTGTTGTAGAATTTTCTTTTAACTTTATTGTACAATGGTTTACTTGTTTATTCCAAATTTAAAAACAAGTTGGCGTCCGAGTATTTAATAAATATTTTCAGGAATAAGCAACCTCGATTTTAAAGCGAGCCCACTTTAATCTACGCTTGAGCAAAATGCACCAAATCTTTTTGAAATTATCCAAACTATTAAGTAGCTAAAATTTGTAGCCATGGGTATAGAAGTATATGTATAGAACTTTAGGATTTGTACACCGATTTAAAAGGTTACAAAGTATACGGGAATGGTAAAAATTTGCCCCATTACAATACTCATATTCAATGTAAAAAGGTAGGACCTGAATACCTGAAAAAACGTTTTATGCCAATACCTTTGAGTTCAAAGAAGAAATTGATACACCCTGCAACCAGTATTGAGCAGCGTTACTTTCGCACATTCTAACAATATTAAGCTTTCATTTAGTTCAAATACCAATACACCAACAATAAATATTATTTCTATCTTAAGTCTCGTATTATTGTTGCCATAAAACAGTTTTCCAGGTATTCAAGTCCTACCTTTTTATATTGAAGTTCAGTATTATACGGGACCGTCCCATTTTTAAGCACATCCATTATATCCATATTTAAATAAATTACGTAAATGTTCCGTATTTATAAAGAACTCCTATTTTTGACGTTTCATTGTTTAGAAGAATTAATCAAAGTCTAGGAAGTACGAGAAAATAGCGCGACCTTCAGATAGACAATAGGATGACATTTCAAGTTCTACAATTTACGAGATTACTCTAGCACATTTGTCGACTTAAATAAATACCGCGCAATCCCGCTTATAAGACAGTATTAAGTATTAAGGATAGCGCGAGTTTGCTTACGACGGTACTTGTACATGTAGAAAATAAATATACAGGTGTGTGCAAATAAATATAGTGAAATAGTTCGTTAGTTAAGGTTAACTTTGCGTGTTGATAAATAACTGTTTTTGAATAAATAATCGTTGTAGTGTAGTATGTTTTCAGTTGCACTGGAAGGCGGATGTTGTTCGACACTTAAGCATAACAAGGCAGATATTGCTGCTTCTAGTAGTAGCAAAGTGTCGTTTTTTCTCGTAAGGACGCATTTGGAAATGAAGAACAAAAGCTAGCTGCGATTGGATATACTTGGTCATACCACAACGTGATCCACAATCAGTCTTTTCGTTCTATGAATTGCGCTAGTAAGCTAATAAAAAGTTGCTTCCAACAAAAATTTGCATGTGCTAGAGCCAAATCTGAAAGTATTATGTGTAACATTTTACAAAAAGAATGATTCAGCTTCAAACAAAATGATCTTGGAACGATCAATTTTGTAACTATCTATACTGATTGTTCAAATCACGGGAGCGTAACAATTTGTCCTATACTTGTAAAATATTTTCTTAAGGACAAGTGCATTCAAGTAAAACTTTTGGAAGATCTTCCAGGTGAAACTTAGGACATTATATCCTAATATATTATTAAAACGGTTGAAAAATACAACAAAAGTAATGGTAATGTCGCCAACACCACAAATTGAAATTTTGGAGGAGCATCAAAACATGGCCAAAATAATGGCTTTCATAATGTTCAACTGGTACTTAAAAGACTTTTAGTGGGGGTGAACTGTAGTGCTCATATCCTTCATAACTGTATTCAAACATCAGCAGACTGCTGGCCTATTGACATGGAAGCCATTATTGTGAAAATCTATGGCAATTTCTACATTTATATAATTAAAATAATTATGTGAGTTGGTTAATGTTGAATACCAAAAACTGTTGGGATGCAGTAAAATCAAATGGTTAGCGTTGTACCTTCGATAGAAAGAATATTAATAATGTTCAAACCGTTACAGAGTTACTATCTCTCTTAAGCAAATGTCCCACATTGATTCTTAATAGTTTTAAAAACAATTTTTTTGAAGTTCGGCTCTGGTTTCTTAACTCGCAAGCTTCCACATTTCTTAAATGTGTGCTGCAAGTGGAATCTGAAAAATCTTCAATCGTAGTATTATATGTAGTTCTATTAGATTTGAAACAGTTATTAGAACGAAGAAATAAAGTCTTTTTGTTAAATCTAGTAGCTTTGGAAAATGAAGGAGAAGACCTAGCCGTAACTTAAGTTAAAATGTCATTGACCCTGTTTTATACTACTTGTAAAGCCTATTAAGATAAATGGACACACCGCTGAAGCGTCGCCAGCGTTTCGTTGGGTATTGCTAAAAAAAGATCAGTGGTCAGACGTTGGAAACTCGTTAACTGTTTTTCAAAAACAACACCCTAGATGATTCCGAACTTTTTGATGAAGTTGCGTGTATTATAAAATATACAACCAGTCAAAAAATCTAAGAGTGGAAAGATGTTCCTGTTTCTATTGTCGAGCTTTTTAACCACTTCAACAGTAAAGATTAACCACACAACAACATATGAAAAATTGTCAAAATGTGTGTGCTTACCGGGATCCAATGCCGCTACAGAAAAGATTTCTTCCTAACATTGCATTTGAAAAAAATGTCGATTTTATTTATAGGAATTTGTAAAAGCGGTCATTATTAAGTTGCATAATTTCGTTTTTTTTAATTCTTTGTTATTCTCTTTTTATTTTTGCTAAAACGTTTAATCATTGAATAATACTTATTCCATGGTCCAATATAACAACTTAAAATTTAATAGTGCGTTAGTAACATCAGGAAGCTTTACATGGGTTTTATTTAGGTCCTCTCTTGTTACTACTCTTGATTAATGACAGTAATCGCTTACATGTAATGCGCTATTTGCCGATGATTTAACAGTTTTCTGTTATAAATTCTTTTGACGCTTCTACTCTAAGTTGATAAACTTAATGATTGGTGTTTAAAGTAACAACCTCGAGCTTAATTTGTCGGTAGACGAAACAACGTAACTTTATATGCAACGCCAAAGAGAACGTATATTATATACTCTCGACAATGTCCAGATTAACTACTGTAAAATGCTGCCTTCTTATTTGGAACAAAATGCGATTTAAGCATTTGCAAGTAGGTCACAAAGAAAGTAGGTGCATTTATTATCTTTTATACCGCTTATCACCCAAGTTAGCAGCCCTCGCCTAGATACAGAATATATATCAAAGCCATTGAATATAACGTAATTAAGTTTATATTGCAACTCAAAGCGCATGTAAGTTAACAGAAAAAGAATTATGCAATAATGTAAGTAATTACAGAGTACACTTTACAATATCCACATACTTACAACTAATAGATCAAATGGTTTATTTACCTGATAATTAAATAAATAACAACATAATTTATAAACAAAAAATGGAAAATCTATTACAATGATATTTTAGTTTCTTACTATAAAAATTGTAATGCATCAATGCAATCGTTTGTGTTTTGTAACATTGCGTGTTTGTACGTAAACAAGTCGAGCATGTATAGCAGAATTTAAATCATTAGTTAACTGAACACTAAACTTGACACTAACCTTGTGTAACCCATAAAATAGTTTTCACTTTACGATTTATTTATTATTGTTATATTAGAAGTGCAATTCTACTCCGTCTGGAAGAAACTGCTGAATGGACGCAGTTTATTTTTCATTTGGTCATTTCTAAAAATATATTAAACAATAGCTTACCTTTTTTGGTTTGTATCATTATAACATGTCATACTAACAAATAATGTTCTCCAACATTTTTAAATGAACTAGTGAGTGTAATATGTAGTTTATAAATTAAATTAAATTCTGTTAAATTCATTGATTTCTTTAGGTAGGTATTGTCATGTAATTAAATGGTACTGTCGACAGGTTTCGATTATAACTTGCTACCAAAAGCTTCCAAAAATAAATGAAATTGTGACATTTGATATAGTATTGGAGTAAGTAATAATTAATTCTTTAACAGGTAAAGGATGAGCTTAAAAAGGAACAAAGTTACTTAAAAATAATTAATCTAAATTATTAAAGTAAAAATATGATGTGGACAGCACATAACTTCTTATGAAGGTGTAGGTAATCTTTTAATAGCAAATGCATAGGACAACGAGTCTTATGTATCAGTTGTAAAACTTTCTTCAACTTGTTCACACTTCCGCTTATATTAAATGTAAAATATCTGGTGTGGAACAACACACGAACTTCCAACCCACAAAATGGAAATTAAAAGAAATTAAATAATTTTAATAACAATTTTTTTAGGATAATTATGCAGTCTATTTTACAAGTTCATTAGCCGCCCTCTATAAAAATATCGATAACACAGCTTAAGCATTTTCAATCATATTTATTTAACTTTCACATTTATTGCGCTTTACATTAAAAAACTTTATAAAGAAAAGTTATGTAAAATTTAATTTTATTTAAAAAATATTTCTACACAATTCGTTGCCTGTTCTAAGCGCCCAATTAATTTTTCCCGCGTGTTTACCGGTGTTTTAAAAACTAACGCTTTCATGTAACCCCACAGAAAAAAATCGCATGGTGTAAGGTCTGGTGAGCAAGGTGCCCACGCAACTGGCCCTTTTCGACCAATCCACCTATTTGGAAAAGTATAATCCAAGAACTCCCGCACTTCTCGTCTAAAATGAGGAGGTGCTCCGTCTTGTCGAAGCCACATGTTTTGCCTTATATCCAATGGGAATTCTTCCAGCAGATTAGGTAGATGGTTTTCCACAAAAATTCAGATAATTCTCGCCCGTTAAACGGTCTGGCAAGATGTGCGGACCAATGAGTATTCCATTTACAATTCCAGTCCAAACATTTACGGAAAATCTTTGTTGAAAACTTGATCTCCGTATAGCATGGGGATTTTCAAATGACCAAACATGAGTATTGCGGAAATTGTTGTTTCCATTTCTGGTGAATATTGCCTCGTCCACGCACAACATTTTTCTTGTAAAATTCAAATGATCTGCATTGTTTTGTAAAAGCCATAGACAGAACTCAACTCTACGGGGATGGTCTTGAGGTAGTAGCGCGTGTACACGTTGAACGTGAAATGGGTACAACTGATTTTCCCGCAATGTTTACCACACCTTTGTTTCACTTACACCGACCTCACGTGCAATTTCTCTAGTACCTATCGATGGATCTTCCTCAACAATATTCAAAATTTGTTCTTCATTCTAAATATTCACAGGTTGTCTCGGTCTTCCTACATGCCCTCCACGATGTTCTCTTAAATAACCAGTATCCCTTGCCCTCTAAACGAGATTTATAAAACTACGGGATGTCGGATGTGCTACGTTATAGAACAAACATATTCGGGCCTCAAGGTATCTGCCAGGTATATATAACGAAAAAAGGGTTTAAGCCTCACAGTCATAAAGATATCATATATGATGGCTGATGTTTTAAGCGAGAACACTGATATCCTGAATGCATTAGCCAGATTAAGTAAGTCAACGTAACGCTTTATTGAAATGTTTGGACAGTAAGCAGGTAGAGTGTATTTGTGAGTGTGCACATAACATTTTAAAAGGCCGTGTACCTCTGTCAGCTGATCAGAAGCAGCGACTCTCTCAACATAAGCACGTTTTAAGGTGCTAGGCACAGAGAAGCGAGTATAAAAAAGAAGAAACAGTTTCTTGTACAGAAAGGTGGTACATTTCTACCACTCCTGTTAGGACCATTACTCGGCGGAATCCTGGGTAATCTGTTTCAATAACCATGGACCACAATCTGAAGAAGATGATTATTCTACCAATGGACTTTATACAACGCTTACAAGTGCCAGATGTTACACAAAACAATATTTTAACGCAGCTGGGTAGCGATATGGATAAAGTTTTAAAAGCCAAAATGACTGACCATGACAAATGGCAGTAGTATAACCAAGTTCTTCAATGGTATCTACACTTTTCAAATCAGTTACATCAGCCGACCAGCATAACAATCAGCGGTGACGCTGTTGCTGATGATATTAGAGATTTACCGCAACTCAAAGGTCTAGCGGACGATGAAATAGTATCAACACTTCTTCTTCATATAAGAGAATAAGAGAAAATGCGAGGCTTTCTTACGCATACTGAATACGAGCAGTGATGTATTTTGGGATAAAAGGGGTACTGTCACAATAAAAGGCGAGATCATACCACATTCCAACATTATCGATCTGGTTCACGAGACAAGAAAACGAAAAACTACAAACCCGCGCAGTTGGCGTCAGTTTGCGAAGTACATTAAAGAGATAAATATACGACGAGTTTATCGGTAATACGCAAAGATATGATGTTTCTGTATCACCCAGCGTTGAACGGACTCTCACAACTATAGGTGAGAATTACGATGCTGATAGTGAAACGCGGGAAACACCGAGAAGAATCTCTCAAAGAAGAAGAAGAGGAATTTCACTAGATTGGGACTCGTGGCGGACATAACATGGATGCTGTATACTATGATCCCTCTCGCCCGGTAGGGTTCGCTGGTATAACACTTTTAACTAATGCTGTAAAAGATAAAAAAAAGTATGGTGAAGTGAAAAATTGGCTGCAGTCACAGGAAGCTTATAAGGTACATAAACCAGTCAGAAAAAAGTTTCCACGAAATAAATATATTGTGAGTAACCTTTACAAGCGGATCTTTGTGATATGCGAACTTTAAGTAAACACAATGTGGATACAACTACATACTAACGGTAATTGATGTATTTAGCAAGAGGGGATGGACGAGAGCACTTAAAACAAAGACAACCTCATCTGTAATTGAAGCATTCGCTGATATTTTTAAGGATTGCGACAATACTCCCGCAAATCTACAGACGGATAAAGCCAACGAGTTTGTGGCGAGCAGTGTATAAAACTTTGTCAAGAAACAAAATATCAATTTCTATGTAACAAATAACCCTGATGTAAAAGCATCTGTAGTTGAAAGGTTTAATAAAATATTGAAAACAAAGATGTGGCGTTATTTCACTTACAAAAATTCCTACAGGTATATTGATGTACTCGAAAGACTTGTGACTGCTTACAACAATAGCCCTTATTCAAGTATAAAGATGGCCCCTGCGGTTGTAAACGTTAAGAACATTTTGAAAGTGTGGAATAACCAGTACGCGAAAGGTTTAGGTCCAGTACGTCTAACTAAGCGCGTCACTACGAAATTAAAAACTCAGCTCGCGCTATTCGGATTCTCACAACATCTAGCCTTACAATTGGGTTATGGTCCGTATCAGAACATAGCTATGGAACCAATGGCCCCTCACCCCGCTAGTATATGGATAGGATTACCAACTCAGATGTTTGTTTATTGCGACATCGTTGAACCGCAAATTGTGGGTGATGGTTTATCTCCGTTTATGCGTATAATAAATATTACTTCAGAAAATTATGCTTACGGGAGTCATAAAGATGTGGTTTTTTCGCCACGGGAATTTGCAATGCCATTTGAGTTCGAAACATCGTGTCTAAAGCTACACTTTAAGAAAGTACTATAATGGTTTGCCCTTATCAGCAATATTACATGAATCAGGCCGGTAACGGTATCGGCTCTATCTACAGAGGTGCGCCATATCAACGTGGTCATGGAATAGGAAGCTGGTTAGGTGATATATTTAGAAGTATAATACCGTTATTTAAGTCTGGCGCAAAGGCTCTTAGAACGGGTGCTAATATTATTAAGGATTCGTTTCAAAAAAGATTTCACGAGCCAGATAGAAACCTTAAGCGTAAAGCCGACGAGAAAATTGATAAAATGAAGGTCGGTTCGGGTTATAAAAGAGTACGTCTGTTCGATAATAACCAGTCTCTAACGAGAGCTGTTGCTGGCTTTTCTACATGCCTAATCGTGTGATTGAGTCAAGTCCGAATTTGGTTTGTTCGCTTTACCGTCGACTCAGACAAGTATCGAGAGTGGTGAATGGATATATTACAAACCCTTATCAGCTCTGAGTGATGACGCCCCAATAGAATTTGTAGTCCCCGGAAATGGAAACGATTACATAGATTTAAGCCAGACCATGTTGTACATCACAGCTAAAGTTCTAAAGCAACATGATACAGCACTTACAGACGCTGATGTAGCACGGATAAACAATTGGATGCATTCGCTTTTTTCACAGGTGGATGTTTACTTAAATCAGAAGATGGTGTCACAGCCAAACAACACCTACGCGTACCGTTCGTATATCGAAACGCAGCTAAATTATGGAAAGGAGGCCAAGGGTTCACATCTAGGATGTACCTTATGGCGCAATGATACAGCTGGACAGATGAATACACTGGGAAACGCAAATAACGGTTTCTCAAAACGTCAACCACTTGCGGCTACCGGGAAACAGATAGAGATGATTGGTCACGTGTACTTGGATTTGTTTAATCAAGATAAGTTTCTCATAAGTGGTGTTAAGTTAAAGGCTAAATTTGTACGATCAAGAGATACATTTAGCCTAATGGTGGCACTCGCTTCAGCTTACAAGACGCGAATTATGGACGCTAGTTTACTGGTGAGACGTATGCGAATCAGTCCAACTATTCCAATTGCGCACGCTTAAGCTTTAGAAACAACCGCCGCAAAATACCGTTACAAGGACCGACGTAAAAGTGTTAACTATACCTGAAGGCATACCGCAAAAATCATTGGATAACGTTTTCCTGGGTCAGTTACCTAAACGATTTATTGTCGGCTTTGTAGCAAATAAAGCCTTCAACGGTGATTACCCCTCAAACCCGTTCAATTTTCATCACTGCAATGTTAACTACGTGTCGTTATATATTGACCGACAACAAATTCCTTCGAAGGCCTTACAACCAGACTTTACAGCTAACGGTTTATATGTAAGAGCGTACCACACCTCATTCTCTGGTACGGGTATTCATTTTTTGAATGAAGGTAACGATATATCGAGAAGTGATTACCCCAACGGCTACTGTTTAATGGACTTTGACCTAACACCTGACGTCTGCAAAAGCTAGTACACACTGGAATTTAGTTAGAAACGGTTCCCTTCGGCTGGAAGTCGGGTTAGAAGAAGCGCTCACCGAAACCGTTAACTGTTTGGTGTATGCAGAACTCGATAACGTGATCGAGATCGATAAACATCGGAACGTCGTTGTGGATTTTAGCTGTTAAAAGTGGTAGCTCTAACCTACAAGCTTCAGTGTACAGCAGCAGCCGATAGAAGATGGACGCATACTTGGACGTACAAGGGTTTAGTGGTGTTAACAACGAATTCATACCGAAAGAAATTGCCGTGGTTACAGATCACGGTCGTGTATCGTTGATGCTAATAAAACCACCTCGAGTTTACTTTATATCAAGATCCATGTCACAACAAATAAAATTTATGGAGGATAATTATCATGGGCTGAAATGGTGGTCAGGTCATGTACACTACAACAATTTCCGTGAGGGTGAGGAGTTGACGAGAGTCTTGCGCCCCTTTAACAAAATTCACGTTAAGGGTAGTGAACCAATAGTAAACCTGGAGGAGACTGGTTGCCCGTCGATTAAACAATTGAAAAAGGAAGCAAAAGCATATACCAGTTCCAAAGCTGTATGCGGTATAAGTGTTGAAATCGATCCCCAGCCACAAGAAGAATGTGTTTCGGCTTGTATGTGCTTCTAATCAACTACCGAGACAAGCACCTAGACTGTGTGCAATTATTGTAAACACGGATCCTGCAGACAAACCAGGTCAGCATTGGACCGCTATCTACTTTGATGATAATGGTAACCGAGAGTATTTTGATTCTTTTGGACGAGCACCTCAAGGGTATCATTTACGTTTCCTAGAAAAGAATTCTAGATGGTTCCGTTACTGTAGGATTACCATTCGGGTGTGTGTGGACTTTATACGTTAACGTTTCTATATTATAGATAATTTGATTCTTGTTTAACAACTGTTACCCAACCATTCTATTCTGATAAATAAAGAGATTTTTTAGTACCTTACTTTTTTAATTAAGAGTTGCGTAATACCAGATGAGCCTATTGTTTTTATTTCTTTTTAATTCAGCATGTGTATTTTTAAAAATGGTGTTATAAAATTTATGACTTTAGCGTTTTAAGGAAAGTGTGTTACTTGGTTGGTAGATTGTTAAGATTAACAGGTTTATATAATTACACAGTAATTAGCTAAAAGTAAACATGAACAGTGGTTTCTAACTACATATTGTTGTTGTGGAATTTAAAACATGTAATTATTACATTCCAAACTTTTAATGCGGTTTTTATAAAAAACAATTTGCGTGTGTATGTATGTATGGCCAACATATAATATTTTGCTCAAACCGCTTTGTTATTAATTACTTTAAGAGAAAGGTAACTACGAGTTGAAGTAAGTGTGATAAAGATAATTAGGTTGTTTGTATATTTACACTCTAAAAATTAATTATGGGGAAATCAATAGCTAGTTTTACATCAACTATTCATAAACGCAAAACATAAAAAGTGCTTTAGTTTGATTAGACGAGTAACACCAAGTAGTGACTATCACTCGTGGATCATTCCCTCAAAAATGTTCTTTCAATGCAGAGCTGGTAAGTGTGCTGTTAACCTTTTATTTATTTTATTTACTTGTACAGATTTTTAATTACAGTTATAAAACACATCTAAGTTATACGTAACAACAAGTTTCTTTAAAAATATTAAGGTGTACAATATACAACAATTTAACGAGCGGATGGATATTAAACATATTTCAATGCAATCCATGAATATGGGTGAAAAATACGGTCTCCCACGTGGGTGAGTAAAAACAAAGAGGCCGTAATTAGAGATGAAAATTCCATCAAGGGTTGAAAAAGGCCTCCGAAATGAAACCATAGGGGTGAAAAATACGGGCTCCCACGTGCGGCATCCTTGTGACGTCAAAATCTAAGATGGCGCATAGTGCCTCTCTTCTACTTTCGCTTCAAACTTCTGTGTGAAACAGGGCAACTAGTAAATCCAAGACTAAAGAACAACTAATTGATAATACTTTTTAATTTTAGTTGTATAATTATTCACCAATATACAGAAATTGTCTAGAGTAGAATTTCGTTATATGTAATAGAAGTAATTAAGGTATCGTACAAATAACGTCTGATTAATTGCTTTGTGGAGGATTAGCTTAACAAAATTTCAATTCACTCCGTGTCTGGCAGTAAATAGATGGAATTCGTCATCAACAACATTGGCGATACCAGTGGTAAGAGATACGTTAAATTAATTTATTTTCCTAAACGGTAAGTTTCAATAACATAATGAATACTTTCATGTATATTAATGTAATATACCGCGCGTGATTAACTAGCAAATTCTTTTACATAAATGTAAATTTTTTAATTGGTAATTTACTACCTTTAGCTTTTTCGAACAAAATTGATTATTAACAAACTTGTTAACATGAGCCCACCAGTATGACTTAGCTTTCTTTGTGTTCAGAGGCGAGGACGTCATGACAAGACCACCGCCCGACCGGTTTCGTCATTGTGACTCATCAGGAGCGGGTAGATCTGTCATAGAATATCTCCACTCTGAACGTATATAAGATTTTCGGTTAATTGTAATACTGTAGGAAAACTGCCTTAAAGTCACGTTTTGGTTTTTTTACAGACATATGATATGGCACTTTGCATATGATTTTCTTAATTTTGTTATTGACTGAAAGAACTAAATTGTATTGCTATTATAACTGTTAAGACCTCCCGCCGACGGATACACTTTATAGATTTGACTACGTTCGATTAACTTTCAATTTCATATGGTATGATGGATTCTGAATGAACTCGAAACTACTTTATATAACAATTGTATAACTAAATTACTTTGTATATTTTATAGTAAAAATTCACATTAAGCTTTACTTCATTTCTCTTGGAGCTGATTAGATTTTAAGAAAAATCTAGTGCCGGAAAGTGCTGCCTGCATAAATCAAAGATATAAAAATACCTATAGATCATAAACATATCAATTAATTATGTTCTATGCAATTTTTTAATATGAGGCGCCATTTGGCGGCAAACAAGTTTCTAAGGTGGAATTTAAGATTTGTTCCAATTGTTTCAATATCTGAATAACGAGTAAAACCTTTTAAAGAAAATTTCACATATCAATTCCTAATAAAGTATCATAGTATGAAGCCAAAATGCATTAAAAATTAATTAAATAAGATTGAAAATGCTTAAACAGCATTATCGATATTTTTATAGAAGCGGGCAGCTTCAGATTTATTTTTTAAGTTAGCATCTAGATCCCTACTAACCTATAACTGACGTGAAGTTTTAAACGTCCATCTGACATAGATTGCTATGTTTGTTTTTACAATGTTGCGTATTTTCGCTGTGACGTACAAAATATATGGAGTGGAACAAAACATGCCCTTCCAACCTACAAAGTGGAAATTAAAAGAAATGAAATAATGTTTATTATAATTTTTTAGGGTAACTATGCATTCCTTTTTTTAACACATTAATAACGAAATACAATTTTAGAAACAAAAACAATAATCTATCAGATGGCCGTTTAAAACTTCACGTCGTTAGATGTTAATGTACATATAGATGCTAAGTTAACAAAAATTCCAAAGCGGTTCGCTTCTATAAAATACTGATAATACAATTTAATATAACTCTTAAGTTTAGTTTGCTTTATATTAACAAACTTTATAAATATTTAAGAAAACTGTCTACAAATTTTATTATAAAATTGAACGCTATACAGATATTGAAAAAACTCGAGCTACCACTTAAATTTTATCTTAGTCATTTTTTGTCGCTAAATTACGCATGGTAAAAAAATGCATAGAACATAATCAATTGACATGTTTAAAGTTTATATGTATTTTTGAAATATACAGCTGGTTCAGAAGTAACTGATAAAAACCTAAAGCTGCCCCTAATAAACTCCGCTGAATTCCTACTAGAAGCTAATACGCTCCAGGAAAAATGAAAATAGGCTTAAATACGAAATTCGTCAGCATGTGGAGTTATCGTGAATACTAACATACATTCACACATACACAAACACACACTCGCGCGCGCGCGGATGCACGCACGCACGTGCGTACCTACGTACGCACACAAGCACACAAATCACACCACACCATACAGATACATATACACATACACGAATACCCTCACCTACGATCACACTCACTCCCACTCCAACTCCCACACACACACCCAGCGCCACGGACACGGACTCAGTTACGGCCACGGACATGGACGCAGACACGGACACAGACACAGACGCAGACGCAAACGCAGACGCAGACGCAGATGCAGACGCAGACGCAGAGGCAGGCGCAGACGCAGACGCAGACGCGGACGCAGGCGCAGACGCAGACGCAGACGCAGACGCAGACGCAGACGCAGACGCAGACGCAGACGCAGACGCAGACGCAGACGCAGACGCAGACGCAGACGCAAACGAAGACACAGACACAGACACAGACACTGACACAGATACAGACACAGACCGACGCACAGACGTGGCCGATTTGTATATTCTACGGGCATATATATATATATATATATATATATATATATATATATATATATATATCCGTGACATTAAAAATGCAACACCAAGATGGCGTTGGAATTTTTGGACCAAACTTGGCAGAAATATTTAACTAGTCAAACTTACTAATTGAAGAAATTAAACAAAAGATAAAGGCATTCTTTATTAATAATGTGTCGGACCACCCCTATTAGTTCCACACTCTCGCACCCTTCTTGGCATGGATTCCAACTGGTGGTCGAATTCTTGCTGAGGTATAGCATCCCAGGCAATCTGTAATTTATGCCGGAGAGCTTCTAGTGTCTGTGGAGGATTAGCTAATTGCTGAGTCTTCTACCCATCATGTCCCACACATGTTCGATGCGCTCCATAGGATGCCTTGCAATGTGGGGACGGGCATTATCTTGTTGGAAAATCGGGTCCTTTAGCTCCTGGAGGAATGGAATGATATGGGGTTCTACCACTTTATCAACATATCGGTGGGCATTCATATTGCTTCGGATGAATACCAACTGAGACCTGTTTCCATAAACAAGAGCACCCCATACCATAACCTCCACAGTGTGGTCCACATGCCGCTCAACAGAAAACTGCACATTACGACGTTCTCCACGTCTGCGTCTGACCCTCACGCGACCATCGTGCATTCCCAAGTAGAATCGTGATTCGTTACTGAAGGCAATCCTATGCCATTCCACGTCCCAATCCAGTCGCAAGGTACACCACTCCAAACGTTGCTGTCGATGACGAGCCGTCAGCAGAAGAACAAGATGTGGTTGATGGGGACTGCATGCCAAAATCTCTAATTTGTTGGTAAACTGTACGAAGGGTTACAGGATGTCTTTCATTTCCAAACCATTGATCGGTTATTGATCTTGTACTCGAGAATCGGTCTCTTAACGCCATTAATCGGAGATGGCGGTCCTGGACCACTTTTGTCTGTCTTGGCTGTCCACTTCCTCTTCTACGACGTATTTCACTTTCTCTAGACTATGCTTGATAACACCGTACTACAAAGCATTGATTACGGTTCAGAAGATTAGCAATTTCTCTGAATGAAAGACCACCTTCACGTAAGCCAATAATGAATTCACTTAGCTGTCGATAATTTTCACGTTACCGCACTCTAGGAATAATCGCAGCTTCAAAATACAAAGAAAAACACACAAGCAAAAGAATTGCAACCAAAAACAATACCGAAATTGACTTAATCTCTTAATAAATAACCCGATAATTTCGATATATATATATATATATATATAAGACGTAACAGTTCTAATTACTTAACCGTATTACGTAATGGAAAGTATTACTTATACAGGAGTAGAAAAAATGTGTTAGATCATACGGTAGCATGTAATTTAGTCATGTCAGTTTCATTCGGCACGCCCATCCATCTGTCTGCCATGTCCGCGCTTACCGAAAATGGTTCAAATATTTTGAACCTGTTTACGGTAATTGAAACTCAAGTTCAAAAAAAGTGTCATGGAGGTTTTTAGATAGGTATCTCATTGATCTCCACGCATGAGTGTGCCATTACAAGGGAAATGATTCAACCTTTGGTTAACATCTTTCTGTTAATTAATAGCATACAAAATAGAGATCTGGACCTGCTATTTTAACCGTAATGTTAAGTCAAAGGTCAACGTGAACCATATTTTTAACGGACAACGTATTTCATAATGAGCGCCATTCAAACGCACACTTCCACCAGATTCCAAATATGTACTTCGACGTAATCGACATATAATAAGGTGATATTAACAGACGCCAAGCCAAAAATCTAGCAAGTGACGTGACGATTGCTTGTAACCTATTCAATCGTGGAGAGAATTAATAATAACATAAACATGTCTTAATTACAAAAAGAATGTAAGGTTGTTAAATGTGTATTCCGCAAATTCACTTCAGTTCTGATTAGACAAATACTACATAGCAATACATCTTTGTTAATCATTAAATTTAAAACGTTATAAAGCAAGATAACCAAATTTATTAGTATTACATAAGCAAACAGTACATAAAATCATAAAATTGTCGCCCGAGATTTTTAAAAATCTATACTTACTGACTGACTCAATAACTTCAGCTAAAAGAACGCCGTCGCTGCAATCGGTAGCTAATGAACTAACTCGCTTTTTACTCCTAGCTTTTTCTAAATAATGATTTGCCCAATCGGTGTAAATCTGTAACAAAGAATTCTACATTAAATATATCTTACACTAAGGCTAACTGAATACGTTTTATATGTTAGCAGATACATTTACATCCATTAAGGAACAACTTAACAAAAATAAGCAATTTAGGTTATTTCAGTAGAATGTTCACCCTAGGTTGGATAATTCCGAGCACAATTTTGTATTTAAGCATATCAACCCTCTGATCTGCGTAATCGAGCGCACGCTTATTACACAGTTCAGAGGCGTCTGTCAGGAACTTCAGGATTAGTCAGTGTATAGAGTAGAAGGAAATGGGCGAATTTTAGCAGTTATCCTTTCCATGAGACTGTAAATGAGTTTAACCACATTGTTCCTGACAAAATCTTATATTGGATATTCTACTTGAAAACTAGATATGAAACAAGACGTCGTTCGTCGAGTTGCATAAGATTCAAATCACTTAATTAACTCCTTATGTCTGTGACAATATAGCAATGTAATACAGATGTAATCATTCCAATATATTTTACTACATTTCAATAACAATACTTTTTAAGGTTTAGAATCATTACTCAAAATTTTTAGTAATATGCAGTTATGTTAAAACATTACACTGGAACACATTATGATAGGTTGATGGTTTTGTTATCTAGAGGCATAGTGAATACACCAATTGCTTTTGGCGTCCAATTGACGGAATGTTGTGTTTGAACACTAATATTTTTTATTTTTCTAAACGTTACTTTATGTGTTTGTAGTTTTCGAACATTTGTATAGTTATTTTTAATTTATTGCATCTTTATTATTATTATTTATTTAAATACAGGAAAAGTAACATATTGCGTCCATAAAGATTGGTCCCATCTAGATAATATCGAACGTAAGCAAATTAATGATCTAGCATTACAACAATTACACTCGATTATGAAAATGTAAACTTTCACCATTAACACTCATAATAAAATACTTATCTTTTTTGGGATTTTTTAATGGTGTACTTTAAATTATACAATCTAAACTAAAAATCTAATGTTTGTTAAAGATGTTTAACAAACATTACTACTGACGAAGATAACTGTAAGTGTTATCGAAACGTTTAGATTGTATAATTTAAAGTACACCATTAAAAAATCCCAAAAAAGATAAGTATTTAATTACACTCGATGTTTAGTTTTGTGACAGACAAAAATAAAATTCTTAATACACATGAACTTATCGACAATCTGGTGACATATTAATACACCCTTCTCTTTACACACCATTTGCTTGATTGAATTATTGTATCTCGAAATATTTATGTGTATTTAGGATTGCAAGGAAAGTTACAATTTCAACAGTAACAAAATTACTATAATTAAGTAAATATTAACGTAGACAAGAGATTTCGAGTAGGATCAAGAAACATTTCTTTTACACAAGAAAAATGTAAATATTGAATTATGAGCGTCGCACAGTCGAAAAATAAGAGAATAAAGATACGATCTACCTAAAGTAGAAAAAGGAACTATTTATCAGTTCTTGAAGGATGAGAAACCTACCAACAGGATAAATCATTGCTGAAATGAAAACGCGCTACTAGTTAGTTTTAATTTAACTTAGTTATGATACAAAAGCTAATTAAGAAAATATTTATTTAAGGTCATAGTGTATGTAAGTGTATAGTAAAAAATGTTACAATTGACAATTCGTAGACATTAGAATGCCGTCTGTACCATAATTCCATATAATATATGAAGTCAATATAGCTTCTTTAAAATGCAAAGATGAAGTCGTATTGATAGTTCAGTGCAATTAGACATTATAAATGAAAAATGACGGAACTCAGCTATAATGAATGGATTTCAATGATTTTTTGCAAAAAATAAACATTTCTGAAAATCTCAACGAAAAAAACAATTATCATAATTTTTTAATATTTCTTTTAAGAAAATAATGATTGCTATAGTTTTCGTAATTGTTTATAACAAATTTGTAAAAAAAATCAAATTTTAAAATTAATTTGAAGATGGCAGAAGCTTCAAAAAGTGAAATAAATAAATGAAACGTTAAATAGTACAAATACAAATTATTACAAGTTTTAATGGCCTAAATATTTGTAAATTTTGATTTTAGCTGTCTTTAACGTGTTAGTTTTCGATGCCATTGATTAATATTGTCGAAGGATCATTTAAACAGTTAACCCATTGGCATCGTTAATATGCTGTAGAACAATTTCGCCATTTTTTTTACATCCACAAGCAGAACTAAAAATAATTTTTTTAAGGAGCTGTAGGTCGGTTCATTGTAACTTGTACTAGGGAATAGTCTTTTTTCACCCACTCCCATTCTTCTAGTATGTCCCATCCACAACTGTACTTGTAAAAAAACTCTTTTTATGTGTTCTGAACTAGCATTGAATGTAAAGAAGCCAGGTAGACACAGGTGTTTTTACTTGTAACTATAAGAAACGATTGGTATCGAAAATGATTTATGTTTTCTGGATTTTTAAGAGAACCATACAATGCTAAATGCACAAAATACCCAATTGCAAAGTATTGGTGACGTTAGCATTTTCATCACTAAAGGTAATAACAGCATCTTGTAAATTTGTACGATTTTCGACTAATTTAGCAAACCTAATGCATGTAAAAAGAAAATACGCTTTTTACAAATTGGTAATGTTAGATCAAGGCTTTTATTAGAATACGTGTAACAACCCATTTTGAGTTGTATTAAAATATACCGTAATTTACGTTCTTCGTTCATATAGTTGTAAACATAACAAATTTGTACTTATTATTGAATTATGTGTGGTAGGCAACTTAATTTGCATTTTGGTGTAACTTAAGTTGCATATTTTCGTAAGGTTTATACTGCCACTTCTTTAAATTATTTTTTTCTGCTCATTTTTTGCGCAACGCGTCATTATCCGACTTGCTAAGCGTCCATTTTTTCACTTCTTGTGGTACGCTGTTAGATGCAGGATGCCATATTTTTGGGTTTCCAGCTAAATTTTGTGAAAAGTGCGTTTGGTTTACATTTCCGTAATCATTTAGATACCAGACGTTATTAAAAAGTTTGTGTACAAAATGTTTCAAACAGGTATTTATAACCATTAGTTAGTAATTTAAGGCTATAACTAGTTTTTAAGATATATTTTATATAATTCTAATTTAAATGTTAATAAACATAGTTTGTATATTTTTTATTATTTGACATTTTGGTGAATTTTTTTATTGTAAACCTCGGTGTAGTTATTCCGAGCATAATTATAAAATAACTTGGCGTCCGAGATCATTTTTATTAGTGTTATACTGCTGTTTCTATATTTATGTTAAGTGGAAATAACAGCATAAATTTGTGGTAATTAAGCAAATCAAAAGATTGAATCGGCCCACTTTAATCTTCCGACTGGGACAAAGGCATTATTTTTGGTGAATGGTTTGTATCTCCAATTAGTTTAACGATTTGTTTGGAGAACGTTTTTACAACCTATTTATTTATTACACCATTTATACTATTTACAACACTAATTTATACACGTTTTTGCGAATGTCGTTTCTTTTGCTGGTTTAAGAAAATATATACCTCTATGAGGAGGCGTTAAAGCTATTAATAAAACTAACACATCAAATATCTTCGGCAACAACATTTTCCAATTCAATAATAATTGCTGTTTGAATGATTAATGTATCAACATTACCTTCTGCTGGACACGAGACAATACTGTTATCAGCTAGTTTTTTCCTTAACATTTCGATCAATCTGCTTTTTTTTGTTATTGCTGTTTGCTAGCGACTTTTCTTGGTGAATTTATTTATTTATATTTCATAATTAAAAGTAGAACCGGGGCACTTTAACTTTCACTCTTTTACGTCACAAGCCCTGCCCACTGGGACACCTTCCCCTCCACTTTTTGTATGCCCATGTGGGATAGTATTTTTTTCACCTGAGAATAAAAAGATTTAATCTGTTATTAATTAGACCTCGTTTTTTATCAAAGGAGATCGCATAATTATTATTACATTTTTTTTAATCCTATCTACAGATCGTGATCTAATTTATTTAAGCATTGGGGGTTGTATTCTAATAAGGGGCCGTAGTCTTGTTAGACGGTAATCTGTTCGCGGGCTTCTTAATGTGTGTTTATTATTATTAAACAGTTATACAACTTCATTATGAATGGAAATTAGCAATCAGGCGTCGACAATGCGTTAATTAATGTGTTTACAAATATTTTTGTTGCTGTTGCAACAGAACATTAAGGTCTAAATTAAATATTAGATGAAATAATAATTATTATTTCTACCCTGATGGTAATAGCGCTTTTTTTATATGCCCACGTGGGGATCGTATTTTGGTTTATTTTGTAAAGCTAATAAACAACTGGATTATTTTTTGATATTAAAGAAGCTAATCAAGATAAAGATAACACATACAATTGATTTTTAAATACGCTGTTAAATTCTATATATATATATATATATATATATATATATATATATATATATATAACAAAACAGCTAATGGGTATTGCGTAATCAGTTAATTAAATTGTTGTTATAAAAAAGTGAATGTACGATTTCGCTATTGGACGTAAACAATAATAATGAATACCGTACATATAGAGATGCAATGCAATTACGATGCCGTTATAATTAAATTAACTTACTAACTAACTGAGAATGAAATGCTTATCAAACTCTTCGTGTAAACCGTCAACAGCCAAAACCAAATATATATTTGCGCAAACATGTTATTTAATATTGTGATGTATGCAGCGAATTGCCTGTCTTCTACTTTAAGCTAGATTTCGCCTCTATATTATTTTACATACACAAAAGTTCTGCCTCATTAGAAATACCTGTCAAAAAAAAAAACGCTTTAAATATTATAATCAGGTTAAGCATACATGCTGACTGCTTATTAGAGTACTATTTTAAAATTTTCGGGTTTACCGATAATGGGATTGGCATACCATCACATAAGTCTATTTTACATACAAGCTCTGCCTTAGCAGGAATACCCCCTGGAAAAAAAGAACTTAGATTTATAAACAGGCCCCTAGGGAAGATATTACAGCGCGGTTACAGAAACAGGTAGCGTATACTATACATAACCCTGTAGTGAGAAATTTACGCGAAACAGGCACATTATGGGTAACATTATTTTTTTTGAGTTATGACAGGCGGGGTCTTTGCGATATGAGAAATCTGAGTAAATATAATGACGTGGACACGAGCTCTGAAGCTAAAAGCTATATGTTCTATAATCGACGTATTTTCGGCTATTTTTCAAAGATGCGAAAATACCTCAAAGTATACAGACGGATAAGGGCACGGACTTTATAGGCAAAATTTACCGATGCGATGCTTTCATATAGGTAAGAATCGCACTAACGTTACAGTTACGATGCGAAAGCTTTCATAGGTAATCCTATTACATCGAAGTCAATAATTTACATTATCTCTCAAGGGTTTAATTGCGGTAAAACCTACGATGCATCGTTTAGGTAACTGACCCAGGAAGACATTATGCGATGATTTTCGCTGTATGCCCATGGGTATAGTTAGCACTTTTACTTCGGTACTTGTAACAGAGTATTTTGCTGCAGTTGTTTCTAAGGCTTTAGCGCGCGAAGTTAGAATGGTGGGATTGATTCGCATACGTCTCACCAGTAAACTAGTGTGCATAATCCGCGTCTTGTAATATATACCGTGCACGCCATTAGACTAAATGTATCTCTTGATCGTACAAATTTAACCTTTACCTCAACACCCTTATGAGAAACTTTTCCTGATTAAATAAATCCTAGTGCACGTGACCAATCATCTCAGTCTGTTTGCTGGTCGTACTTGATGTTTCGAGAAACCGTTATTTGCATGTCTCATATAGGTAAAATTTGGCGACGCGACGCTTTCGGCCAAGGCTGTTTCGGCGATCTCCACTCCAACCCTCCCCGAACATAACCGAGATTGTAAGACAGGTGTAGGGCCTCGCAACTTGTTCTCGGGTCTTCGCCCTTGTGATCGCAACTTGTTCGTGGGCCTTCGTGTATTGTCGCAGCACCCTTGGCGGAAAAATTGAATTTGTTTTATAATAAGGGCCTAATGCTAACTTGTAAGACAGGTGTAGGGTTGCGCAACTTGCCCTCGGGGCTTTGCCCCTTACCGAGTCCCCATTGACGGAAAATTTGAATTAAGTCTGCAGGTTATGGCTGGAAATATGAATTTGTATTATAATAAGGGGCCTAATGCTAACTTATAAGACAGGCATAGGGCTTCGCAACTTGTTTGCGGGTCTTAGTCTCTGGTTCCTCTGCAGGAAATTTGAATTTGTATTTAAGTGTTTACATTCTGATTACTTATTGCGAGAAATTTGAACTTGGGGCCTTGGGCCCCATGTCTGGCTGGAAATAGTATTCTAATAACGGGCCCTAATGCTAACTTATAAGACAAATATAGGAACTTCAGTTAGGTCTGTGTCGTCCTGTCGTGGCCCCCTTGTTGCGAAATTTGAATTTGTGTAGCCATCTAGTTGGGTATAGACTAATGAATATTTTCTGTAATAAAGGTGGCAACACCTTGAGTTACATTTCTAGAGCTAATTAGGGTTTTGTTTGTGACACCATCTAGTGGTATATTTTTAAACTAGCGAATGTTTTCTGTAATAGAGACGGCGGCGCCTAGCGGTATATTTTTAGGACTAACTAGGGCTGTTTGTGGTGCCATCTAGTGGTGTAAAGACTAATGAATGTTTTCTGTAATAGAGGTTGATCGTGTTCGTCTCTCCCTCGTTTCTATCGTCTTTTTCTCAAACATACAAATCAAATCAAATCAATTAAGCAGATCAATCCCAAACAAATCACGTTCGATCAAATCAAATAATCAGATCAATACCTATCAATCAATCAATCAACCAAATCAATCTCAATGAATTAGATCATAACTTACAGCCGGCGAAAACTAGCTTACAGCTGAAAAATACTGATTAGGCTAACTTACACTTTGCTACAACCAACCAACCACAATTCAAAAATACCAAACTGATTTAACTTAATCATACAAATCAACTCTCAATTAAAAAAATAGCAGTATGATTTAACTTAAGCGTGCAAAAGAAAGCCAATCTCACACTTATTGTAGTTACCCATCTAACCGCCCTTTCACATTAACTGCAGCATTGTTAGTGCAGGTTCAAACACCGTTAGGAAAAAAAAGTTTATTCATAAAAATTGAATGAACGCTTAGCGTTTGAAAATATATTATTATCATAAACAACAATACATCATTTATTTAATCACATTGTTTATCGGTCTTCTTCTTCTTCTTGAACCGTGATTCGTCGCTATCATCATCATGGTTTTGAGACTAGCCCTTCTCCTCTACCTCATCGCTCTTCTTCCTCTTCTGTGAATCATGACCATCACCATGGATGTGAGATACATTCAGCTCATCCACGTCATCGTTTTCATCATCTTGAACGGTTATGTTGTAATATATTAACAAGTCCGCTGATGTTGGCTCATAAAGAGGAGAATACATTATAACAATGCTCACTCGATGACGGTTACACTTTAAAGAGCGAAACGCGCGAGAAACGAGAATGCTGCAGGCCTTGGATCTTGTGCTGGGTACCACTCTCAATGTTCGGTAGAACTTATTTACGGCACACTCTTGTACATATATATATATATATATATATATATATATATATATATATATATATATATATATATATGTATAATCACTACTACGCTGTTGATTTTAATTTTCACCTAAAAGGGCATTTATTAACATTTTTAGAATTTCAAAAGGCACTACTTTGTTTGAAATAACTTCTACATTAGTTACAATTTACTAGAACAGTAGTGACTGCATTGGTATTAGAAATAATTAGAATTTTGGTTGAGGTTATATTTCCGTAAAATAAATTTTCAGGGAAGTTATGAAAAAATGACAACGGCAATATTAACTAGCAACATAACTTAGTATATCATAACAATTTCAATTGTCTCCGGTATCATGAACACGATAAAACCAAAATTTCTGTTTTAGCTTACTACGCCAGCGCAGTAATGACGCCATTCTCCTCATAATGTAGGGTTTACATATAATTCTAGCGTAACAATGCACATTATACAAATATATATATATATATATATATATATATATATATATATATATATATATATATATATTATATTGTACGAGTATTTATACAGGCTGCAAGAAAGGATTCAGGAATTTATGTAAAAACTTTCGGGGTAGTACGAACCACCATTAGCACAGTTTTTGTGCGAAGTTGAACCATAAGCTCGAAGACCAAGATTCTGGAAACTACATGAAAAAGTTTGTGTTAGGCGTGCAAAAAATTATGTCTACAAGTCATGGTCCAGTTTTTAAGAAGTTGACATTATATAAGTTAAAGGTATATCGTTTAACATCTGAATGACCACTATAAAATAATCGGTCGAACAACAACGTGCTCCTTAACTCTTTCGCTGAACGCTAAAAAGAGATGTTTTGGTAAGGACTGATAATCTGGTCAGTATGGGTTTTAAAAGCTTAAGTTACATAAAGGCGAAACGGATAGATTGTAAACCATTCAATGAATAATTAAGGCAATTCAATAATTTTTGTGATTTGTGTTTATTATACTGCAAGTGTACCTTACTTTGTAAATAAGTATTATGTACATTACAAAACGTAATTTGATGTCTACAATCTACATATATTTCCCAATGTGCTGTTGTACTTTTCTCCTTTAATTGCCAAAATATAAATTAATTTCGTCCGTCTAAATGAGTAGTCACAAAGAATTGTTAAATAATACTGTTATTTTTATCCAATTGACCTTAGTTTGTAAATAAGAATATCTAATAAGGAAGGTTTCTGCTAGAAGAAAAATTGAAAACAATATGTAACAGTTAGTGGTAATCTAAGTGGGAAAAAGCTCCAAGTGTTAAATTTTAACACAATGGCAAAGGAATGGGTAAAAAGCATAAAACTAAAAGTATTCATTTACAAGATAATATTTATGGTTTAATGCACCCAAATTTTGTTCACATTCTTAACTGTAACTAGAAAGAATGTTTAAAGAACTTACTTCAATCAAATATCTCACTATTCCAACTGTTTCTAAAATAAAATTTGGACAATAAACAACAAAATCGATTTATTAACAAAATTAGACCATAACACAATAAACCTTATAATTAATTTTTTATTGTCCTTATCTTGTGATTAATGGAGTTTATAAGAGGAAAACAGTTTAATTTGAAAACGATTTTTTAATTGTTATTAACTATCAAAATTATGAATTATTTTTGAACTTTGATCTGTTAATGTTAAATTTAAAAACCTTTGTTGCTATTTTTGAAAATGCAACAAACAGTGTTAATTGAATTTTTATATTACAGAGTATTCCTAACAAATCACGTAGGCATTGACCAAAAGCAAAATATTTGATATATCAATACCAAATCTTCAGTATTATTTTGAAATAATTTGTTTTTTGAAATATTGATATTTAAAAAACTTACGTTTTTAATAAACTTTAGTGAATTTTGCTTTTGAAACAAATTATACATTCTCATTATTTGAAAATTTAGTTTTAAAATACCTACATAAGTGAACAATTTCTTTAAAGGTATATGAAGATAATTTTTTTAAATAATGTGATTTAAACTTACTTATATTTAGGCGTTGTTAATTTTTTAAAATAAAATTTTGCGTCCCATTAGAGTTAATTTAAAAAAAATTTATAAAAATTTTAAAATTACATTGGCCGACTAACTTTACAGGGAACTTATAATCAAAAAAAATTTTGCACCGGAAATAAGTTATTCAAAAAACATCAAAAGGCTAACGTTATTCATGACAATTAACCTTTGTTTTATAAAGTTAAATTATGCGCACTTGTACGAAAAAAGGACGTAAATCACGTCCTTGTATAAATCAATTTTTCTTATACTATAATTAAGTTAAATTTTTTTCGCATAAAAATAAATTTATTGTAAATTTAATTTTTACAGGTGTTCTGATAAATCAATAACGCAAAATTTTATTTTATGAAAACAATATTAATTACAGCAAAAAAATGTTTTGGAGAAGTTCACGGCTGGATTGTCAATGTGTTAATAATAACTTTTTCGTTAACGGCGCAACATTTTTTTAAAAAATGGAGCATAATTAGGATTATTACTGCATAAGAAAAATTGATTTATCCGAAAGTTTATGAAACCCTAACATAATTTTACTTAACTTCGTCTCTTCCCAAGAAAAGACTAATTCATTTATAATATTACTTTTGTTAAATAATTGATAATTCAATAATTATATGCGGAAAGCGTATACGTATGAACAAAATAGAATTATACACAAGTTCACGATTATGGTTATTAAAGTGTCAATTAGCAAAAATTTATTTCTATAAGAACCAAAATTTTTTTTAATTTTTAAAATTACTGAATAACAAAATAGTTAATATATATATATATATATATATATATATATATATATTTTGAGATGGTTAGAGATAAGATTAATACAGGGCAAGAGTAAATGCATTTTTATAGTGGGCAAATTTAGATAGACTAGAAATATACATTTTTTAATAAGTAAAGTAACGAGTGAGAGAAATGGTTTTGATTTAACGAAACAGGCTTGGTGGAATTTGCACAAGTTCGTTTATTCAAAAAAGCATTGGGATAAAGGCATGTGAGCAAGGTCAGATGGCTGATATTTTGAGTACGATTAAGTTCGTAGAACATATTTCAGTAAATTTACAGTTTATTTAAATTATTTATGCAATTTAGAAACTTTACAGATATTTATCACATGAAGTAGGTTTATTATAATTGTAGAATATGTATCGAGTTAGTTAGAATGCAGGAAATATATAAACGTTAAGAAAGGTTATGATACAAAGGTTTAGTTATCATTCACAGACAAGGTGTACAAAAGTGAAGGAGAAGTGGTAGTGGTAAAGATTAAATAGAACATGAACAACATTTCTACATTGGGATATTTAAATAAAATACTTTTGTGTACAAAATCTGATAACATTATGGATTTCTGAATTGACAAAGTTTTAGACTATAAGGAAAATAAACAGTATTGATGTTAAAGACAGTTATAACAACATCATAAAATAACATTTCAAGTAATTTGGACGTTGTAAACGCAAGTTATGAGTAAAATTGTAATTAAGTATTAATTTTAAGGATTTTGCAAATTTATAGTTTTTGTAGAATAATTCAAGCTTAAAATAAAAAAAGTATTTAATAGGTTTCCCTCATTTTCATAAAGAAATTTACAATGTAAAATGTATATGAACATAAAATTAGAAAAGTGGGGTTAACTACCTAAATTTCTAATATGAAAAAGGAATTTGTGTTAAAATTAAGTTATATGATTTGAAATAAATGTGTTCTGATACAGTGTTTCGTGTAGATTACGAATATGTAATTGGTTTAGGTGTAAAATATAGATTTTCTTAGAAAATAAAATTAGATTATAAATTGTCAATTGCACAGTGTCGAAGCAAACTACTGTGAGGTATTGTTTTATCCGGAATTTTGCCTAATTACGAATCTGTTTTCAAAAAGTAAATCTTTATTTTAAGAAAGTTATAGCATAATTTGTATTTTAGTTAAGTTAACAATTTTATTTAGACCAATCAGAGGCTTGATACTTTGTGTGTAGGGAAAAAAGTTGAAATTTTGGTAGCTAACAGAAAAGTATAAAGGAATTGCTCCTGATTTTCCGCCTCTTACAGTTTACAACTCTTACAATTTTAATTTAAACTAACAAGGAAAGTGTTAATAGTGTTGGTGTTAACATGTAAGTTTTGTTACGAATTATCGGATTTTGAAACGCGGTCAGTGAAAGGAGACCTCAGTAACAATTGTTTTTAACCACGATTAAATTTAAAAGTTAAGTTACCGATATAATTGTCGATTTAATAATTTGTTTGATTCGATTACGGATATTTCGGTTGATGTTTTTGTTTTTTTATGTTAATAAAATTATTCAGTTTCTGAATTTGATGTTTATTTTTTGAAAGCTTTATTAACAAACTAAATTCCATAACGGATCTAAAACAAAAGTGAAAAATTAAAATTTATATGAACATAAAATATAATTTTAAAATCGAAAAATTTTTAAACATTAAAATATAAATAATATACGATTTAAAAAAGTGCTTAATTGAAACTATATAAGCAATTTTACGTAACATTACAATTTAGAAAAGTCGTTCATCAACAAACTGGAATTGGATAAAGTATGGAAATCTATAGCACCATTATGAACAACAGAGATATCCCAACAAAGGGGAAGAATTAATATGGAACCAAAATGAAAACATATTTGGGAAATGCAGATACACATGTGGTGAAAAATTATCATCCCATAAATTGTTTTGATTATTCGTTTGATTTCCTGTTTTATTTTTATTGATTTATATGTAAATTTTTTGACAACATGGTATAAATATCTTGGTAAATGAACCAGTGTTATTATCAACTTTTCAATTTTAATTTTAAACAAAACATAATTGAACTCACATATTAAGATCTTTTATTGACATTTTGACAGGCTGCATTTAATTATTTGACGCTACGCATGCGTGATTTGCAGGTTCAACTAAGGTCTGTTTCATATACCATCCTTATTTAATTTGTTTTTTAAAAGAACATTTTTATTAAAAGTAAAATTTTTCATGATTTCAAGATTTACATCTTAAATTATTTTATTTTTTTGCCCAATAAGCGATAAAGCTATTGAACTCTATCCCCAATTGAGATAAATTGAGCTTTATGGAAATTATTAAAAATAAGGATTATTATTAAATATTATTATTTTAATTATTTAAATAAAATTTTATATATATATATATATATATATATATATATATATATATATATATATATATATATTAAATTAAAAGTTTGGTTTTATAAAGGAATACTTTTAAGTTGATGGATTGTGTATTTAAGATTAAAATAAATTTTTTAATAAAATTTCTAAAAAAAATTCATTTTTAAACGAAATGTATAAATTATTATTTGGATTGGTCAATTTAATTTTTTTATTCATATTTAAAACGAATTTTAGGAATTGTCATTTAAAAAGTAAATTCTGAAAAAATAAATATCGTTTGAACATATGTTTGATGTTAAGACATAAAATTATATTAAATTCAAATTGAATTCATGTGTTTAAAATTACTTTCAATTTAGAAAATTTCAATCAATGGTAATTTTCAAATGGAACGGTTTTTTTTTTTGCATCAATGGATTTTTTTTTAACATAAAATTAGGTTCTAGTTTCTTTAATTTAAATTTTTTAAATTTTGATTTTTATCTTTTTTGTATTATTATGAGGAAAACTATTCATTATAAGACATTTTATTAAAGGAAAACACATAAAACAAAACAAAATTACGAGCTAAATTAGAAAAAAAAAAAAGAAGAATAATTGAAACAAAATTTCATTTAACATCCAACTACATCAAGGGGAAAAATTTAAAACAGGATTAATTTTGCAATTGGATAGAAAAAAAAATGAAAATGTACAATTTTTGGATAAGATCATGTTTTATCACTTTCCCAAAATTTGTTAACCAAATTTTCATTATTAATCAGATTAAATCACTATTTCCAGTTCTTAGCAAGAAATGGTCGATTAATTTTTGGGCAATTCATTGTTGTTGGTCCTTTTTCTTCCGATATTCTAAAAAATTTTACTTGAATTTCCTGGATAAATTATTTGAACGGTTATGTTGAATATATTAAAAGTCCTGATGTTGGCTCATAAAGAGGAGAATACATTATAACAATGCTCACTGATGACGGTTACACTTTAAAGACGAAACGCGAGAAACGAGAATGCTGCAGGCCTTGATCTTGTGGTGTACCATCAATGTTCCGGTAGAACTTATTTACAACTCTTGTACATTATATATATATATATATATATATATATATATATATATATATATATTATATTGTACGAGTATTTATACAGGCTGCAAGAAAGGATTCAGGAATTTATGTAAAAATTTCGTAGTACGAACCACCATTAGCACAGTTTTTGTCGAAGTTGAACCATAAGCTCGAAGACCAAGATTCTGAAACTACATGAAAAATACTTATCTTTTTGGGATTTTTAATGGTGTACTTTAAATTATACAATCTAAACGTTTCGATAACACTTACAGTTATCTTCGTCAGTAGTAATGTTAGTTAAAAATTGTTAAAGATGTAGTAAACAATTTTGTCAAATTTGAAAAATTCAAACATAAACATAAGCCTGCTATTAATATAACAGTTTGAGAAACGTATAAGCCAATTATAAAATTGTAGTAAAGAATAACTAGGTCATTGAAATTAAATATTGTTAAACTGCCTCAAAGATGACAAACTAGAACACTTCTACGACGAAAGCTAACAATGAAATTTGCCAGCCAAAAAACACATTTAACAAAATTTAATCGAGTTATGATGTAAGTGTAAAGTTGTGAAAAACTTCAATTTTAAAATGATAGACATTCACAAATCCAAACATTACATCAAAAATAACCCAGTTAAATCTAACAAAGAGATATCTTTATCAATAATTGGAAGTGTTATTAACAATGAAAAGCACAATGCAGAACGTTCTTTGTAATTTTAATTTCAATTTAATTTCAACTACTTATGTTAAATTATAGTGCTGTGGAAATTTAACATATAATTGGTAAAGCATTTGCTTCAAGGTCTAGGAAAAACACAGCAAAAACCTAGACATACCAAAAGTTGAAAACAAATTAAAATCAAGGCGTATCATTATGCTCTTTTTAATTATAAGATGCCAAAACCTATTTAAACGGAGATTTTCTTCTGTCTATTAAAATTATTCGGGTGTTTATATATTTCAATAGCTTCACGTTGCAAACGAACATAATAATGGGTTTGTCTTGACAATATTTTCATATTGTCAAATTGAATGTCATGATTTAAATTATTCAGGGCATGGTCAGCCACAGCAGACCTCTCTGGTTGACCCAATCTACAAAATCTCATATGTTCTTTGCGTCTTGTATCAAAGCTACGTTTTGTGGTCCCGATGTATACTTTTCCACATGAACAAGATAACTTATACACTCCGGAAGATGATAAAGGGTTTGACACATCTTTAGGTGATCTTAAATGTTCTTTAATTTTTCTTGTAGGTTTAAAAATAGTCCTAATGCCATGTTTGATTAGGATTTTTCAATTCTATTTGTAACATTAGCTATAAAAGAAGAAAAGCAGTACCAACATTAAGAACTGGTTTTTCTTTAAGGTTACGCCTAGAAGGTGTAATAACATTATTAATATCTGTAAGTGAATATCCATTATCTTGTAAGGATTTTCTTAAATATTTATATTCATCATTCAAAAATTCAGGGTCACAAATTCGTTTTGCTCGATCTACTAAAGATTTAATTACACTAATTTTTTGACGTGGATGGTGGTTGGATAATTTATGAAGGTATCTATCAGTGTGTGTCGGCTTTCTGTAAACCTTAAAAGATAGTGAATTATTATTTTTAGATATTAATATGTCAAGAAATGGTAAACTTCCATTAGTTTCTTTTTCCATGGTAAACTGAATACTAGGATGTATACCATTTATAAAAACCAAAAACTCATGCAGTGCTTCTTCTCCATGTCTCCAAATAATAAATGTGTCATCTACATATCTATACCAAACTGAAGGTTTTTTTAGGTGTATTTTGTAACAAAATTGTTTACTACATCTTTAACAATTTTTAACTAACATTACTACTGACGAAGATAACTGTAAGTGTTATCGAAACGTTTAGATTGTATAATTTAAAGTACACCATTAAAAAATCCCAAAAAAGATAAGTATTTTATTATGAGTGTTAATGGTGAAAGTTTACATTTTCATACATGAAAAAGTTTGTGTTAGGCGTGCAAAAAATTATGTCTACAAGTCATGGTCCAGTTTTTAAGAAGTTGACATTATATAAGTTAAAGGTATATCGTTTAACATCTGAATGACCACTATAAAATAATCGGTCGAACAACGTGCTCCTTAACTCTTTCGCTGAACGCTAAAAAGAGATGTTTTGGTAAGGACTGATAATCTGGTCAGTATGGGTTTTAAAAGCATAAGTTACATAAAGGCGAAACGGATATATTGTAAACCATTCAATGTAATAATTAAGGCAATTCAATAATTTTTGTGATTTGTGTTTATTATACTGCAAGTGTACCTTACTTTGTAAATAAGTAATTATGTACATTACAAAACGTAATTTGATGTCTACAATCTACATATATTTCCCAATGTGCTGTTGTACTTTTCTCCTTTAATTGCCAAAATTTAAATTAATTTCGTCTGTCTAAATGAGTAGTCACAAAGAATTGTTAAATAATACTGTTATTTTTATCCAATTCGACTTTAGTTTTGTAAATAAGAATATCTATTATAAGGAAGGTTGTCTGCCAGAAGAGAAAATTGAAAACAATATGTAACAGTTAGTGGTAATCTAAGACTGGTGATAGTGGTAAGCTCTCAAGTGTTAAATTAACAAGCGTTAACACAATGGCAAAGGAATGCGGTAAAAAAGCATAAAACTAAAAGTATTCATTTACAAGATAATATTTATGGTTTAATGCACCCAAATACTTAAATGTTCACATTCTTAACTGTAACTAGAAAGAATGTTTAAAGAACTTACTTCAATCAAATATCTCACTATTCCAACTGCTTTCTCTAAAATAAAAATATTGGACTAATAAACAACAAAATCGATTTATTAACAAAAATTAGACCATAACACAAGTAAACGTTATAATTAATTTTTTTATTGTCCCGATTATCTTGTGATTAATGGAGTTTTATAAGTAGGTTAGAAAGCAGTTCAGTTTCAATTTCGAAAACGATTTTCTTAATTGTTATTAACTATCAAAAATTATGAATTATGTTAATTGAACTTTGATCTGCTTAATCTTAAATTTACTGAGAAACCTTATGTTGTTATTTTAATGAAAATGCATACATAAGGCAGTGTGTTAATTGAATTTTTATATTACAGAATATGTCCTAAAAATCACCTAGGCATTAACCAAAAGCAAAAATATTTGGGAGATATCTAAATTAGCCACAATCTTCGGTATCATAATTTTGAAAGTCCAATGTTTTTAATAAACTTTAATGAATTTTGCTTTTGTGAAACAAATTATACATTCATTATTTGTAAAATTTAGTTTTTAAAATACATAAGTGAATTTATTTAAGTAGGTATATGAAGATAACCGGGTCTTTTTTAAAGAATGTGATTTAAACTTACGTATATTTAGGCGTTGCTTATACGCCATTTTGGGCCGTTAAAATAAAATTTTGCGTCCCATTAGGAGTTAAGTTGTAGCAAAAATTCTATAAACAAGTTAATTTAAAATTACATTGGCACGACTAATTTTACAGCCGTGAACTTATAATCATTTTTTCATATGCAGTAATTTGGCGCCAATTATGCGTCGCTTTGCGCCACTAAAATAAAATTTTGCGCCCCCACCGGAAATAAGTTATTCAAAAAATGACATCAACAAGGCTAACGTTATGTGCATGATAATTAAGCACCCATTATGCGCTGTTTTAGGGCGCTAAAGTTAAATTATGCGCATTGATACGAAAAAGTTATTGAACGACGCTAACATCACAGCCGTCAACTTCTGTATAAATCAATTCTTTCTTATACTATAAATAGGCGCCAGTTATACGCCGTTTTGCGTCGCTAAAATAAAATGTTGCGCCCCCATAGGAAATAAGTTATTGTAAATTTACATTGACACGTCTAACTTCACAGCCGTGCCCTTCTGGATAAATCAATTTATAGGGGCGCAAAATTTTATTTTAGTGATGTAAAACGGGACATAATTGAGCCTAATTACAGCATAAGAAAAAAAATGATCACGGCTGTGATGTTAGCCGTGTCAATGTAAGTTAATAATAACTTCTTTCGTGTAACGGCGCAACACTTTATTTTAATGGCGTAAAATGGAGCATAATTAGCGATTATTACTGCATAAGAAAAAAATTGATTTATCCAAAAGTTTACGGCTGTGAAGTTAGCCCTGGCAACATAATTTTACTGTAACTTCGTCTCTTCCCCAAGAAAAGACTAATTCATTTATAAAATTACGAAGTTAGCCTTGTTAAAGTAATTTTTGGATAATTCAATAATCATACGTTGCGGAAAGCGTAGTACTACATATGAACAAAATAGAATTATACACAAGTTCACGACTATGAAGTTATTAACAGTGTCAATGTAGTTTTACAAAAACTTATTTCCTATAAGAACGCAAAATTTAGTTTTAATGGCGCTTACTTAGCACCTAATTACTGAATAACAAAATAGTGATTTACAGCTCCATATATATATATATATATATATATATATATATATATATATATATATATATATATATATATTGAGACGGTTAGAGATAAGATTAATACAGGGGCAAGAGTAAATAAGCTTTTATTCTTTATAGTGGGCAAATTTAGATAGACTAGAGAATGGATACATTGCGTTTTAATAAGTAAAGTAGTGGACGAGTGAGAGAAAATGGTTTTGATTTAACGAAACAGGCTTGGTGGAATTTGCACAAGTTCGTTTATTCATAAAAAGCATTGGGCTATACAAGTAGCATGTGAGCAAGGTCAGATGGCGTGATGATATTTGTGAGTACGATTAAGTTCGTAGAACATATTTCAGTAAATTTACAGTTTATTTAAATTATTTATGCAATTTAGAAACTTTACAGATATTTATCACATGAAGTAGGTTTATTATAATATGTAGAATATGTATCGAGTTAGTTAGAATGCAGGAAATATATAAACGTTAAGAAAGGATTATGATACGGACAAGGTTTAGTTATCATTCACAGACAAGGTGTACGAAAAGTGAAGGAGAAGTGGTAGTGCGTTGTAAAGATTAAATAGAACATGAACAACATTTCTACATTGGGATATTTAACATAAAAATACTTTTGGTGTACAAAATCTGCATAACATTATGGATTTCTGAATTGACAAAGTTTTAGACTATACAGTGAAAATAAACAGTATTGATGTTAAAGACAGTTATAACAACATCATAAAATAACATTTCAAGTAATTTGGACGTTGTAAATGCAAGTTATGAGTAAAATTGTAATAAATTAGGTTAAGTATTAATTTTAAGGATTTTGCAAATTTATAGTTTTTGTAGAATAATTCAAGCTTAAAATAAATTATAAAAGTATTTAATAGGTTTCCCTCATTTTCATAAAGAAATTTACAATGTATAATGTATATGAACATAAAATTAGAAAAGTGGGGTTAACTACCTAAATTTCTAATATGAAAACTGTTAATAACACTTCAATTATTGATAAAGATATCTCTTTGTTAGATTTAACTGTTATTTTATTTGATGTAATGTTTGGATTTGTGAATGTTCTATCATTTTAAAATTGAAGTTTTCACAACTTTACACTTACATCATAACTCGATTAAATTTTGTTAAATGTGTTTTTGGCTGGCAAATTTCATTGTTAGCTTTCGTCGTAGAGAGTGTTCTGGTTTGTCATCTTTGAGGCAGTTTAACAATATTTAATTTTAATGACCTAGTTATTCTTTACTACAATTTTATAGTTGGCTTATACGTTTCTCAAACTGTTATATTAATAGCAGGCTTATGTTTATTGAATTTTTCAAATTTGACAAAATTGTTTACTACATCTTTAACAATTTTTAACAAACATTACTACTGACGAAGATAACTGTAAGTGTTATCGAAACGTTTAGATTGTATAATTTAAAGTACACCATTAAGAAATCCCAAAAAGATAAGTATTTTATTATAAGTAAAATTAGATTATAAATTGTCCAATTGCACAGTGTCGAAGCAAACTAGGGCTCGTGAGGTATTGTTTTATCCGGAATTTTGCCCTAATTACGAATCTGTTTTCAAAAAGTAAATCCGGCTTATTTTAAGAAAGTTATAGCATAATTTGTATTTTAGTTAAGTTAACAATTTTATTTAGACCAATCAGAGGCTTAGATACTTTGTGTGTATGGTGCAAAAAAAGTTGAAATTTTGGTAGCTAACAGAAAAGTATAACAGGAATTGCTCCTGATTTCTCGCTCTCTTACAGCTCTTACAACTCTTACAATTTTTAATTTCCACAACTAACAAGTGAAAGTGTTAATAGTGTTGGTGTTAACATGTAAGTTTTAAGTTACGTTAATATTATCGGATTTTTGAAACGCGGTCAGTGAAGAGCCGAGACCTCAGTAACAATTGTTTTTAACCTACGATTAAATTTAAAAGTTAAGTTACCGATATAATTGTCGATTATAATAAGTTTGCTTCGATTCGATTACGTGTTTATATTTGGGTTGATGTGTTTTTGTTTTTTTTTATGTTAATAAAATTATTCAGTTCTCTGAATTTGATGTTTATTTTTTTGAAGCGACGCATAGTTATTAACAAACTAAATTCCATAACGGGATCTAAAACAAAAGTGAAATTAATTAAAATTTATATGAACATAAAATATAATTTTAAAATCGAAAAATTTTGTAAACATCTAAACACAACATATAAATAATATACGATTTAAAACACAGTGCTTAATTGAAACTATATAAGCAATTTTACGTAACATTACAATTACCGTAGAAAAGTCGTTCATCAACAAACTGGAATTGGATAAAGTATGGAAATCTATGCAGCACCATTATGAACAACAGAGCAGTATCATCGGCTACACATGGGAAGAAGTCTACCCACGATATTAATATGGAACCAGCCAAATGAAAACATATTTGGGAATATGCAGATACACATGTGAGTGAAATTTAATTATCATAACCCATAAATTGTTTTGATTATTCGTTTGATTTCCTGTATTTATGTTTTTATTGATTATATATGTAAATGTTTATGCGACAACATGGTATAAATATCTGTAAGGTAAATGAACCAGTGTTATTATCAACTTTTCAATTTTAATTTTAAACAAAACATAATTGAACTCACATATTTAAGATCTTTTATTGACATTTTTGACAGGCTGCATTTTAATTCATTTAGGACGCTACGCATGCGTGATTATGCAGGTTCAACTAAGGTCTGTTTCATATACCATCCAATTATTATAATTTGCAATTTATTTCACAAAGAACATTTTTATATTAAAAGTAAAATTTTTCATGATTTCACGATTTACATCAAAGGTTAAATTATGTTTATTTTATTTGCCAACAATAAGCGATAAAGCTATTGAACTCTATCCCCAATTGAGATAAATTGAGCTAGTTCGGTGCAGTATAATGTTATTATTAAAATAAGGATTATTATTAATATATTATTACTTTTTTTAATTATTTAGCCATTTCAATATATATATATATATATATATATATATATATATATATATATATATATATGGCACAATAGTGCGTGGGTGGAAGATTGTGGTTTATAAAGGAATACTTTTGAAGTTCGTTGATGGGATGTGGTGTGTATCCTTAAGATTACAAACCTAAAATATTTTTACTTGAATCGCAAAGTTTCTACAGGGCGATTTATATCAAAGTTACATTTTTAAACGAAACCCCTGTATAATATTATATATTTGGATTCCGTGGTCAATTCTAGTGCGATTTTATGTATCACACATAGTACCTAAAACGAATCGTTTAGCCGCAATTCGTCATTCTTACAAAAAGTAAATGTCTGAAAAAAACTAAATATCGCTGTGATCACAAAACTTAGAACATCATGACTCTGTGATGTTACCAGACATGAAATGTACTAGTGTAAACCGGATCCTCAAATTCGAATTCTTCATGTGTTTAGGGAAATTACTTTGTCAATTTAGAAAATTTCAATCAATGGTAACTTGCTTTTTTCAAATGGAACGGCAATTTTTTCATTTTTGCATCAAATGCGGACTTTTTTTACCTTTCTAACGATATAAATTAGTCGGTAGCTATCTTCGGCAGATTTCCTTTAATTTCACAATTTCTGATTAATTTGCTGTATTTTTCTATCTTTATTTGTATTATCTAGTGACCCGTGGAAAACTATTCACATTATAAGACATTATTTATTAAGTAGAAAAACACATAAACACAAAACAAAATTACGAGCTAAATTAGAAAATAAAATAAAAAGAAGAATAATTGAAACAAAATTTCATCCTTACCACATCCAACTACATCAAGGGCTCAAGGAAACCGATTTTGAAAACAGGATTAATCTTTGCAATTGGATAGAACAAAAGTTAAATGAAAATGTACAATTTTTGGATAAGATCATGTTTACAGATCAGTGCACTTTCCACCGAAATTTGTTAACCAGCCCAATTTTCATTATTAATCAGATTAAAACCCTCACTATTTCCGAGTTCCTAGCCAAGAGAAATGGTCGATTAATTTTTGGACACGCATATTCGGTACTTCAGTTGTTGGTCCCTTTTTCTTCGACGATATTCTAAATACGAATTTGTACTTGAATTTCCTGGATAATAAATTATTTGGACTCCTTGAAGATGTCCCGCTCACTCAAATTAAGGACATGCATGTTCACACCGTGCCCGTGTAGTAAGTGGATATCTCCAGATATTTTTTTTCTTTTTGTGGACGGAAAAAGTGTATGCTGAACTACCAACCACTGCGGAAGACATGAAAAATAGAATCCGAAACGTGTTTGTAACTATTAACCCAGTTATGTTAAATAGGGTTAAAATTATTTCGTCGCAGAATTAAAATTTGTTTAGAACAAAGTGGTGAGATTCTGAACATTTATTAAAATAATTTTTATTTTTATTTTAGCTCCTAATTTTGTTTTTTGTGTTTATGTGTTTTTCTACTTAATAAATAATGTTTTATTATGTGAATAGTTTTTTGTTTATTTTCCATGGGTTACTAGACAATACAAAATAAAAACAGAAAAATACAGCAAATTAATCAGAAATTGTGAAATTAAAAGAAATCTACCGAAGATAGATACCCGCTAATTTATATCATTAGAAAGGTAAAAAAATCCACATTTGATGCAAAAATGAAAAAATGGCCGTTCCATCTGAAAAAATTTACCATTTGAAAAAGTTACCATTGTTTGAAATTTTCTAAATTGACAAGGTAATTTCCCTAAACACAAGAAGAATTCAAATTTGAGAATCCGGTTTACACTAGTACATTTCATGTCTAGTAACATCACAGAGTCATGATGGACTAAGTTTTGTAATCACAGCGATAATTAGTTTTTTCAGATATTTACATTTTGTAAGAATGACGAATTGTAGGTAAACGATTCGTTTTAGGTACTATGTGGACCAAGGAATCCAAATATGCACTAATATACAGGGAGTTCCATTTAAAAAAATGTAACTTTGATATAAATCGCCCTGTATAAACTTTGCGCTTCAAGTGAAAATATTTTAGGTTTGTAGCCTTAAGGATACCCCTCCACATCCCATCAACAAACCCACAATCTTCCACCCACGCACTATTGGGCCACCCTATATATATATATATATATATATATATATATATATATTATTCCTGTTTAAGTTCGCACATCCTTGCAACTATATGGATTTCAATTTTTATTTTCTAAGACACAGTGAACTGAAAAGTATCCAAATTACAAACGTTTAATTCAAAACATAAAAGAATAACGAATTAAATATTAACTAAAAAATATCAATTATACGTTAGTGATATTCTTCAAAATTCTACCAATAAACTAAAACAATAAAATGTGTTGTATGGGACCTCCATTTTGCAAATGTACAGTTCTTAGTCTATGTTTAAATTGTAAAATTGCTCCTATGACCAAATTTATCGACACTTCTGGCCACACTTCTTCTAATCGCCGGCGAAGATCAGCTAAGTTTGCAAATGGTTCGCGTCTTTGAGCGTACTCGTTTTCTTGCAATTCATTCCACACTGAGTAGTCTAAAGGATTACAGACTGGAGAATTAGGCGGCCATTGGTTTGCTCGAATGAAAGATGCCATGTTTTCTTCTAAGAACTGTTGTGTCCTTGCTGCTCTGTGGGATAGAGAGCACCGTCCTGGATAAAAATGTAATCTTTATTCGGGTATAATCGATGCATTTGTGGTACTAAATCGTCACGTAAATGCCGTATGTAGCTATCTGCGTTTGTTTTTGTTAACTGAGAAACAGTGAAAAATAGGTTACTTTTTCCATTCCATGATATTACGCATGATACCATCAGCTTCTTAGAAAACGTTCTGGTCAATAGCGTTCTTCTTGGTTGCTGAATAAACACTATTATTTTGTCTGTTTTGAGGGACTTGTAGCGTAAAATCCTTTTTGTCTTGAAAAATTAAGCGTTCGAAAGCGTCCTGAATATACGTAAACTTCTTAATGATCGACGGACTTTTGTGTTAAGTGTAATTTCTGGCGTTTGCAACCATTTGTAGCATTCCCTACACGTCTTTGAATAACTCGTAGAGATCTGCGACTGATTCTTACACTGGCTGCTATCTGACGCTGAGACAAATGGGCCGTTGGTTGATATTACTCTAACAATGACAATTCACGTACAATTTCTGAATTTTCATTACTTTTAGTAGTTACGGGTCTTCCACTTCCGGGTTTCCTATAAACCGATCCAGTTTCTTCAAGTCGTCAAATAGGACGATTTATGCTAGAAGGTAACCATCGTTTCCCTGGAAACTCTCCCGAAATTCTTTCGCCGTGCCACTTTTTTTCGCGATAACACATTTCAATTAATTCCAAATCAGACTTTGTTAAATGAGGTGCCATTATGAAGAAAAATTAACTCAATTTTCCCGAAATGTCACTCAACGGATTGCAAACGAACAACTAACTGCAAGTGTCACTCACTCATAACTACATTTGTTTCAACAAAAAGTTACTTCGATTTAAGTTGCATATGCAAACGTCAAGTGTAATTGATATTTTTTATTTAATATTTAAAAATTCGTTATTCTTTTAAACGTTTTGAAATAAACGTTTGTAATTTGGCAGATATAATTTTCAGTTCACTGTGTCTTAGAAAATAAAAACTGAAATCTATATCTGAGGCGTTCTTAAACAGGATTCGTTTTTTTCTAGCCACCCAGTATATATTCCATGAATGTATTTCTATTTCTTCCGAGTCCATCATCTCGTGTATTGCTAATAGGATTCATGCAAGAACCTTCCTTGATTGGACGACGTTTCGACAAACTCTCATTTACCGTCTCAGGTCACTAATAATCTTGTTCTGATTTGCGTTATTCGAATTGAACTGTTAGAGAAGTAATATATTTTATGACCACCTAAATCACTGGATTTTAGTATGTATGTATTATATATATATATATATATATATATATATATATATATATATATATATATATATATATATATATATATTGATTGGTGTTTCTGGTGCTGGCCCGCGTTGGTGTTGTAGTAGTCTCTAAGAGACTGTTTACTCGAGGTCGCCATTTTCAGTATATGTTAACCTTCGGCTGCTGCTTCGTGTTACTCGTATTGAACTGACTCCTTTTGAAAAAAAAGGAAAGGTCAGTATTTTATTCCCTCTCCAAGGGGGAGGGCCGCTGTTTGAGCTTTCGAAGCTTCTTCAAGCATACATACATACATTACATGTATGTGCATGGTGGGATTAAGAAAGGGTGTGGTCATGATAGGATCGGAAGGAACGGAGTTAGTTATTTATCAAACGTGACATTTTACATTATTAAATTTGAAACTGTCGGCAATTTGCGTAGCGACCGATTGACCTAAACTGATAATTTCGCATGAGGTGTAATCTTAATGTTATTGGCCTATTTTAATCACATGACGACAAATTAACCAATTTCATTGGATTGCTGTTTCTGCATAAAATTTTCATTATAATATGTCACTGTTTTATGCAACCTCTTTGGTAATACACCGCACTATATACGTTCGTAAAGATAATAGGCAGCATTGAAAAAACAACAGTATTAACCGGCCAGACAGACGTTTAAACATTCCTTTATACAGCTTTATGGACATCTAGATGCTAACTTTTAGACTCATATAGCCTTGTATTAAAAACTAGTAATTTCTGGCTCGAGACAAGTGCGAGACACAATTTTACATAAATTGGTTCACGATGTGTTTAAAATAAATTTATTTGGTATAAATTGATCTGAATATCATTTGCTAAGTTTGGTTTCATCATAAAAAATTTGTTGCTACCAAAATTGTCAAAGATGTTAAATATCATTTTTTAGAGTCATTTTAGTAGTGCAATTTTTACAATAAAATTCAATTTTTCAAAGTTAATTTGGCAAGTAGACATTTCACAGGTGTTTAAACATGGACTATGTAGTTAGGATTATGTTAGGGATAAGGTATGTTTAGTTTTTAAAAGCAGGAAATACAAAAATTTAGTTAAAAGGGTTATAATATGGATAGTATAGACAATTTTCGCACACATTTTTGTTAGTGAATTAGTGACAAAGTTTATAATAAATGATTCACAAGAAGAAAGACATTTAGAACATTTTGGCATACAAACATTTATAGTGCCGTACAATTTATAGTGTAAAAATCCCAAAACAGTGTTAGACGATGAGACATTTTCAATGCAAGACTAAATAACATTATGCATTGCAAATAAGTAGTGTGAACAATAAAGACAAGTTATACAAACCTTAAACATAACATTTAAAGTGCTAAAACATTTTTAATATGAATTTATTTCATATTTAAAATTTAAGTATGGTTACGTTGTAAATTTTAGATTTTTCACATAATTTTATACTTTTTCCATATTATTAGATTTAGTTTTGCTCTTAAAGCAAATAATAGATGTTCTTTCACAATATAAATAAGTTTTTATAAGGATACAGCGTTTTATCCGCAAAATTTTGCTAAATCTAAGTTGATTTCTAGACAAATTTACAAAACTTAAAATTTTCATTAAATTAAATGTTTTGAATTTAAAAGATATGTTTTCTTATGTAAATTGTCCTCAGAATTCCATTTTGCAAGTAATTTTAGTGTAGCTTGTAAGTGTATAGTTAGTAGCTTATTTTGATTAGATTAAGTTGTTTCGTTTATTAGTGGTAGGATTTATTGCTTATTCGGTGTCCTTTTATTCGAAATTTCACATAGTTTTCATTTCTGTTTTTAAATTTCATTTCCGACCATGTATAAGAAAGTTACGGCCAAAATTCCATTTATGTACAATTCTTAATTTTGATTAGCCAATCACATTCATTGTAAATTTTGCAATATGGCTGTAAAAAAATTGAAATTTCTGTAGCAACCAGAAACCTATAAAAGCAAGAGCTCAGGAAGTCATTCGCTCTCCAGTTTTTGTTCAAAAAGTGAAAAGATTAAAACAGTGTTGCTAATTTAGTGTTTACTTAACCTAATTTATTTTCGTCGAGAAAGTTTACGGTACGAATAATTCCGAGAGCACTTGTTTTTATATCTTCGGTTAAAATTTAAATAGTTCGGTCACCGATACCTGTCGTTGTTAATAAATTATTGCTGTACGATTAATTGATGTCACGATTTTGTGTAAAATTTGTTTTCATGTTTTCCGATTTAAAATAATTCTGATATACCAAATTAAATTCCATTTTTATTTGGTGAAAGTTGTTTTATTTATCCGGACAATTCCTCTTAAATAAATATTATATTTTCGGTAACTAAAATAAAATTGTGTTAACAAAATCTTGGATACTAATAATACATTTTAAACGATATCAGTCATAAGATTTAAAACCATTTTAATAAAAGTTACCATAGTAAATAAGTGTTTGAGGTTGCCGTTTTGGAAGAAAACATCTTGAAGATTGGAGGTTGGTGTCTTCGAGAACCGAGATAGCAGTTGGATATTCGTAACAACAACATCCGAGTGAACATTGCCTGCCTCCAGCTGAAGTTTGAAGACATCATTCAATCGACAGGAAGGATTGTATCTGTGAGTTTTAAAAATTTTTATAACCCTGTTATTGGTATTTCCCTGCAAATAATATTTGTTATATGTTATTAATTAAGAATTTCAATTATTTACCTGTGTAAACACTTGTGAAGCAAATCTTTTCCTTTTCTTTTTCTAAATTTTCACATTTTGATCCAAACATTAAAATTTCTTAATTATTTGATATTTTTGACAGTTTTAATTATTTTACACTTAAAGTCAGTAACGCATGCGTTAGAAAGCAAAACTTATTCAGAACAAATTTTATACGTTAAATTCAATTAAGTATAGGATATTTCTATACAAAAATATATTATCTTCAACTAAATCCTTGAACCCTATCCCAATTGAGATTAATCATAATAATATAAACTTTGAATATAATAAAACTAATAAATAAACATTTCAATTTATTGGCACCGCAACGTGTGGGCACGATTTAGTTTGAAGTTTTGATATAAAAGCACAAAAAATTTTATAGATATTTAGTTTTTATTTTTCGTTCATTGTTCATTGTTATTTGTTATTGTTTATTGTTTATTGTGTTATTAGTGTTAGGATTTTTATAAAAGGGCAAATTTAGTTAATACAACTAGTTAATGCAAGATCGTAGGTAACTAGATCAGGTAAAGTTTACGGACCTAAAGATATTGAGGTAAAAGAGAAAACAGGATCTAGTTACAGAGATGGAACAAGTAGAAAAGAATGTTGAAGGACAGCAAGAAGGGAAGTCCAGTAAAAGAAAGCAAGAGCTTAGACGTGGACATGATAATCGCCATGCTGATGAAAGGAAGAAAGTAGAAGCAAGATAAGAAAGAAGTGGAAGAAAATAGGAAAGAAGCGGAAGAAAATAGAATAAAAGCTGAGGAAAATATTGATAGAAAATTTAACAAGCTTGAAGAAAATAGAATAAAAGCAGAAGAAGAAAGAAAGGAGGATATACGTAGAGCAGATGAGAAGATGGAAATGAAATTTAACAAGTTGGTAGAAAGTATTGATAGACAAGTGAGTAAGTGGGAGGACGATAAAGAGAAGTTAGTACATAAAATGGAGAAAACGAAGGAAGAATTAAGCAATAGCATGCACCGAGAAAATGATAAGTTATGGGGAACGATTATCGACAATAAGGAAGAGGTAGATGACAAGATAGGAAAGTTGGACAAGAATATTAGAACTGAAACCCGTCTAAGAGAAGAGGTTTCTAACGAAATAAATGATAGAGTAGGAAGGATACATGACATCCACGAACAAATATGTTTTCAGGTGGATAAGAATAAGGATGAGAACAAGAAACAGATAGGGAAATTTGCAATAAACTAAGAATACACGATCATGACCTAGAAGAGTTGAAAGAACGTGAAACACCTCGAAATTTTCAAATAGGCTGGGAAAATTGCATGTGGAATCAAGAGATGCCATATAAATTTGAAGGAAAGAAGCAAGAATCGCCAATGCTATTTTTGAAAAATATAGAAGAATATTTTAATGACATTAAGGACAATAAACAAAGAATGCGTTTGGTGAGAAAGATGCTTAAAGGGAATGCCGAACTATGGTACAATTTAGTACAAGAGCAATGTACCGATTATAAGCACTTCAAGGAATTATTTACCAAACAATATTGGAGTGATGTCCAACAAAATGTAATAAGGAAGAATTTTCAAGGGCGAAGTATGACAAAAACTATGGCACTTCGAGGAGATTTATGTAATGAAGAAATACCAAATAGCAAGATACTTCACACCACCGATGAATGAACAAGAAATAGTTCAATATTTAGCAAGGCAACTGAGAATAATGGAGAAAACATTATTCTGCAAAATATAGATAATATAACATCACTACTGCAATTTTAAGAAGATACGATGCATACGAACAGCATCAGAACAGTTACGAAAAGAGAGAATTTAACCCTAGGAATTATGGAAATGACAGAAGGGAATATAATTACAGGCACGAAAGAGAGGACAATAGGAGAGACAATTATAATAGGAATTATGGAAATGACAGGAGAGATTATCAAAATCAATATCATCGTGCTGATAATCGTAGAGAGTATTTCCAAAATGGCAACAATAGGGAAGGCAATTATAGATCGGGAAGAGAGAGGAACAACTTCCAACAAAAACGAGGAGGATATAATAATGGCTACGATAGGAACAGATTTAATTACAGCAATCAAGCTAAGGATAATGAACGGGAGCATCAGAATAATAGAGAGAATGAAGGAAAGGATCATCGTAGAAATGATATGCAAAAAGAAAATAGAAGGCCATACCAAGAGATCGTGGATGATCAGAATAGGAGGGTGAATAACATCCAGGTACGAGAAGAGAAGGAGGAACCGAGTTGTGGAAGGATTAGTGTCAATGCCATCGTACATGCATCCCAAGACGAAGAAAAGAACACAAAAAGGACTTTGACAAGATCACCGTTCAAAATTTTTAAATACGAGCTTCCTTGTCAACAATGTAAAGACAAACTACCAACATCCTACGGAATTTTTAGAAATTGAACAAAATTCAGAACCAGAAACTGCAAACATTTTATTACCTTTCGTTAACATTAGAATTAAGAATTTAAATTTATTAGGATTAGTTGATACCGGATCAGAAATTTCATTAATACAGGAAAAGATCATCGTAGAGAATAACGATTTATTTAAAGATGAGATCATCAGATAAACAAAATAGAAGTTATGGCAGCTACGGATAAGAAGCTTAGCACTATAAATAGGATGCTACATACTGAAGCTAAGGTAGGGAACAGATTTTTCAAACACAATGGTTTATAACTAACAATTTAAAATGGAGTTAATAATCGGAATGGATTTGATTAAGCAATTAAAATTGATTATCGATGCGCAACATATGAAGATAAGAATTGGTAAAGATGAATTAAACTGGGTACAGCCCTACAATAAAAGATTAAATTTATATAAACCGCATATCCAGTATTTGAAGGTGGAAAGAATTATAAAGGATGAGCAATTGATATCAATCACATTGGTTACAAGCAAGAAATTATAAACATTATACAAGAAAATTTGGTGTTGATAAATGAAGAACCTAGCGTAGCAAGTAAATATGTACATAAAATTGAGGTGCCTAGATGAATCTAAAATTTTCATACTTCTATAAGTTATTCTTATTTCAAAATTTAATTTTAATAGGTAGGTCAATTAAAGAACTTAATATTTTCTTGTACAAAATATCTTCATTCTTAAATTGGGGAATTTGAGATGTTTAGAAAGAGGTAATAGAAGTATCGGACAGCTTACATGACATTTGGGTCATAAAAGGGTAATTTCTGGCTCGAGACAAGTGCGAGACACAATTTTACATAAATATGGTTCACGATGTGTTTAAAATAAATTTATTTGGTATAAATTGATCTGAATATCATTTGCTAAGTTTGGTTTCATCATAAAAAGCAATTTGTTGCTACCAAAATTGTCAAAGATGTTAAATATCACATTTTCGTAGAGTCATTTTAGTAGTGCAATTTTTACAATAAAATTCAATTTTTCAAAGTTAATTTGGCAAGTAGACATTTCACAGGTGTTTAAACATGGACTATGTAGTTAGGATTATGTTAGGGATAAGGTATGTTTAGTTTTTAAAAGCAGGAAATACAAAAATTTAGTTAAAAGGGTTATAATATGGATAGTATAGACAATTTTCGACACATTTTGTTAGTGAATTAGTGACAAAGTTTATAATAAATGATTCACAACAAGAAAGACATTTAGAACATTTTGGCATACAAACATTTATAGTGCCGTACAATTTATAGTGTAAAAATCCCAAAACAGTGTTAGACGATGAGACTTTTTCAATGCAAGACTAAATAACTTTATGCATTGCAAATAAGTAGTGTGAACAATAAAGACAAGTTATACAAACCTTAAACATAACATTTAAAGTGCTAAAAAACATTTTTTAATATGAATTTATTTCATATTTAAAATTTAAGTATGGTTACGTTGTAAATTTTAGATTTTTCACATAATTTTATACTTTTTCCATATTATTAGATTTAGTTTTTGCTCTTAAAGCAAATAATAGATGTTCTTTCACAATATAAATAAGTTTTTATAAGGATACAGCGTTTTATCCGCAAAATTTTGCTAAATTTGTTGATTTCTAGACAAATTTACAAAACTTAAAATTTTCATTAAATTAAATGTTTTGAATTTAAAAAGATATGTTTTCTTATGTAAATTGTCCTCAGAATTCCATTTTCGCAAGTAATTTTAGTGTAGCTTGTAAGTGTGTATAGTTAGTAGCTTATTTTGATTAGATTAAGTTGTTTCGTTTATTAGTGGTAGGATTTATTGCTTATTCGGTGTCCTTTTATTCGAAATTTCACATAGTTTTCATTTCTGTTTTTAAATTTCATTTCCGACCATGTATAAGAAAGTTACGGCCAAAATTCCATTTATGTACAATTTTAATTTTGATTAGCCAATCACATTCATTGTAAATTTTGCAATATGGCTGTAAAAAATTGAAATTTCTGTAGCAACCAGAAACCTATAAAAGCAAGAGCTCAGGAAGTCATTCTCTCTCCAGTTTTTGTTCAAAAAGTGAAAAGATTAAAACAGTGTTGCTAATTTAGTGTTTACTTAACCTAATTTATTTTCGTCGAGAAAGTTTACGGTACAAATAATTTCGAGAGCACTTGTTTTTATAACTTCGGTTAAAATTTAAATAGTTCGGTCACCGATACCTGTCGTTGTTAATAAATCATTGCTGTACGATTAATTGATGTCACGATTTTGTGTAAAATTTGTTTTCATGTTTTCCGATTTAAAATAATTCTGATATACCAAATTAAATTCCATTTTTATTTGGTGAAAGTTGTTTTATTTATCCGGACAATTCCTCTTAAATAAATATTATATTTTCGGTAACTAAAATAAAATTGTGTTAACAAAAATCTTGGATACTAATAATACATTTTAAACGATATCAGTCATAAGATTTAAAACCATTTTAATAAAAGTTACCATAGTAATAAGTGTTTGAGGTTGCCGTTTTGGAAGAAAACATCTTGAAGTTTGGAGGTTGGTGTCTTCGAGAATCGAGATCGCAGTTGGATATTCGTAACAACAACATCCGAGTGAACATTGCCTGCCTCCAGCTGAAGTTTGAAGACATCATTCAATCGACAGGAAGGATTGTATCTGTGAGTTTTAAAATTTTTAACCCTGTTATTGGTATTTCCTGCAAATAATATTTGTTATATGTTATTAATTAAGAATTTCAATTATTTACCTGTGTAAACACCTGTGAAGCAAATCTTTTCCTTTTCTTTTCTAAATTTTCACATTTTGATCCAAACATTAAAATTTCTTAATTATTTGACATTTTTGACAGTTTTAATTATTTTACACTTAAAGTCAGTAACGCATGCGTTAGAAAGCAAAACTTATTCAGAGCAAATTTTATACGTCAAATTCAATTAAGTATAGGATATTTCTTATACAAAATATATTATCTTCAACTAAATCCTTGAACCCTATCCCCATTGAGATCCCTGAGCTAGTTTGGTGAAAAATAACATTTAAAATAAAATAAATAACTTCTTTCGTTATTACATACAACATCAAATTTGAACCCTTTCCCCATATTGAAATTATTGATATTATTAAATTAAACCAAACAAATTATAAATATTAAATTTATATATATATATATATATATATATTATTGGTTTTGTGCTGGTGCGTTGGTGTTGTAGTAGTCTCTAAGAGACTGTTTACTGAGGTCGCCATTTTCAGTATATGTTAACCTTCGGCTGCTGCTTCGTGTTACTGTATTGAACTGACTCCTTTTGAAAAAAAGGAAAGGTCAGTATTTTATTCCTCCAAGGAGGCCTGCTGTTTGAGCTGAAGCTTCTTCACATACATACATACATTACATGTATGTGCATGGTGGATTAAGAAAGGGTGGTCATGATAGGATCGGAAGGAACGGAGTTAGTTATTTATTAAACATGATATTTTACGTAATTACATTAAATTAAACTGTCGGCAATTTGCGTAGCGATCGATTGACCAAAACTGATAATTTCGCATGAGGTGTTTTCAGTGTAATCTTAATGTTATTGGCCTATTTTAATCACATGACGACAAATTAACCAATTTCATTGGATTTCTGTTTCTGCAAAAATTTTCATTATAATATGTCACTGTATTATGCAACCTCTTTCGTAATACACCGCACTATATTACGTTCGTAAAGAAAATAGACAACATTGAAAAAAACAACAATAATAACCGGCCAGACAGACATTTAGACATTCCTTCATACAGCTTTATAGACATCTAGATGCTAACTTTTAGACTCATATAGCCTTGTATTAAAAAACTATAAAGGAAAATTGTAAAAAAATTGAATTTTATTTAAAAAATATATTTGCACATCTTTATATAGGTATATCGTTATTCATATATTGAGCAAATTTGAACTAACACTTAATTACGCGTTGTATCAAAAAATTGCATAGAACATAATCGATATGTTTATGTTCTATATCTAGGTATTCTTATATGTTTGAAATATACAGCTGTTTTAGAAGTATTTGATAAGAATAAAAAGCAGCTCCTATTAACACTACCGCTGAATTTCTCCCAAAATCGAATCAGCTCCAGGAGAAGTGAAAACAAACTAAAATGCAAAATTTTAAGAACGTGCGTGTTTTCGTTCTGGAGTTATTTGTATATTATAGCCATACATCCACACATACACACACACCGAATTATGGCCGATCTTGGCTCAAGTTGAACAAACGTTGTAAAATGAGCTAATAAGTCGATTTAGCGATAGTGAAAAAAGTCGATTACATAACCTTCTTTACCTACATATGTAGATATATGTAGCTTTATAAACTGGGTGTGACGTATGTAAATCAAACAAATTAATTTGTTTCCCTGGATTTTAGAAGTTGATAAATAAGTGACCCTTTGCTTTAGTGTAAACATTAGGAGGGTTACGCCAGCATGATTTATTAATAGACCTGCATGCACACGAGGTCAATTACTATTTTATACGATAGCAGTAATGGCTACTCTTTTTACCAGATATAATCAATATTAATTTGAAGTTACCGGTTTGTAAATCGTTTAATTGAATTATTTTTGTGTTTCGAAGTCTCATAAACCATTTTAGTACCCTGGAAAGCGCTTCTGTAATTTATATTTTAAAATTACTACAAATTTATGGATGTTCAGTATTTATATTTATTGATATACATTTTGACGACTAGTATTGTTCCACCAACGAAGTAGTAGAGTGTTCTCTATGTAATTTATAATTCGCATGGCTAGAATCTGCTCAAAAAACTTTCCTTTTTCGTGAGTTTGAGGTATCATTCCAGACAGTCGGGAAGTAAGATGCATTTATTATAGATGTTTGTCAGTAATTTAGGGTTTAGTCTGGTAGGTGTAGTAAGATTTTGTGGTTAAGAACATCTTGGTTTGGAGCTGAATTTTGTCAGTTTCTAAAATGTGGTAATTTATTTAGGTGTGACGCCTAAGGTGAAATTGGACTTCGGGTAGATTAAGGATCAGATCAGTTCAAGGCAAAGTTCCAGATGTTGCTGAAAAGGATTGCCAAATAATTATAGGACGTTGGGTGAATCCCGAGCATGTTAGCTTTTCTTGGTCAATTGAGGTCTATTAGATGGGATTTGCAATTTGCTTTTCATCTAGTCAGTCTGTCGATATGTTGTCAGAAGGGGTTGTACAGGAACGAGATTTGCTTATTTTACTTATATTAATAGGTAACGCCTTTATAGCTTAAATTGTCGGAAATGGGGTGATTCGTATGTTTAATTAGTTAACTCTTTTCACAATGGCTGATAAACAACAAAAATATCTGATGCGGAACAATACACGAGTTTCCAACGCACAAAGTGGAAATTAAAAGGAACGAAATAATTTTAATAATAATGTTGTAGAGTAATTATGCAACCCCTGTTTGAATACGTTCATAACGAAAACAGTCAACATTGTAAAAAACAATAATCTAACTTAAAAAAAAATTCCAAAGCCGGTTGCTTTTATAAAATCTCGATAATACGGTTTATGCATTTTCAATCCTATTTAATTAACTTTTAGACTTATTTCGTTTTGTATTAAGAAGCTTTATAAAGGAAAGTTATGTAAATTAAATTTCCTTTAAAAATATGTTTACAAATTTTCCTATAAACTTGATCATTGTTGAGATATCGAAAAAAATTGAATTAACATTTAAATTCCAACTTTTTTGCCGCAAAATTACGCGCTATATCAAAAAATTACAGAAAACATAATCAATTAAATAACTAAATGTCGGGATTTCTATGTATTTGAAGTATACAACTTCATCAGAAACATTTGATAAAAACCAAAACTATCCTTAATAAACCCCCTTTTCCCGCCACTAGATTGCTCCCAAAATCTAATCAGCTTCAGAAGAAATGAAATCAAGCTTAAATACGAAATTTACGTTTCATAGTTCTGGAATTATCGTGGATATTATACGCACACATGTACACATATACAGGGTGTCCCAACGATAGAGTAAAGTAAGTTTATGCTTAACTAGAATTATTTGTGTAAATATTGTATGGACCATGGGGTAGAGGTAAGAAGTGTGCATTTTTTTAAAATATTGGAAGTTATACAGGGTGTGCCAGAAAAGCAGGACGTGAAAAGTATGATTTTTAAAATAGAACACCCGTATTTGATTTTAGTTTTAATTCTACGTGTCCATACAAACATATTTTGTCATACAAAAGATTGGCTGAAAGTTTTAGTTCTTGAGATATTCGCGTTTAAAGATTATTATGGTCATTTTCGTGGGGTTGATGAATGGGCAATTGTTCCGTTATTTCACAATAAAAAATTGATATTTCGTGTGAAAAATGAGTGATATTATACTAACGTTTAGACCGAGTAGTATTTCTAATTTTCTCAACAGGGTGTTTGTTATAACCATTCAAATTTGAAAATTCTCAAATTAAAAAAAATCAGTTTTTTTTAATTGCACACCCTATATATTTTTATTTCATTTTATTCGGGATTAAAAAATCTATCATTTTTGTCAAATATATCCTATATCTATCTTTGATAGTTTTCGAGTAATTTCGATTTTTTCACACTAGCTACTTTATTTTCGATAACATTGCATTGCATGGATCTTGGTAGCCATGGAAAATAATAATTGCGTTACTAAGATACAAAGGTTTCCTACTTGTCAAAATAAACACATATTAAATTTGTCGTTTTCGCATTTAACTTGTTATCAATTCTTGTATCAATTATGGATTATTCGACAAATGAATTAATTGATATGATATACGTGTTGGGCGAGGCTGAAAAACCCTTTATTGGCACAACGAATCTACAAAATGAAATATCCTGAACGTCGAATACCTACTACTGTTGGCTTGGAAAATTTGATGGATAGATTTGATTCTAGCGGTAGTGTTAAATATTTCAAACGTAAAGTTGTTAATAAAAGGGCAGCTAATGAAGAAAAGAACTTGAAATATTATTAAATATTCAAGAAAATCCCCGTGAGTTCTAGAACATTAGCGACGATATGTGATACCTCCAAATCAAACGTGAATCGAACAACGCTGAAGTATAAGTACCATCCCTATCACATTGAGCTTCATCAAGAATTGCGAGAAGAGGATTTTGCAAGACGAATTGAATTCTGCAATATCATTAATCAACGGCTGCAATTAAATAACAACTTTTGTGCTCCATAATGTTTTCCGATGAGGCGACGTTTAAAAGTAATGGGGCTGTAAATCGGCATAATATGCACTATTACGCCATTGATAATCCATTTTGGCTACGAGAAGTTCAAAACCAAAATCATTGGTCACTAAATGTGTGGTGTGGTATACTTAATGACCAAATTATCGGTCCCTATTTTTTTGATGATCCATTAACGGGCCGCAGCTATTTGCATTTCTTACGTGAAGAATTGCCTGTGTTACTTGAGGATATCAGTTTAGAAGGACGACTAAATATGTAGTTGCAACAGGATGGTGCACCTCCACATTTTTATCGGGACGTAAGGGAATTCTTGAACCAGCAATACCCGGAGAAATGGATAGGACGTAATGGCTTTATATTATGGCCACCCAGGTAATGCGATTTAACTCCACTGGATTTTTTCCTATGGGGATACATAAAAGATCGGGTGTATATTATTAAACCTACAACAAGGAGGACATGAAAATAGAATTCGCGAAGCTTGTCGCACAGTGACCCTCTTATGTTATCCGAAGTGAGACAGAACATGAGAAAAAGGCTCAATATGTGTGTTCAGCAAGAAGGCCGTCTATTTGAGCATTTACTAAGACGCAATGTTGAATAATTATTGAATTACTGTTTCTCATTAATAAAACTGTTAATATTCTCGCTTAGGTGGTTTGTTTTATTTCGTCGCAATTGTTTTCCATGGCTACCACGATCCACAATAATGTTATAGTATCGTATGTAACGTAGCTAGTGAGAAAATCGAAATTCCTCGAAAACTATCAAAGATAGATATAGGATATATTTGACAAAATGATAGATTTTTAATCCCGAATAAAATGAAATAAAATATATAGAGTGTGCAATTAAAAAACTGATTTTTTTAATTTGAGAATTTTGAATTAATATTATTAATTTATTAATACATAAATAAAGTTTATCAGTGATTCGAACCTAAGACCTGTACTTCGCAGAGTACCGCGCTACCAACTGCGCCACCAAGGTTCAAGCCCCAATCGATGCAAATTTTGTCTTAGGTTCGAATCCTACGAGGTAAACTTTTTATTTATGTATTTAATAAAATTAATAATAATTTTAATTACATATTTACCTTGAACTTATTCGTTCATAACAAAAACTTATAATAAATCAAATTTGAATGGTTATAACAAACACCCTGTTGAGAAAATTAGAAATACTACTCGGTCTAAACGTTAGTATAATATCACTCATTTTTCACACGAAATATCAATTTTTTTTATTGTGAAATACCGGAACAATTGCCCATTTATCAACCCCACGAAAATGACCATAATAATCTTTAAACGCGAACATCTCAAGAACTAAAAACTTTCAGCCAATCTTTTGTATGACAAAATATGTTTGTATGGACACGTAGAATTAAAAACTAAAATAAAATACGGGGTGTTCTATTTAAAAAATTATACTTTTTCACGTCCTGCTTTTCTGGCACACCCTGTATAACTTCCAATATTTTAAAAAAATGCACACTTCTTACCTCTACCCCATGGTCCATACAATATTTACACAAATAATTCTAGTTAAGCATAAACTTACTTTACTCTATCGTTGGGACACCCTGTACATATATACACGTACACGTATACATACACACACACGCACGCACTCACACACGCACGTGCACACGCTCGCACGCACCCACACGCACGCACGCGCGCACACGCACACGCGCCCACACACGCACACGCGCGCACGCACGTACACAACCGCACACACACGCACACGCACACGCACACGCACACGCACATGCACACGCGCACGCACACGCACATGCACACGCACACGCACGCGCACACGCAAAAGCACACGAACACGCACACGCGCACGCACACGCACACGCACACGTACACGCACACGCACACGCACACGCACACGCACACGCACATGCATACGCACACGCACACGAACACACACTTACGCGCACGCACACGCACACGCACACGTACACGCATACGCACGTACACCCACCCACACACACAGGTTTAAAGGCAAAAGTGGTTTTAGATAATATGTATTACTCTATTGGTACTATTGAACTTAGTAATTTGACTTAAAAAGTATGAATTAACAAAACAAAGGCATAATTTGACAAAACAAGTATATGGAACATAACATAATTAAACTTTTAATGCGGCGATAAGATAAACGACTCTCTGAGTCAGGACGCGTCTTCTCTGGACGGCATCAAGGTGGGTATTCGGCCTTCTAGGGCTAAGCCTGCAGGTTCGATAGAAAGATACGGTTATAATGAGGGCGGGGGTTCTAATGGAGTATAGTATATATATATATATATATATATATATATATATATATATATATATAAAAAATAATGGAATGTCCGGGATCTAAAAGTTTGTTTTAACTTTTCTAATTACAGTTCTGTGTTATCGGGAAGCTCAACAAAACTGTTGATAAATACCTGGGTCAATAATTTATTTTATTTAAAAGGTCATTAGTCCTATTTTACAAAGCAGATATACTGACCTCATTTTTACTGTCAAGAAGTAATTGAAATTTTTAAACTTAGATATTTGCGTATTTGGTTTGATATCTATACTTATGATCTCTCTCTCTCTCTCTCTCTCTCTTTTCAATATGTATATATATATATATATATATATATATATATATATATATATATATATATATATATATATATATATATATATATATGTATATTAGCGTGAAGCTTCGCTCCGCGCTATGGTCACAACACACCTAAATAACCGTTTACGATATTCATTTAAAGGTAAAATTTCAAAATTGGGTAATCAAAATCGAATGTGCCCATTTTATTGGTCTAAAACCATCTTCGCATTATTGCCTTTCTAATGAAGCCTTCTTTGAACACATCGGTTGGATGGTTTCAAAGTCTATAACGGACATGTTTTATATATATATATATATATATATATATATATATATATATGGTTAGACTATTTTTAATAATACATAAACATAATGACAATGAAATTACATACATTATTTATAATTCTGTACAATACATCCGTATGGTTTTAGCAAAAAGCGGTGTCCATTATCAAATATTTCAAACGCCTGAAGGGTTATTCATTGCGATTTCTTTGATCGAGAAATAATTTTAGATTTTGGACGTAATATGATTGGTGGTTTCCTTAATAAATCTGATAAGGATTAATTATTGAATATTACGGGCAGAACACGCTCTTTAATATGCGGAATCAAAGCGCAATTACAGATTTCGCAGGGTAATTGTACAGAAGTACAAGTAATTAGTTATGGCACACCAGGGAACTTCCATTAAATTAAGTCTAACAGGACAGATGGTTTATAATAAGAGAGATTTAACTCTTATTAGAAAAATGATTTACGTCCACTTGGTAAATTTTCTGAGGTCCTTAGTAAAGGTCAGCTGGATTAATTGGACATTAAGTGATTCAGTGACAAAGCTCTACACATAAGATAAATAAGAGAGTTTATGTTATTATTTAAATAAATATTTGGCTACCGGAGCTAGTTTCAATGCACTGTCCTTTGAATATCTGATCCAAAACTACATGTGAGCAACTATGGAACATACTTCAACCGTTGTATATGGCAATCAAGCATGAAGCTGACTGTATTCAAATCGCGGGCGAATTTTATCGTCGTACAAATTTTCCTAACGTCAATGGGGCAGTTGATCGAAAACATATACGGATGGTGCAGCCAGAACACTCCGGATCGTCACATTTTAATTATAAGAAGTTTTTCTCCTGTGTTTTAATGGCTTGGACGGACGCAGATTAAAAATTTGTAAACATAGATGTTGGTTCTTATGGAAGAGCTAGTGATTCGCAAATATTTAAATCATCTAAAATTGGCAAAACGCTTTCTGAAAACAAGAATGGAACGAAATTGCCTAATGATGACGACGGAAATGTCATGCTATTTTTTGTTGTAGGCGACGAAGCTTTTGGGCTAGGAAATCATATATTACGTGCATATGCAAAAAAAAAAAAAATTTAAACTAAACCAAACGAATTTTTAATTATAGGCATACTAGCTGCTCGACATTCTGGTCAATAAGTGGCGTATTTTTCACCGTCCAATCGATGTTAATATCAATTTTTGTGTGAATATTATTAAAACTTGCAGTGTTCTCCATAATTATGTACGAATAAAAGATGGAGTAAAATTCATAGATACACTCTATGATTGATCAATGAATAAATTTACGGTTAATGAATATAACGGAGAGAGAAATAATATAAATGATGTGCGGCAATATCTCTCGTCTTATTTCACTTCTCCGCAAGGTCGTGTTTCATTTCAATATGAGAAGGTGTAAAGAGGTAAATTAATATAATTACTAAATAAATAAATGTACGTGTATGAATACCTTGTTTTGTTTTCTCCTCGACACCAAGTTGACTCCACTCAGGAATGACAATTCTACATACTTCCTCCCATAGTTTTTTTTTATATTTACGTCTGAATATTCCTTTAAGCTTTTGGTATATAATGATGGTCGCCTTTCTATTTCTTCAATCAAAGTTTCAATTGCAGTTACACGCACTAAAGACATTGCACATCAGTTTCACGTGGCATGTGTCGAATGAAATAACCACGTGTAAGTGCAAAGCATCGCCGACGGAACAATCGGCAAGTCTGCGCACTTGCATAGTAAACCATAGTAAATAAGCAGGCGGCCGACTTTATAACTGAAATGGAAAATCGGGTAGCCCATCCAACTATTTCATCGGCCGATTTAATATCATTGGGTGTGCATACTCATATATGCTCCCATACCAATTAAGCAACCGACTAAACTGTCGGCCGATTAAAAGTCCGTAGTCTGCGGGGTCCCTAACTCAGTGAAAAGTGATCCGATAAAAACAAAAAAGCTACAACTTTCATTTGGAAAAAAAATTCACTCTCATTAAAAAAAATGGCCGCCATAATGAAATCTCTAAAGTGGCGACATTTACAATTAAATTGATAATGTCATCATCTTTCACCCTCAAAGTCATAAAACTTTTGTCTGAAACATTTTTTGAAAACACTTCTCCTTTTCGAGATATTCGCGTGTATCACTTAAAATGGTCCACCCTGTATTACTCGTATTACTAAACCTTTATGGAGCACCTCCTGCATACTTAGTTAATAATACAAGAAATTTACCTATAATTTTTATGAAATAGGACATCGAATGCAAAAAATTGATGTATTGTATAATTAAAAGAAATGACTGATTGTTTTTGTTCATCAATTAATTTCTGCGCTTTTAATAAAAAGCCCATATATAATGCGCACTCACTTAAAGAATATTATCAGCATCTTTTTGTGTTGTTTTATCCAGTTCCCGACCGTTAAATAGCAAAAAAAACAAATATGTACCACTTATACGATGTAATGTATGAATAAAACTCTGCTTCCATTAATTTGTATAATCGTGTATTTCATGAAATGAAAAGCATAGCAATTTGCATAGCTATTAAATCAATTAATCTGTTAACAAGAACTTTTCTAACGGATAATATAATGACCGACATAATATGCAGTATATAGCCTTAATGCGTTGAGGCGTTTAATATCCATAAGAAGTACAACATGTGGTGTGTACGTTATGGTAAATTGCGAATGTTGCTTTTTGCTAAAGGAATCTGCGAATTTGTTTAGTGTACAAAGTAAACAAACACACAAATAAGTGGGTGTTAATGTATTAAGTGGTAACTTTTGCTTAAACACATGTTAAATTTGAAAATACTCATATAAGTAGGTAGGTCTAACTTGCACAAGCATATAACTTTGTTCCAATGATCTAAATGGTAGCAATTTATTTTTTAATTTTAAGGAAACTTTATCACTAATGGTTTATGAAATCTAAACAATCATAAAACGTTTATTCAGGTTTTATTCAGGTTGAATCACGTAGTTTTATTCAAATTCATAATTAACTAAAGTATTATTGGAATGAATCTTCATTATATTTAATTATTAAACTTAACTTACAATAAAATTCAATAACAGTATTATAATTATAAATAAGGTATAGTTGGTAAATATGGCATTAATTAACCTTCACGCCATTCCCTTGCGGGGTAGGCAAAACAATCCCTGCCTCTTTTTTATTTTTCATTCACAATCTTCTCCATGCTTTCCTATTTCCGCATACCTCCCTAGCTTCCGCAAGATTCATACATAGTCTCTGACATGCCTTTTTGTTTTTACAACTCCTTATCTTTCTTTCCTTTATCATAGATTCTTTTACACGGCCTACCAGGCCCGACCTTTCCCCTAACCTCACCCACATATATTTGTTTCGTTAATCTTGCGTTGTTCATTCTCTCAATGTGACCAAACCAACTAATGTACAACTTTTATACCTATCCATCATCGTCCTTTCCTCACTACACTCCCTGATTATGCATTCATTTTTTATCTTGTCCCTTCTCGTTTTACCACATGCACTTCTCAGAAATCTCATACCCACGGCATTTATTTTTCTTTCGTGCTTTTTTTGACATGCCCATGTCTCACTTCCATACAGTACTGACGGGACGAATACACCATTATAGATTGCTCGTTTCGCAGCTAGGCTCATGCTTTCATTTCTCATTATCGTCCACATACTTCCAATCACTTTCCTTCCAGCATTGACCCTTCGTCCAATCTCGCTCTCAACTGCAGTAAACATTGTACCGAGATAAACCAGCTCGTCCACTTGCTCCACAATTTCATCTTGCAGAGTAAATACTCTACTCTCCTTTCCACCTTCCCGATTGAACACAACAATCTTAGTTTTGTTCACGTTTACCTTTAGGTCCATGCTCTCACAGACTGTATCAAACTTCCCCAGAGCGGTTGGCAGCTCATCCGCACTGTCACTTAATAAGACTGTGTCATCTGCATACACCAGGAGTCGTACATTTACGTCACCAACCATTACACCATTTGTATCGTTACATGCTTGTCTAAGACATTTATCCATGTATACATTGAACAACCACGGTGACATCACACAGTCTTGTCGCACTCCTTGCTCAATATTAAAGTATTCACTCACACCCCCTCTCACCCTAACACATGCCCGACTACCGTTGTATACTGCCCTTGTTCCATTTATTAGACCTTTATTTACGCCATATTCATTTAATATTTCCCACAGCTTCTCTCTATTCACTCTGTCATATGCTTTCTCCAGATCTACAAACGCACAATACAACTTCCTATTTACCTTTAAACACTTTTCGATCACCTGCTAGAGAGCAACCATCTGATCGACACATCCTCTCCCTGGCATGAAGCCACCTTGCAAATCAATAAGTATTCTTCCAAATACTTTACCAGGTACGCTGAGCAAACTTATTCATTCCTCTGTAGTTCTTACAATCACTCTTGTTCCCCTTACCTTTATACAATGGTACAATGATCGCGCTCTTCCAATCACTCGGCACTTTTCCACACATAAGGCATACATTGAATAATTCACGCAATCTTCGTATAAGCTTTGCACCACCATACTTGAACATTTCACCAGTGATTTCATCTACGCCTGCTCCCTTGCCGTTTTTCAACCTTCCTACCGTTTTCTCTACCTCATTTATTCCAATATCCTTCTCAGTTTCATTCATCATTTCTTCTATATTCTTCTTATTTAACCCTTCAGTCTTACGTTCCTCGCTACTGTACAGCTTTCCGAAATATTCTTGCCAGCATTTCCTCACTTCACAATCGTCCCATACTATTTCGTTTCTAGTATTTATCACTCCTGTAACGTTCTGTTTTGGGCTACGTTTTGTATTTCTGACCCATTTCCACAAGAGTTTTTGTTTCCCTCAAAATCATTCTGCATTTTCTCTCCTTCCACAGCCATCACTTCCTCTTTACTTATTCTCACTGCCTCCTTCGCTTCTTTGTTTCTTAATCTGTACACCTCATACAATCGTTTCTTCTCAGTCTCATTTTTTACAGCAATCATTGCCATGTACGCATCTTTTTTCTTACTTACTGCCTTTTTTACCGACTCATTCCACCAAGCACATTTTTTCTGTCTACCTACAATCACTCTTCCACATATTCGCACGGCACAATTGACAACAGAGTTTTTCAAGCTTATCCATGCACTTTCAACGTCAGTGTCTTTTATTTGTTCGTTCCACACTGCTTCATTCACATTCAACTCCTTATTCACAGCATCTACGTATTTCATTCTCGCACCATTACCCACTAGTTTGTCAACCCTAATTCTGGACGTTCGCACTACGTTTGCTTTCTTTCTCCACTCCCACTTTTGCCCTAAACACACTCTCGATACAACCAAAAAGTGGTCCGATCCACACTGCGCTCCGCGCATTACTTTTGTGTCTTTCACCAGGTTTCTAAGCCGTTCATCATACACTATCAAGTCTATCATACTTTTAGATTCACCTCTTTGCCATGTATACATATGCACATTTTTATGTTTAAACCACGTATTGGATACAAACAGGCTTCTCTCCACACAGATGTTCAGCAGGTGTTCACCATTCTCATTGATTCTTTGGTCTCCGAACTTTCCGAGAACGCGTTCACTATGTTCTCTCTGTACACCCACCCATCCGTTCATATCCCCCAATATAATCACTCTTTCGTTTGGCCTACATACGTTCAACACGTTCTCCACTTCATTCCAGAAGTTCTCACGCTCCTGGTCTCTTTCTCCATTCACCGGTGCATAGCATGCAATAAGAAAAATTCTTCGAAACTCCACTTTCATTCTAACCCATATTACCCGGGGAGATACCAATTCGTACTGTGTAACACATCTTTTCGCTCTTTCACTTATGATTACCCCAACTCCTTTTGCGCCATGCACTTCCGTCTCAACTCCTGACCATAGTGCCAGACTGCCATCCTCCATCTCCACAGCATCCTTTCCTTTGCGCTTTGTCTCCGATACACACAGAATATCAAGGTGTCTTTCGTACATTGCATTCGCAATTTCAAATTCTTTACCATGCATACCTCTAACATTCCACGTACCGACTCGCCATTCATTCCATGCAGTCGTCAGCAACGGGGCCTGTCTGTTTCGACCTTGACCGCCCTTGTAGCCAGGTCGATCCAAGGCAATTGTATTGTTTTTTTGAGTAATACCATAGCGAGCAGACCGGTTACTGGCCAAATCGTGCCCCGGACGATGTAGCCATTCCCTACTAACGGTATCGTCCTACTACCGGACAGTTATGTCTACTGTCACGACATAATAGATAGATATAAATAATAGATCGTATACTTACTGTATGAATCTCAAAAACGTACATATACATGTACATTTTTTTTCTTTCTTACCTACCCTTCAATCACACCACGCGTTTCAACCATACTGCTCTATACGCGATTCCTGGTTTCGCACCCCTCACCGGACTTGCTGGTATTCATTAGCGACCAAACGATTCAATTATTATTTATTTATTTTTTATTTATTTATTTATTTTATTTATTTATTTATTTTTTTTAGCTTTTCGAGTTACAGTTATTTCGATGTCATTTAATATTTATTTATCAAATCAGTTTTATTATTGTCGCGAGCCGTGGTACTTAAATAATTATTAGTTCTCTATGAATTCATCGTTATTGCAACAATGTATACCTGTTCAGGTCCACTCGTTAGACAAAAGGTTTACGTTTGCTTTATAATTTTGGAAAGTTAAAGTTTTAACAATCACTTGGGTTTAATAGAGCCGTATTTTTCGTAAATACTGTAGCAATCCTAAATATTATTTCGCGCCTATTTCAACTAAAGAGCATTTTACTGGTTAGATTATCATTATCTTTGTTTATTATTAATATTCAAACCGCTGGGTATAAAAACCTGTTCAAACGCTTACCCTTATTTGATTGATTTAGAAGTTATCATTTAACATGTATTAACATGTATTTAGCTGAAAGCACCGAAATAAAGCTACTTATTTAACTTAAAAGTACGATAATCTTTTATGTTTAAATTTTTATTACAAAAAAATTTACGATTTACCCGCTTTCTTGTTTTATTGTTTTGCAAGTAAAAGAAGGTATTTGAATTCAATCAAAAAAAGTAAACTTTTAGAGTAAAACTTATTTAAATTTCTTATTTATTAACGAATGTTGCAAACGTATGTTAATTATTTAACTTGACACTATGCAACTCTATTTCATTTACTCGATTCGTACAATATGCTATTTACTATTTTAAATTTTATTATTAAAATTTTCAGTTTACAATTGCTGGTGACGCGCCTACCTGCTTTCCCTTTGCCTTTACCAGGTTTCTTGTTTTATTGTTTGAGAATAAAATACGGTATTGTACTTCATCGATAATGTAGAATTTTAGTAAAACTAAATTTTCCTTAAATAGCTACATTTCTTATTTATAAAATGAATATTGTAAAGAAGTGAGAGATACTAATTATTTAAATTAAAACTATGAGGAACTATTCAATTTAGTATGTTTAATTTACCATTAACAACTGAATTGCTTTATTTATTGACTTAATTCATTTACTGTCGGATTTAAAATTTTTCAGAACGCCCGGGTTTTCCCTAACGACTTGACCTTTCTTTCATTTAACTACTAAAATGCGTGTTATTTATTTGAGAGAACAAACCGCATTTCATTCAGAATTTCGCTTACAAATTATAGATAGTTATTGTTTATTTGTTTATTTATTTGCTTTTTTTTGCTTTGGAATGCTAATTCGATCCAGTTACAATTGTTATTTTATTAGTTTTCTATAATTGATTGTCATTGCAAAAATGTTTACCTGTTGAGTTCAAGACAAAGGGGCGGTATTTGCGCTTTAAGCTCACTCTTCAATTCTACGAGTTTTAACAATCACATCTGGTATGGATTTAAAGAGCCGTAATTTTTTCGTAGAAATTCAACCCTACAGCAATCCCAAATGTTATTTACGCGTCTTTTTTTTGTACACGTTACAAAATTTTACTGGTTAGCTTCTTGTCTTTGTCCATTATTAATATTAACACCGCTGAGTCTAAAATATGTTCAAAACTCATCTGTACCGTACAGTAACTCTATTGAATTAGAAATTATCATTTTAATCCGGACTTGCCACACTAATCCAAGGTAGAAGCTGGAGCCATCACAAACACGTCCTATCGCTTTGACGACCACTAAATATGGCCCAGGCAGAAATAAGTAAATAATGTAAATATAGTAACCTCTCATAATTATAGTATATCAATCATAATTTGTGAATAGTGTTCAGATAGAAGCATCATTTGTGTTTACCAGCTAAGGCATTATTACATTTATTCAGTGAACAGTAATAGTATTTTACGTTATAAGTCCGGTAAAAAAGGTATTACGTACGAATAAGTAATTAATTTTATTGTGCAATGAGTACGTAATATCTTTTCACCGGGCGAATGACGTAACGTATTTTTTTCATACTGAAAATAAAATTTTAAATATTTAAAATAAGCCAAAAATGTGATCCAAACAATCAAACATTCGCGAATTATAACAAAAAAACCGCTGGTTGGCATAGTTTGAGTAGTTGCTAAGGTGACTTGTTTACATTTTTCAAACAGTTAAAAAGTTTAAAATGAACGAGAACGCAAAGCACCAGCATTCGGAAGAAATTGCACAAAAATGTAGAGAAGCTACCGCCAATCTTATTCCCGTAAAGTCGGAAGAGCGTTATAAAAAAGAATATGAAGTGTTTGGTGAATGGCGACGACAACATAATGTAGAAAAATTGATGAGGATGTTATGCTGGCGTATTTGCATGATTTAGTGAGTATTTTTTGGTATTTTAAATACAAATTGTGTTTGTAATGAAACTCTTTAAATTTTTAGTCTACAAAATATTGTGGTACTTCTTTGTGGAGCAAATATTCCATGGTGAAGTCGATGTTGCTCGTGTTTGAGAATATTGACATTTCGAGATTCTCGAGGCTAAAATCATTTTTAAAACATAAAACAGTTGGTCAGAAGGCTAAACAAGCAAAAACACTCAGCCGAGAAGAAATTTATGAATTTCTAAGAAGTGCTCCTGATAAAGAATATCTTCTCACAAAAGTGAGTAAACAGTTTTATGCATTGGGGAGCAAATTATTTAGGAATCGTTTTTTATTTTTAGGTAGTTTCCATGATTGGAGTTGCTGGAGGCTGTCGCAGAGAAGAACTGTACGAAATGTCTTTGAACGATATAGAAATCACTGCTTCTCAAATTGTTATTACTATTCCTCAAACAAAAACTAATAGGCCGCGGGTATTTACAGTAATTAAAGAAGCACACAGAATTAAATTTTTGGAGCTATATCAAAAATATGTGAATTTACGTCCAAAAAATACTGAACATGGTAAGCTGTTTTTAGGCTACAGGCATGGACAGTGCATCAATCAAAGAGCTGGACATTCGCTCAGAAGAAGAGGTTCTACGCTCCTTGCCAATTCGGGAGCTGATAATTCTGTTCTTAAGCGATTTGGTGGATGGAAAAGCAGCACCATCGCAGAAAAATATGTTGAAGATTCCCTTGAAGGGAAAAATAAAATTGCTCAAGGTGGAAAAAGTTTTGTTGAAGTTGTTACGAGACGACGAGAAGAAGTATCTTCTTCAGAAATTGTATCTGAATGCAATTCAAGCCCTGAATTCAATACATCCAGCTCCAAAGGCAATACGTGTTTAAATACTGATGTAATTGGCACTGATCCTCGATCCACAACAGTGTTTGATTGTGGGAAAATTCCTTCAATTCAAATTAATGGAAATGAAAGTTGCACCATTAATATTAATTTAAACATACTAAAATGACCTTAACTCTTATTTTTCAGTTGAATTTCACCTTAAGTCTTATTTTGAATTCAATTTTAATTCTGTATCTGCTTATTTTCTAAAAATTTGTTAATAATTTTTTTTGCAGTTGCCTTTGAATTGAGTACGGTAAAATTCCTAGTGTACTGTAAATAGCTACTATACCGTAAAAACGTGTTTTACAGTATATTAGAGTATGACGTAAAACTGGCAATTACAATACAGTATGAAATAAATATCTTTTTTGGGTGTTTTTCATGGTATATGTAAATTATACAATCTAAACGTTTCGATAACATTTACAGTTATCTTCGTCAGTAGTAATATCTATAAAAAATGTTAAAGATGTAAACAATTTTGTTAATTTATCACAGACACAAATCGTTAACCTACGCGGTTTAACATCAAAAAGGGTCACAACTTTACACTTACATCATAACTTGATTAAATTTTGTTAAACGTGTATTTTAGTTGACACTTTTCATTGTTAGCGTTCGCCGTTAGAGGGTGTTCTGATTTGTCATGTTTAAGACAGTTTAATAATATTTAATTTTTGATGACCTAGTTATTCTTTACTAAAATGTATTTCTATAGTTGGCTTTATACGATTCTCAAACTGCAATATTAATAGCAGGCTGATGTTTATATTTTAATTTTTCAACAACTTTAACAATTTTAATAGATATTACTACTGACGAACATAACTGTAAGTTATGTTACGTTTAGATTGTATAATTTAAAATACACCATTAAAAAACCCCAAAAAGATAAGTATTTTATAATATAATTGATATTTGAGTAAAGGTTGAACAGAACAAGGAAATATATATTAGAGTAGAGAAACAGGTGTTCTGCCAAAACAGGCGTGACGAATTGTTGAAAACTTTTATATGCACGCTCTTGATGTAAAAATGTTACTGATTGAATAATTACCGTTGTTTGGTACGTTGAAACTTGAGACCTAAATGTAGCGCTTGTTACGGACGAATTTTTAAAATTAATATGAAACTGTTCCAACATAATAATTTTTTGTTTTTTTATTATTTTTGAAAAATGGGGGTTAATTGCGAGAGTAAATATAGTTTTTGCACTTCATGGATTAAAAGTACTTTTTGGTTCCCCCATTTCGGGGACTGAAGTGTTACTTTTAATCTCTAGGGATTAAAAAAGAATTTAATCTTGTTATGGCATTGAAACATCTGGGATTTTAAAAATAATTCATAAATTTCATTAGCCTTGAATAGTGTAGCTTCTTTGTCAAAGTGACTTTTCTAATAATTTAAATTTATCATAGATGTAATATTTTAATTTTCATAAAATAGTATAATTATTTCTAATATTACTCGACGAAGTGCAAAAAGTGTAGATACCACGGGATTGAAGTTCCTTAATCCCTCTATTCGCGGAATTAAATGAGTCACTTCAATCCCTTGTTATCTAATATACTATAGTTTGAAAGCGGGGGAAAATCAATCGAGCCAGATTGATTTGGTTAATTAAATACCTTCATTGTAAACAGTTTGTCTTTAAAATATTTCTAGCGTGTATATTTTCTTTTAAATCAGCCAACGCTAATTTGTCTTTTCTTTCGGGTGTTAGTTTTAATGTGTTTTTCAAATATTAATCTATAAATAACAGTCACCTTTTTGAAGTTAAACCGCGTAGGTTAACGATTTGTGTCTGTGATCAATTAAAGGAATATATGTTTAAGTGTAAGTAGGTATTTTTATATAAATTAAGACTGGCAGCAAATAATTTTACAAGCGTATGCAACGTATTAAAAATCAAACATTGTCTTGCAAAGGTATTTCATTCGCACGCGGGCTCAGTAAGCGAAAATCAGCTAAAATAAAAGACAGTACAGGGCTCTCTCACTGTTGTATTTGGGTGAATTAGCATTGTTGTTTGTTTATATTTATACTTATGTAGAGGTGGGCCTAGCGAACGGGTACAGGAACCGCTTGGTTATTCATTTTAATAGGCAATTACCGAGTGTGTACATGCCCCCGGGTCCAAATGACCGATAGACACCTCGAATTTTATTTTTATTGTTGTATAGATGAATGAGTTACATGAGAAAGGGGCGCTGTATTTTCTTCTTTGTACTTGCATTTACGTCATTATCACCTGTACGATTTTACTGTTGTTATATTTTAGATGTACCGCAGTTTGCCTTATTGTTTTATTTGCTTACTTACTTAAAAACCGGCATGATTGGTTTTAAAGGGCCACATGTTTGGTATTACGATTTTTATTATGATTTATTTATGACACTATTGTGTATGTGAGTACATGGGTTTTTTTTAATTGTGTTTATGTGTAACTAAACTGCTTTTTATTTATTTATTTTTCTCATAATGTTATAATTTTGTACGCAGTTTAACCTGATTTAATGATGTTCTATTATATATTTAACCCTTTCATTATTTTTTTTGTGTTATTTGATTTATTAATATACTGGTGCAATTACTTATTTATGAATAAAGTGGGTTTTATTGGTGATTCTTTCCCACAATAGTATATTAACGGGCTGAATAACCATTGTGGAAAACTCGTTAATTTTAATTCGAGTAGTTTCATTGTTTACCTGCCCCACATGATGCAACACTTCGTTTGATCAGATTTGACGTTTGCGAGTAATTAAATATCAGACTTGTAAATCAATTCTAATGTTTTAATTATTGCTAGGAAAGTTAAAGTAAGGCAAGCAACTAATTTGAATAATAGTAACACTTAGCAATTGTTTTGTTCTGAATTTGCATTATTGCAAATAAGTTCAAATTACACTTTTCAAGATAGGGTAACTGGGGGACGGTATAATACCAGTATTGTATTGATAATGAGCGTGCAACTATCGTTGCTTGTATTAATGCACTTGAACAATCAATGCCTGCTATCACCATTTTTAAAAGTGCAAGAAAAAAGGAAACCTACACTGATAATCTCCCTCCTGGGTCTGTAGTTGAGATGGCTCCTAAAGACAGTATGACCAGAGAGTTGTTCATCAAATGGATCAAACATTCTGCCAGATTGAAGCCTCATGGAAGGATACTTCTAATTACTGATGGTGCTGCCTACCATCTTGATAATTACGGTAGCAGACCAGTATGATATCTCACTGTATTGCTTACCATCAAACATCAGGCACGAGCTACAGACCCTTGACAAGGCGGTTTTCACATCATTTGTGCATTACTAGGATATTGAATTAATCAGATACAGTTTCCAGATATCTGGAAAAACTTTATGACCTTATCTAACATTCCAAATGGTTTTAGTTCTACAGGGATATATCCATTTGATTCTAGCGTTATTCCAGAAACAGCATTTGCACCATCTACTCTAACTTATAAAGATATAGAAAACTATGAATCAGAGAACGATATTCTCTCAATGAAATTTATAAAAAAGATCAACCCAATTCTAGCATTGAAAACAATGGACAACCTGGTTGCTCAACATGGATTGATAAAGTCAAGCAGCCTAATAAGCTAAGATGTGCAGAAGTGAATGTGCCTAACACGAAAATCAAGTCTATTGGACTGCATATTTGAAACTCTAAATGGGGTTGTGATAATCAGAGGTATACTTAGAAAACACTAAACCTTCCCCACAATGTTTTACTTGAAAAGTTATTTAACAATAAGTTACAAATGGTGACTAGAACTAGTTTCGACAAACATTGTCATCTTTAGATCTTTACACTAATTTTAACATCAAATATGAAAAACTAACGAATACTTACAAGTACTTATATAAATATTTATATAAGTACTTGTAAGTTTTCGTTAGTTTTTCATATTTGATTAGAATTAATATATATATATATATATATATATATATATATTATATATATATATATATATATATATATATATATATATATATATATATATATATATATATATATATATATATCCCATGAGAAATACCAAAACTCATAACTTATAGCAAAAGAAAAAACCCAACGAAAAAGGCTATACTACCATCAAATTGTTCAATTTTTACTACTTCGTGCAATAATGCTTCCATTTAGATCGATACTTCAGTAAAAAGTCTTTCTTGCTACGATGGTTTGATTTGTATCAAAATTGCTCAAAGTTTTTCTAGCAAAATACATACTAACTTTTTTACAGGGTCTTCTAAAACCAATAAATGTTTTGATTTACCTAAACAATACTGTGAAACTAGCGCCCTCTAGGAGCAACGTCAAAGTAAAGCTTCTAAGTTTATTCGTAAATTCTCACAATTCAAAACCATACATACCAATTTTCCATCAGTTATCAAAACTTTTTCCATTATTAAAGTTTAGATTTATAAAAATACTGTGAAACCTACGCCCTAGTAGCACTTAAAGACCAATCGAATTTCTACAAGTAAAGCTCAACACTACCAATATTTCCATGCGATGTTATAAAATCTTTCCACTTAGGTTTCATGATCAAAATTTCTCGACGCCCTGTATTCTATAAATAATATATTTTATAAGTATATATAACCAATATATTTTGATTTATAAAATCTCTAGCCTTAGGAATTTTTGCCCAAATTCTTTCGACACAATTAATCATATACTTAAATTATATCTATTATATCAAATATTTATATAAATGAATAAAATTCTAAACCCTCTGAGCCGATTTCTTCCCAAAATTATCGTCCAATAATGATATATGAAGCTTAACATACAAATTTTGAAAACAAATCACACACCCTCATCTCGCTCGACTGAAAATATAATCATCTACCAGGAGCAAATGCCGAAGCACAATCACACAGAACAACAACATCACACACACACAGCACACGCACGCACGCAAACACACACACACACACGCCCACGCACTCACGCACACACGAACACACGAACAACGCTCACACGCACACACGCACACATGCACACACACAAAACACAGCACACACGCACACAGCACCACACACACACACAACACGCACCACGCAACGCACACGAACACACGCACAACACGCACACACGCACACGCACCACACGCACACACGCACACGCACACACGCATACACGAACACACGCACACACGCACACACGCACACACCCACACACGCACACACGACACCACACGCACACACGCACACGCACACGCACACCACACGCACACACGACACGACACACGCACACACGCACAACGCACACACGCACACACGCACACACGCACAACGCACACACGCACACACGCACACACGCACGCACACGCACACACACACGCACACACGCACACGCACACGCGCACATACGCACACACGCACACACGAACACACGCACACACGCGCACACGTACACACGTAGACACGCACACACGCACATACGCACACACGCACACACGCACACACGCACACACGCACACACGCACACACGCACACGCACACGCGCACATACGCACACACGCACACACGCACTCACGCACACACGCACACACGCCACACGCACACACGCACATACGCACATACGCACATACGCACATACGCACACACGCACGCACGCACGCACACACGCACACACGCACACACGTACACACGCACACACGCACACACGTACATACGCACACACGCACGCAAGCACGCACGCACCCACGCACACACGTACACACGTACATACGCACACACGCACACACAAACACTCGCACACACGCACACTCGCACACACGCACACCCAGGCCCAGCCACATACGCACGCACTCACATCATCATCGTCGATCTTGGCGAAACTTTGCAAAATGAGCTAGTATGTGTTCTAAAATACACCCTCAAGAATGTATGCATTTATTAAATAATTGGTTATTTAATAACAATTTTGAATTAGTTATGAGAATAGAGTTAATTCAATTATTTGATATCTGTGCTAAGGAAAATTATTTTTAATGATTAGAATTATTTACAAAAAAATGATTTACCAATGGGCAGTGTATTTTTGTCCATTTTAGCAAATGTTATTATAGAAAATTTAGAAGCTCAATTTTTTGGATTAAATGTTTCTGATAAGATTGTTTTTGGTTTAGTTGTATTAATGATATTTTAGCATATTGTGCTAGTTCATCAGATTTTATTGATACGTTGTTAATTACTATTAACAATTTACATGCTAATATAAAATTTATGGAGAACAAAATCAAGCCATTAATTTTCTATATTTAAACAAAAATTAATACACATGGCAGGTTTGAGTCTCCATATTTAGAAAACCTACACATACAGGCATTACAACTCGAAACAACTCATGTCACCATACAACACTTGAGTTAGCTTGATACAGATCATCAATGCATACAGCAATGTCATTACTAGTAAACCAAACAAATTTCAATAAAGAGAATCAATTATAAAGCAAATTGCACAAGCTAGTTTACACAGTCAACACAAAACCGACAGAAAACAAATACATATCAATTTCATATTTTGAAAAAATATTAGAAAAAGTAGCACGGATATTACAAAGTAGCATTCAAAACTAATACCACTGCTCTTAAATATTTATGTAATGCCAAAGGTTTAACTAACATCATTTTGAAATAGGGTGTTTATGAACTGTAATTTTGTTTATATTGCACAATCACTTAGTAACTTTGATATTAGATACAAATAACACATTGGATGCTACAAATATAAACACACAGGCAAATCAAATTATTCCAAACATCTAATAGTAAATAATCACCTTTACCTTTAACGAACGAACAGGTTGATATTTTACACGCACCTTCAACAGATATTTTAATTATAGAATTTTAATTTACATCAAATTTGCTGTTTTGCCTTAAAGATTTGTTACCATAACTACTTGTTATTATTTTACTTATACAGGGTGATCAAATGTAAGTGTGCATTATTGCTAACTTTTTATTATTGAAGCTACGAGGCCGGTTAAATTAGAGAAATAGCCGTATTTCTTCCGCTGATTAATGTGGTGGCAACAGAAAAACAATTGAACATCGCGTTTCTGAGTTATTTTCAAAAATGTAGTTTTCTTAACTGGGACACCCTGTATATTTATACCCTAATCGATTGCCAACGCTTTTCTTAACATAAACGGTTATCATGAATTTCAGCCTAAAACCAAAAATAAAGAACATATGACCTTATTTCACTTTTCGCTTACAGGATACCATAAAATTTAAATAAAAACGAAATATTATACAAAATATGCTGTATTTATTATTTAATTTAGTACCAAAGTACAGTTCTATTCAATAAAATATAGTCCAACTCTTGGATGTGATTTATTTTATACTGTAAAGCGTGTTTCTTGGCTACTATGTTATATCTGCGAATAAAAAATAAATCTACAAAAATATCAAAACTAATCCTTTAATAACGTATAGGTTGGTATATTGTTTCAGTATTTATGGAATTATATTGTCTGTATAATTCAATAACATTGCAATTACAGATTCTATAAGGTTTAAGAAAAATAAAATTATTTATTTAACAAAAATATCTTATGTAATAATTAATAATAATTAATAAAATAAATAATTTTGACCAAAGCCTGTTCAATCTATTTAAAAATGAATGCATGCGATTTTATTGAATAGAAACTGTACGTCATTTAATTGTGTTTAGCTATTTTTATTTCTAAATCATCCAGGATGCTATGCGAAACAATAAAACCAATAAATCTAGCGATAACTAACATCATATGTAAGTAGAAGAGAGGCACCATGCGCCATCTTGAATTTTGACCTCACCAGGATGCCCCACGTGGGAGCCCATTTTTTCCACCATTATTTTTTATGGTTTCTTTTCGGAGGCCTTTTTCAACCTCTTGATTTCAACCCTATGGTTTCTTTTCGGAGGCCTTTTTCAACCCTTGACCGAATTTTCATCCCTAATTAAGGCCTCTTTGTTTTTACTCGCTTACTTGAGGGGCGTATTTTTCATCCTTATTTTATGGTTTCTTTTCGGCGGCCTTTTTCAGCCCTTGATGGGAATTTCAACCCTGATTATTTTTGTTTGTATTAAGAGCCCTTTTGGTGGGGAGCCTCTGGAGGTTAGGCAATTGTGCGTATCCTTTTAATTCCTATGTACAGATTGTAACCTTACGAAATTTTATTTATACATTGGGGTTGTATTCTAATAAGGAGGCCTAATGTTATCTTGTAAGGCTGATATAAGACTTCACAGCTTACTGCTGGGACTTAGCCCCGTGACCCTTGAAGTAAAATTTGAATTTGTGTTCTAATAAGGAGGCCCTATTGCTATCTTGTAAGACAGGTGTATGAACTTGTGTTAGGGTTTGATCTTGCGTGGGGAATTTGAACGACAGTAAAATTTAATCATAGAACACTTATTTTTATTGTAAATATCATAATTAAAAAAGCCTGAGTGAGTTATAAAAAAAAATTACTGACATTCAGATTATTCTGTAATGAAACAAAATTTTTGTATTAAGTTAATTAATTACATAACAGTTATTACAATATTGTTTTCTAAACGAATATTAAAACTCATTGTTTTACCTGCATTGATTGCATTGAAATATGTTTAATATCCATCCGCTCGTTAAATTGTTGTATATTGTACACCTTAATATTTTTAAAGAAACTTGTTGTTACGTATAGCTTAGATATGTTTTATAATTGTAGTTAAAAATCTGTACAAGTAAATAAAATAAATAAAAAGTTAACAGCACACTTACCAGCTCTGCATTGAAAGAACATTTGACTGATTAACGAGTGATAGTCACTGCTTTGTGTTACTCATCTAATCAAACTAAAGCGCTTTTTATGTTTTACGTTTATGAATAGTTGATGTAAGACTAGCCATTGATTTCCCCATAATTAATTTTTAGAGTGTAAGTATACAAACAACCTAATTATCTTTATCACACTTACATACACACGCAAATTATTTTTTATAAAAACCGCATTAAAAGTTTCGAATGTAATAATTACATGTTTTAAATTCCACAATAACAAAATGTAGTTAGAAACCTCTGTCCATGTTTACGTTTAGCTAATTACCGTGTAATGACATAATCCTGTTAATTTTAATAATCTACCAACCGAGTAACACACTTTCCTTAAAACGCTAAAGTCATAAATTTTATAACAAGATTTTTAAAAACACACATGCTGAATTAAAAAGAAAGAAAAACAATAGGCTCATCTGATATTACGCAACTCTTAATTAAAAAAAGTAAGGTACTAAAAAATCTCTTTATTTATCAGAATAGAATGGAACCATCTAGAATTCTTCTCTAGGAAACGTAAATGATACCCTTGAGGTGCTCGTCCAAAGGAATCAAAATACTCTCCGTTACCATTATTATCAATGTAGATAGCGGTCCAATGCTGACCTGGTTTGTCTGCAGGATCCGTGTTTACAATAATTGCACACGATCTAGGTGCCTCGGTAGTTGATTGGAAGCACATACAAGTAGCTGGGGATCGATTTCTAACATTCCAACACTATCATAAAAATTGTATTCTAATAAAGGACAAATACATGTAAAGATAATGAGAAGTGTTTTATAATAAAAGATTTTATTTAATTAATTTAACCTGTTAACATGTCTCAAGATTATTTTTATTTTATAGAAGCGGTCGGCCTTGGATTTTTTTTTCTATGTTAACATGTATCATATACGTAAAATTCCGCGACGCGAGGATTTCAGCGAAGGCCGTTTCGGCGATCCCACCCCAACTTGTTCTCGGGTCTTTGCCCCTTGTCGTGATCGCAACTTGTTCGTAGGCCTTCGTGTATTGTCGTGGTACCCTTGCTCGCAAATTTGAATTTGTATAATAATAATAAGGAGCCTAATGCTAACTTGTAAGACAGGTGTAAGGCTGCGCAACTTTCCATCGGGGCTTTGTCCCTTATCGTGGCCCCAATGGCGGAAAATTTGAATTTGTATTTGCACTTAAGTCTCTGCAGGTTATGGCTGGAAATATAAATCTGTATTATAATAAGGAGTATAATGCTAACTTGTAAGACAGATGTAGGGCTTAGCAACTTACTTTCAGGCCCTCGTCCCTCGACCAAAAGTTTGAATTTGTTTGTGACGCCATCTATGAGGGGAAATCAGAACTTGTATTATAATAATAAGGAGGCCTAATGCTAACTTATAAAACAGACGTAGGGCTTCGCAACTTACTTACTTTCGGGTCTTAGCCCCTGGCCCCTTGGCTGGACATTTGAATTTAGATTTGTATTTAAGTGTTTACATTCTGATTACTTATTGCGAGAAATTTGAATAAGGGACCTATTGCTAGCTTATAAGACAAAACATAGGAACCTGTGTTAGGGCCTGCGCCCTCCTATCGTGGCGCTTGTTAGGAAATTTGAGTTTGTATCGTCATCTAGTTGTGTATGGCCTAATGAACATTTTCTGTAATACAGGTGGCACTGTCTAGCATTATATTTCTAGGACTAATCAGAGTTTTGCTTGTGGCACCATCTAGTGGTATATTTTTAAACTAGCGAATGTTTTCTGTAATAGACACGGCGCCATCTAGCGGTATATTTCTAGGACTAGTTAGGGTTGTTTGTGGTGCAATATACTGGTGTAAAGGCTAATGAATGTTTCCTGTAATAGGGGTTGATCGTGTTCGTCTGTCCCTCGTCTCTTTCTCAAACATACAAATCAATTACTCAAATCAATTAAATTAAATACCAAACTGATTTAACTTAATCATACAAAATCAGCTCATAATTCAAAAAATAGCAGTATGATTGAACGCACAGAGTGCAAAAGAAAGCCAATCTCACACTTATTGTAGCTACCCATTTAACCGCACTTTCGCATTAACTGCAGCATTGTTAGGAAAAACAAGTCTATTAACAAAATTGAAGGAAAGCTTAGCGTTTGAAAATATATAATTATTATTATTATAAACCACAATACACCATTTTTATTTAAACACATCCTTTATCGGTCTTCTTCTTCTTGAACCGTGATTCGTCGCTATCATCATCATGGTTTTGAGATTCATCCTCCTGTACCTCATCGCTCTTCTTCCTCTTCTGTGAATCATCACCATCACCTTGGATGTGAGATACATTCAACTCATGCACGTCATCGTTTCCACTATCTTCTTGAACGATTATGTTGTAACAGTTTATTAACAAGTTAGTAAAATCTCTAATGTCCGCTGATGTTGGGTCATAAACAAGAGAATATATTATAATAATGCTCACTCGATGACAGTTACACTTTAAAGAGCGAAACGCACGAGAAACGAGAATGCTGCTAGTCTTGGTCTTGTGCGCTGACGCGCTCGTCAATGTTCGGGTAGAATCGGTAATCTTCGGGGGAAGTTTGAAGTATTGACCTAACTACACTCTAACATCTTCCCTAGGGACATGTTTATAAATCTAAACTCCTTTTTTATGGCTGAGGTATTTTCTACTAAGACGGCTGCTTGCGCACAAGACCCAAGACCAGCAGCATTCTCGTTTCTCGTGCGTTTCGCTCTTCTTCCTCTTCTGAGAATCATCACCATCACCTTGGATGTGAGATACATTCAGCTCATCTACGTCATTGTTTCCATCATCAAATTATACTTCAGGGGTCACGGGGCTAGGTCCCAGCAGTAAGTTGCGAAGCCCTATATCAGCCTTACAATATAGCATTAGGCCTCCTTATTAGAATACAACCCCAATGTATAAATAAAATTTCGTAAGGTTACAATCTGTAGATAGGAATTAAAAGAATACGCACAATTGCCTAACTTCCAGGGGCTCCCCACCAAAAAGGCTCTTAATAAAAACAAAAATAATCAGGTTGAAATTTCCATCCAGGGCTGAAAAAGGCCACCGAAAGGAAACCATAAAATAAGGCCTTACAAGTAAGCGAGTAAAAACAAAAAGGCCTTAATTAGGGATGAAAATTCCATTAAGGGTTCAAAAAGGCCTCCGAAAAGAAACCATAGGGGTGAAATCAAGGGGTTGAAAAAGGCCTACGAAAAGAAACCATAAAAAATAAGGGTGGAAAATACGGGCTCCCACGTGGGGCATCCTTGTGACGTCAAAATCCAAGACAGCCTCTCTTCTACTTACGTAGCATAGATAAACGTACGGTTTCAAAGGCCACAAGAAGAGAATTTAAATGTGCCCAAAAATGTATTGAGCAAGGAGGAGATGTATTTTAACATTTAATTTAAGCTTTTCTAATAATTTTAACAAAAAATAAATCAATTGGTTCGTTATGTTTTGTTTTTATTTTAAATTTTATGCCCCTTAAGATGATAAGTTAAATAGGCTCATACCTACTTTATATTTTGTTTTAGACTGAAATTCATAATCTTTTATGTTAATAAAAGCGTTGGAAATCGATTAGGGTACAAATATACAGGGTGTCCCATTTAAAAAAACTACATTTTTTAAAATAACTCGAAAACGCGATGCTCAATTGTTTTTCTGTTACCACCACGTTAATCAGCGGAAGAAATAGTACTCTAATTTAACCGACCTCATAGCTTCAATTATAAAAAAGTCAGCAATAGTGCACACTTGAATTTGATCACCGTGTATACTTACATACTTTCTGACGATAAGGATACATGTTGTATTGATACGCGTTGAAAAGTAAATAATTATATAAAATAAATTGTGGAATTACCTTGTATTTAAAACATTAATGCTTTTAAATATGGAATTCCACGAAGTAAGGTTCGAGAATATCAATGTAATTTGGCTAATGTTAAGTAAATCATTTGCAAGAATTAAATGTTCTTTAATCCAATGAATGTGTAATAATTACCAAGCAATAGTTACAGCGATGTATTTTTTAAGACTTATACATGATAAATACCAAATACCCCTTTAATCAGTACTCTAAATGTTTTATTTGGAATGTGTCAAAAGTTTACCATCCCCATATGTAAGGTCGTGCGTTAGATCGTGTTTATTGACGCCCTCATTATTAACACAATTTTTATTTTAAAATAAATCTAATCTAATCAAATCGTTATAATTTTATTGATTCTACTTGCTTGTAGGACTAAATATTTTTGACTTTATTAAATTAACCCCACTTGACTCTATTTACTATGCAAATTATACTACACTGTTTTAGTTGTTTAATTATACAATAAATACTGTGATTCTGTAATAAAAATTAAATAAATGAAACGTTTACCTGAGTATTATATTTCTATATTTAGTCAATCAGTCTCATCGGAAAACCCCAATCCATACTTGAGAGAAATTTTCACGCACGTTTCTCAGTTCCTTAAAAGCCTACATTCAACATGACGGACAATGTAGATATTTCATTTCCTGGCTTACCCTCCTAATTTGATACTCGCGTGTGTTTGTTATATTATTGTAGAAATGTGTTTATATTTTCGATATATTTATTGCAAATTATTTTGTTACCTTAACTTTACTTATAGTAACTTATACACAGATCGACCTATAATTATGATTATGATGTTTTGTCATTAATCTTTTTTCTTTTATAATTTTAAAATTATATAATTAAATAAAAATAACACAAATGTTTTTTCTTCACTTCTGTTACCAATATATCCAGTTGTAATCGTTAAACATATTGCTATTCCTACGTCCCTTAATAAGTACATATGATTCAAGCGGAAGATACCCAAATGTAAATTACAAAAAGTGTAGTTTTACAGCTCAAAGTTAAACTATAATGCACATAATAATGTTTAGTATCAAACACGAAGCGTTTTCAGTAAGTAAAATCTGGAAGTCTAAGCCAAATAGAGAAAGTAAACCCAATAGCTAGCAAGCAACAGATGGGATACAGATATAATTAATTACACTATGACGGAGTTAAGCACCCATTTATTAAAGAAGACGGGCGCGTGCATTTTTCTGAAAGTAGATCCTAAAATTCAATAGGGGGGCGAAGAAGAGAAAGCTGAAATAAATTTAATTAGCACACAAAATGCAGGTGCAGGTAAATCAATAGGTATTCAGGATGTTTCATCGAGACCTAATCATTAGAAGTATCTGGAGAACATCCTCTTGTAACGGAAGTAGCTAGCAATTTCATTATTTTAAATGGAACCCCTCATTTTTTTGCCATTTTAGGATTTCTCGTTTAATTTTAAGGTCACTGTATGTAAAGTGTCCTAACGTAGAATTTACCTTTTCCAGAGTTATTTCAAAACATTAGAAAATTTTGACAGCTGCAGACTCCCACGGAACTCTCGCCCCTACGAATTTCGAAATCGGACTTCTAGAGTCCTAAGAGGCCCTAATAAGCTACGTTGTGATTTTTATCAGCAGATATATGATTTAATTTTGAAAACATAGTTGATATTCCACGGTAATATAACAAGACCTCGATAAATAGTCGATTATTTTTATTGCATCTAAATTTCGAGTGTATTTTAAAATCAATTTGTCAAGACGTAATTTTGACATTAATAATCTGATTAAAGTCCGAGAGCTTTAGCTCGAGGGCTTTAATCTTTGATTATTAATGCCCAAATTATGTCGAGACAAATTGTAAAATACACGTGAAATTTAGTAGCAATAAAAATAGTAGCTAATTTATCGAGATCGTGTTATATTTAATAAGATTATTTCCTGAGCCAAGAACATTTCTATGTGTATACGGAAAAAACACAGAGAAAGGATATTGTATGAAATACTTATTTAACTAATACTAACAATCAATGTTTTACATTATTCCTCTATTTACAATTAAAAATACAGTTATTATATGTCAAAAAATTGAAATTTTCGGGTGGATTCTTTGTTGTTGAATACCATCTTGTCGGTGACAATTGAGCATGCTGATAAAAATAGTCGACTATTTAGCACCAAGGAGAATAGTCACAGTAGTGATTAAGGGCCGGTTCTGGACCAGTTCAAGGTCACTCGCCCTATGGTGTGAGAAATGTAAGCTTTTGGATCTCTTCAAGATCAAACTTTTAGCGGGAAATTTAAATTTTAGGAGCTCGTTAAAAATAGAAATTGCAATGTCACCATCCTCATCATATTACAAGGTCACTCTGCGGTCAAACGTTTTGGCGTGTTATGTGAATTGATATTATACTTAGCATTTAAAACATCATCAATGTCTTTATAAATGTCAGTATCACCACCACGGAATTCTTTCTCACAAAAACGACGGTAGTCAACAACTTGTATGAACTTTTCATAAAAACACACCAGATTGTAAGATTCAAGAAATTCCAATCTATAGCTTATTATATCCTTTAAATATGCAAGAACAGCAGTTGTAGTTTTCTATCATAACAGTTTTCAAAATTCTGTCATATCCTTTAATTAATTCCCAATTGTAATAAATACCAAGATTGCTAGATAGAGATTCATAATGTTGATCATAGATTATATCTTCTTCTTCGTTTACATTTGACCAGTCAATTTTATTTTCAATTTCTTGGGATCGGAAAAATTGTAATTCTATATATGAATGCCATCTTAGAAGCTCATTCCATTCCATCATGTCCAACACTACATTATCGCTTTGACCACAGTTAGCACACCCAATACGCACTACTGGTGCAAGCTTGAGGTGCGCACTGTATCCAATTTCCATATGTTTTGCATGATGAGTATCGTTCGATAGTTTATAATAAATACAATCGATTAAGTATTCATTAGCTGCTTGTTTATACACTTCAGATAAATCATATGGCTGTCTGTCAGTGTTAGAAGAATAACCTTCATCATGTTTCTCTTCATTTTTACTTCTATTGCCACCATCACTATTTTGATTGCACCAACAACACAAGGTAAAATTGTTATTCATATTGTTACTGCAACTATGTGGGGTATCCATATGTAACGGTGCACTTCTGAGTTTCGATCGTTCCAGAAATGATGTTATTGCTGCCTGCATTATAACGACTGTACTTGCTTGCAATTGCACTAGGACTAAACGCTGTTTAAGAAATGATTTTAGTTAAATCATGTGGGTGGGGTTGTGGCACTACTATTAAAAACTAAATGTTATATTTGTGGTTTTCCCGACTGCACCCAAACTACTCATGAAGACATCCCTCGTGTTTAACTGCGTTTTATATCCTTTCATTCGATTTTATTCTTTCAAATACTCATAAAAGCGTTGAGGTAATATACATTTAAAATCATCCGTTTCCATCACAATACGTTCACCATACTTAGTATTAATTACTCTCACATTAATCACTTTATACCTTTTTGATATCTCGAGGTCACATGCACTTTTAAAGAGTTTGCAATGGGTGCTTTGGTTTAACCTTGCTAATTCCATGTTTAACAATTACAGGTTGCTAACTGACTGATCTCAACACACCTCGCTGTGGTTTACATCAAAAATGTGTTCTTGACTTAAGTACCTATGACAACATGTTTAAACTTGTTAAATACACACCTACTTTTAGTTTAGTAAATTATTTCACCTTGACCCAATTTAGTCAATATAAACACCATTTGACTTTGGTCTACAACTCGCATTCTTCTTGTTTCCATGAATTGATTTTATTTTTATACTTCTAAGAAATGTCATACGATACCCCTACAGGTCAATAATCTTTGACCTTGACCACTCTATTTTTAGACTTCTAAGAATTGTAATATCATGATGACATTGCAATTTCTATTTTTAGCTTCTGACCTTGACATACAAATTTCCCGCCAAAAAGTTTGACCGCAGAGTGACCTTGTAATATGATGAAGATGGTGACATTGCAATTTCTATTTTTAGCGAGCTCCTAAAATTTAAATTTCCCGCCAAAAGTTTGACCTTGAAGAGATCCAAAAGCTTACATTTCTCACACCAGAGGGCGAGTGATCTTGAACTGGTCCAGAACCGGCCCTTAATCACTACTAGTCACTTTATTTTATTTTGATTGGTCATATCAAAGCAGTTTCAAAGCACGCGATTTGTCAAAAATTCAAATTTAACAGGCAAGGGAAATAATCGTAAATATTTGAAATACTTGCGGTTTTGTTATTGATATTATATAATTTAATTGTTCTTGTTCTTGGATATTTGAAAGAAATTGTTCAAATGCAACTGGATTATAGATTAGAAAAACGAGTCATTAAGAGGAGAATTACGTATTAGAAAGTTACTTATTTTAAGCTATTTTTTGAATCTGCTCATGCTGAGGCTGTGCCTCTGATAACTATGATTCTAATTTAAAATCGAACCTATCAATGCATAAATATATCAACAATCACAACAGATGATATCATAAAAGCGATCAATAAGTTAAAAGATAAAAGTACTGCAGGCTTAGACCAAATTCCTTCTTATGTAATAAAAAATTGTGCTGATGCGTTTACAATTCCTCTTTAAAATTTATTTAACTTATCGTTGGTTACGAAAACGTTTCCCTTCGAATGAAAAAAAGCTAAAATATCTCCGTTGCTCAAGGGCGGCGAAAAAAATAAGATTGAAAACTACCGTCCAATATCGGTCTTATCTAACTCTGCCAAGATTTTTTAAATTATTATATGTGAACAAATTTTTGTGTCAGTGCAAAATACATTGTCCGCAGATCAACATAGATTTATGTCAAAACGCTCTACTATTACTAATCTCATGTCCATAACGACAAAAATTGTTGAAGCCATTGACGCCAGGAAACAACTAGACGTCATATATATAGACATGTCCAACCAGATCAACCACCGCATTCTTTTGATGAAACTTGATGATATAGGATTTAGTACTGATTTTATTGACTTGCTTACGTCATACCTTTCTAATAGAACGCAATATGTTACTTAAAACAGATATGTATCAAGTTCTTTTCCCTCAACTTCTGGTGTGCCACAAGGCTCCAACCTTGGACCCTTGTTGTACATATACATAAATGAACTAATAGATAAGCTAGAGTATTGTGTACTCACTTACGCCGACGATATTAAATTTTTTTCCATTATTAGTAGTGCTTCTGACTGTGATTTACTCCAAACTCGTTTAAACATTATAAAGGATTGGTGCCATGTGAATAAGTTGACTCTAAATATAACTAAGTTCCAAGTGGTCTCCTACACTCGCAAAAAATGCCCCATACAGTACACATACTGTATCAATCGTGTAGAATTAAAAAAAAGTGATACTTTTAAGGATTTAGGTATTTTTTCGATAGTAAGTTATCTTTCTCAAATTATATTGATGAAATTTTAGTAATATACATGCAATCCGAGTCCTATATTACTCATTTTTCGTTCCAAGCTTGAATACGCTTCAATAATTTGAATCCTAAGCACCAATACTTAATAGAAAGTTTAGAAAAAGTTCAAAAACGTTTTTAAAGTACATTCACTACATTATAAATGGACACTATCCCGAACGTAACGTTAATCAGAGAGAACTTCTTAATTCAATAAATGAAAGATCTTTACAGTGCAGAAGAATTTTGTTAGGCATAAAATTTTTGTATAACTTAGCTCATAATAATGTCAATTCACCCTATTTACCAGCCAGTTTAAACTTTAATGTTCCTCATTTAGTTACTCGTATGAATGTTACTTTTTACTGTAAGGGTGCTAAGTCAGATTTGGCACTCCACTCCCTTAGCTACAATGTGTACCAACCTTAACAAAATGTCCACCTTAATAGATATCAACTTTAACAATTTTTTTTTCTATTTTCATTATAAAAATACTTACTGCGTTTAGTTTTATTATAATCTTGTTCTATACCAGTAATTATCTCTTCTTTGTTTAGTTTTGTTCTGTAATAATTTTTATTCGCTATTTAATTTGATAATTTTGTCCTGTAATTGGTGTAAAACTGTTGGGCAAATAAATGTTATTATTATTATTATTATTATTAAAGACCTTTAACAAAAGTTTTATAAATACAATTTTGCAAAAGTCTCACAAATTTTCCTAAATTTATTAAAGTTACGGTTTGTCAGACATTTTTTTTATAAGATATTTGATATTGAGCTTTGATATTGTAATGATTACCAAAAATATTATCTAAATAACAGAAATGTTATGCGAAATTCTTTTTCAATCTTGAGTATTGTTAGGTTATCTCTTTCAGGTTATTATGACATCCATTTATTACATTATATTTATTAAGTTGTTCTTTACAAACTCTAACAAGCATAACTTAATTAGACCATCAACAACCAAACTTCCCTTCTCAATTTTCCAGACTTAGGGCTGACATCGACAGAATACATCGATGGTTTGATTAAAAGCTGGTTTGTTAATTAAAATACGTCAATTTAAAAAAATTATTTTTATATTTCATTATTAATTTTTTTTTTTTGCTTTAATTCATTTATTTGTTTTTCTGTTTGCTTTTGTTTATAACGATTTGTTTATTTATTTATAAGAACATAAGGAAATAAATTAATAAATATAATTTATTTACAAAAATAATCATGTTCTAAAGTCACTAAATACAAATTAAAAATAAAAAAGCAAAATATTCAACAATAATAATTATATGTATATGTGTACAATATGTATAATAATCAACTAATCAGTCATTTGATAATTGTGGGCAATTCCTCTTAAATAACAATATTGAGTGTGCGTTCATCAGCATCCCGATATTTTTGTTTACCGGCAACCAATTGTTCGTAGTAGGCATATTATTGGATAGTTCATTTCCAATTCAAATTGTAGTCGGCGATCAGCAGCTTCACAGTTATTATTTGTGCGATGATTTCTGTTTATTGTTCGATAATACAAATCACACATTTCTGGTGGAAACAAAGGTCGACGTCTGCGATTTCCACATCTATTCACACAGCCTACCAATCTACCAAAGGGTGAAGTTCTTCAGGTAACTTATCATTGAGTGCATCAAGATAATTATCTAGGTGCTCGATCCTAATGCAATCACCATTTTTGCTTGTAAACAAAAATCTGCGTCATTATTGTAACGATTTAATAACCCCAACTAAACTATATATTTCCGCATATTTTGGGATAGATGGAAAAATCATCCTTTAATAGAAACACCTGGAAACCACCGAGTCATTGCACCAAAAGCTGCTTGGTCAAAATCACAATGTATGGAAGTTGGATTTAAATTTTCTTCCACCTCTTTTATTAATTCGAACATCCTTACATACGAGTAGTACACCGACACTCTCCGCACCACTTTTTTTCATCACAAGCTCCGCCCCCTGGGACACCTTCCCCTCCACTTTTTGTACTCGCCCACGTGGGAGGCGTATATTTTGAGGGTGGGGCCAGCTTATTTTCGGGGCCATTTTCAACCCTTGGTGGGAGTTGAGGTCCTAATTTGGTTGTATTTAGAGCGTTTTTGGCTGTATACCCCTTGGAGATTAGGCAATTGCGCGTACATGTATTGTTCTGATTGGGGGATTAAAACTAGACCACGCCCCACTTTTAACCGATTGGTCGTGCGTGCACCCGCCCCACGACTCAGCCGCTGTGCTCTGATTGGAGGACTAAGTCTCTGAATTCTGATTGGTTATGGCGGGAAATTTGAAACAAGGGGGCCCTAATGCTAATTTGTAGGACAAGTGTAGATCTTCAAACCTTGTTCTCGGGCCTTCGCCCCCCTGTCGCGGCCCCTTGGTAGGAAATGGTATGGGGCCCTAACCTTATAAGACAAGTGCAGAAACTAGCTCTTAGGGCTTGGCCCCTATCGTGGCCCCCTTGGTGTAAGTGTATCTGGGTTCTAACCTAAAGACAGGTGTAGGCCTTCGCCCCCGTCATAAAAATTTGTATTCTAATAAGGCGGACCTAATGCTAACTTTAAGACAGGACTTGTGTTAGGTCAGCGCCCTGGCCCCTTTGAGTTAAAATTGATTTGTTAGCGCCATCTAGTTGTGTATACACTAGAGAGTGTTTTCTGTAATAGAAGTTGATCATGCACGTCTCTCTTGTTACGGAACTCTTAATTAAAATCATTAAAGTTGAAGGTTGAAAAACAAGCATTATACAGTAACTGGATTATCTCATCATTTATAATTAAACATGTAGTGAAAAACTTATTTACAAAATCAAGCATTGGCAAATTATTTATCACAAAATACCAAAAACCTTATCATACAAAGTCTACATACATCCGAATGGTAATTCTGCAGTATTGTTTTGTTGCAGCGGAACCATCTAGAATTCTTTTCAAGGCAACGCAAATGATAACCTAGCGGGGATCGTCCAAAGGAATCAAAATATTCCCCATTACCATCCTCGTCAATGTAGATAGCATGCATCCTTGGAGTTTGTATGCGCCCTGTCTTGCAGTAGTAATGCGATTTCCAGAGCGCACATAGGCTCCTCGATCTTATGGTTTGAACAGCTGTACGCTTTTGCTTCCTTTTTCAATTTTTTAAGCGGGGGGCAACCAATATCGTCCAAGTTTAGTATTGGTTTGTTGAGAAATCTTAAAAACAGTTGTTTTTCGCTACCCTTAACGTGAATTTTGTTAAACGGTAGCAGAGTTCCTATCAGCTCCTCTTGGAAATCGTTGTATGGCACATACCCTGACCGCCATTTCAAGCCGTGATATTTACCACATTCCGATGTTTATCGATCTTAATCACGTTATCGACAACAAACAGTTAACTGTTTCTACGAGAGCTACTTCAAAGCCGGCTTCTAGACGAAGGTAACCGTTTCTAACTAAACTCCAGTGTGTGCTAGCGTTTGCAGACAAGTCAGGGGTTAGGTCGAAGGCCATTACACAGTTGGAGTAATCGCTTCTCGATGTATCGTTTCCCTCATTTAAAAAATGAATACCCGTACCGGAGAATAAGGTGTGATGTGCCCTTACATATAAACCATTAGCTGTAAAGTCCGGTTGTAAGGCCTTCATCAATATATAACTATATGTAATTAATATTGTTGTGATAAAAATTGAATGGATTTGAGGTGTAATCATCGTTGAAGGCTTTATTTGCGACAGAACCTACGATACATCGTTTAGGTAACTGACCAAGGAAGATATTATCCAGTGATTTTCGCTGTATGCCTGTAGGTATAGCTAACACTTTTACGTCGGTCCTTGTAACAATATATTTTGCTGCGGTTATTTCTAAAGCTTTAGCGTGTGCAACTAAAATGGCGGGGTTGATTCGCATACGTCTCACCAGTAAACTAGCGTCCATAATTCACGTCTTGTAAGTTGACCACTTATGAGAAACTTTTCCTGATTAAACAAATCCGAGTGCACGTGACCAACCATCTCGATCTGTTTGATGGTCTCTGCAAGTACTTGACGTTTCGATAAACCGTTATTTGCATTTCCCAGTGTATTCATCTGCCCAGCTATATCATTGTGCCATAAGGCACCACCTAGATGTGAACTCTTAGCCTCCTTTTCATAATTTAGCAACGTATCGATATGAGCGGTAGGCATAGGTTGTGGTTGTGGCACCATCTTCTAATTTAAGTAAACCTCCACTTGTGAGAAAAGCGAATGCATCCAATTGTTTACCGGTGCTACAACATCCGCATCAGTAAGTGCTGTATCATCTTGCTTTAGAACTTTAGCTGTGATGTACAACATGGTCTGACTGAAATCTATGTAATCGTTTTCCATTTCCGCGCACTACAAATTATATTGAAGCGTCATCACTAAGAGCTAATAAGGGTTTGTAAAATATCCATTCACCACCCTCGATACTTGTTTGCGTCGACGGAAAAGCTAACAGATCCAGTTCGTCGTAAGTAGGTTTCTTCTTCTTAACGGCAACAGTTCTCGGTAGAAACTGGTTATTATCGGTCCGATTCCTTAAGAGGTCGATCCTCTATGATGTCACCAAAATATTAGCACCCGTTCTGAGATCTTCTTTTCCAATGGCCTTCGCACCAGACTTAAATAACGGTATTATACTTCTAAACATACCACCTAGCCGGTTTCCTATTCCGTGACCACGTTGATATGGTGCGCCTCTGTAATGGATCCAATGCCGTTACCGGCCTGATTCATATAATATTGTTGATAAGGACAAACCATTATTGCACTTTCTTAAAGTGTAGCTTCAGACACGACGTCCCAAACTCGAATGGCAGTGCTGCACCCGTATCTGTTTTTATATTAATCTCGATGTTTTCAAATTCTCGTGTCAACACGGGCATGTAGTGTGCAGGCGAGAAAACCACATCTTTATGACCTCCGCACGCGTAGTTTTCAGAAGTAATATTTATTATACGCATAATCGGAGATAAAACATCGCCCACAATTTGCGGTTCAACGATGTCGCAATAAACAAACATTTGCGTTGGTAATCCTATCCATATACTAGCGGGGTGCGGGGTATTGGTTCCATAGCTATGTTTTGATAAGATCGATAACCCAGCTGTAAAGCTAAACGTTGTGAGAATCCGAATAGCGAGAGGGAAGTTTTTAATTTCGTAGTAACGCGGTTAGTTAGATTATGGTATTTGATTGTTAGCAATTTACTTATTAGCTCGTGATTATTTAACTCACTGGCAATTTCTTCTATGTTGGCATAATTCCCCGAGGCAAAACGTAACACGTAACATCCGTCCTCGGTATAAATGACTTTCTCGTTGTCGTGTTGAAAATGTACAACATCCTCTTCTCCTGGGGGTGGGGAGTGGATCAGTTCTATAATAAATTAAATTGTCTGTAGCACGTACAGCGGCAAAAGAACAAGGATACTGAATTTCCGAAATGCCTACAACCCATGAGCCTGTTAACCTTATTCGTTTTGACAGTTGTGTAATAAAACTTGACGTCATATTGTCGGGAAAATACGTCATAGAACTATTACTTAATAAGGTAAGATAAAACTCCATTTTATATGTCTCTCAGCTGCGAAGCTAATACCCAGCTATTAAATTTGTCACTGTATCCACGCCACTTGACCAGGTGTTATTTATATTGTCCGCGGCCCTTCTCAGCTAAAATCTTATCGACTTTGAATAGAGCGTCTTTATCAACCGTAACAACTTGCAACTCCTCCTCGTAATAGGTACCCGCAACAGGATCGTTATTAAGATCGCTTATACGATAAACTGGAGGTCTTCTTTTTATCATTGCACTAATTGTAAAAACTTCCTCGCTCCAGTTTGTTTCATATCCCTTCTCAAAGGTGTACTTAGTTCTGGCGATTCTAACATGTTCATCGGCTTTATATTTAGGATGATGTGATGTGCCTAAGCCTTTCGCGTACAGGTTATTCCTCACTTCCAAAATGTTTTCATCGTTTACAGCCGCAGGGGCCATCTTTATACTTACATCAATATATCTGTAGGAATTTTTGTAGGTTAAATAACGCCACATCTTTGTCTTCAATGTTTTATTATATCTTTCAACTACAGATGCTTTTACATCAGGATTATTTGTTGCATAGAAATTGATATTTTGTTTCTTGAAAAAGTTTTGTACACTGACCGCCACAAACTCCTTGCCTTTATCCGTCTGTAGATTTGCCGGTGTATTACCACCTTTCTTAAAAATATCGGTGAATGCTTCAATTACAGATGCTACTGTCTTCGTTTTAAGAACTCTCGCCCAGGCCCTCTTGCTAAACACATCAGTATGTAGTTGTATCCACTATTGTGTTTACTTAAAGTTCGCTTGCCACAGCTCGTAAATGTTGCTCACAATATATTTATTTCGCGGAAATTTTTTCCTGATAAGTTTATGAACCGTATGTCTCCTGAGCATGCAGCCATTTTTTCACTTCACCATATCTACCCTTTACAGCATTAACTAAAGATGTTATACCCGCAAATCTTGCCGGATGCTCTGGATCATAGTATACAGTATCCATGTTACGTTACGTTCTCCACGTATCCCAATCTAGTGAAAGTCTTCTTCTTCGAAAGGATCTTCGCGGGGTTTCCCTCGATTCACTATCTGCATCGTAATTCTCACCTATAGTTATGAGGCTCTGTTCAATGTTAGGTGATACGGTAACATCACATCTTCGAGTATTTCCGATAAACTCTCGTGGTATATTTATTCCTTTAATGTACGTCGCAAACTGTCACTAGCCGTATGGATTTGTAGTTTTTCGCTGTATTAACGTTTCGTGAACCAGATCGATAATGTTAGAATGAGGGATGATCTCACTTTTTATTGTGACAGTCCCCCATTTATCCCAAAATACATCACCGCCCGTATTCAGTATACGCAAGAAAGCCAGACCTTTGCGTTTCGGCGAATCCCTAATATCATCTTCATCACCGCTGATTGTTATACTAGCGGGCTGACGTAACTGATTGGAAAAGTGTAGATATCTTTGAAGAACCTGATTGTACTGCTGCCATTTGTCATGGTCGGTCATTTTGGTTTTTAATACTTTATCGATGTCGTTACACAACTGCGTTAATATGTTGTTTTGCGTGACATTTGGCGCTTGCAGGCGTTGTATAAAATCTATAGGTAGAATAATCATCTTTTTCAGATTGTGGTCCATGGTTATTGAAACAAATTACCTAGAATTCCGCCAAGTAATGGTCCTAACAGGAGCGGTAGAAACGCGCCGCCCTTCTGTACGAGATTTACCTCTCTGTGCCAGTCGCCTTAAAGTGTGCTTATGTTGAGAGAGTCGCTGCTTATGATCAGCTGACAGAGGTACACGACCTTTTAAAATGTTATGTGCACACTTGCAAATGCATTCTATCTGCTTACTATTCAAACATTTCAATAAAGCGTCACGTTGACTTTTACTTAATCTGGCTAATGCGTGCAGGATATCGGTGTTTTCGATTAATGCGTCAACCATCATATATGATGTAATCTTTATGACTTATAACCGTTAACATTTTTGGTCTTTTATTTCCATCATATCAATTTGATATTTTTAAAACATGTTAATTTAATTTAACTCTGTGTTATATGTATAGGTAATTATTACTTTCCAGTCCTTTTAATGAGGTTTTTATAACTGTTAATGAACGCGTTTCTATAAAACAATTTTGTGTGTATGTAACATGCAAATAAATCAGACATAATTTTTCGAATGTATAGGTGGTGAATGTTTAGAAAGAGAATCTGCCTATATAAAAAGCACCATTGCATTAGGGTAGAAATTATTTATTATACACGTAATATTTAATTTAGACTTTAATTCAGTTTTGAACTGTAAGCTAGCTGGTTCCCGCAAACTGTAAGACATGATTTATCGATTTTGGTTGATTGATTGAGATTGATCTGATTGATTTGATCGAGCATGATTTGTTTGAGGATTGATTAATTAATTAAATGATTTGTTTGTGTGTGGAGAGAGAGGGGGGCGAGAGCGGCGAGATGGCGAGAGGGCGAGTGGGCGAGAGGGCGAGAGGACGAGAGGGCGAGAGGGCGAGAGGGCGAGAGGGCGAGTGGGTGAGTGGTCGAGAGGGCGAGAGGGCGGGAGAGTGGCAAAGCGGGAGAACGGGAGAGCGGAAGAGCGGGAGAGCGAGAGAGCGAGATATCGAGAGAGCGAGAGAACGAGCGAGAGAGAGAGCGAGAGAGAGAGAGCGAGAGAGAGAGAATTTATGGCATAAAAAAGTACAAAACTACAATAGATAAAACACATAAATACAGCAAAATATAACCCCACAATGGTATATATAAAATAATACTAATTATACAGACGCAAATCTATAAAACAAATATAAATATATTTATCACGCCGGAACAACAGCAACAAATACTTACAAAACATTCTTCTATTGAATATAGAACCATTTTATTAAGCATCTTTTTTATTTGTATTTGGAATATCTTAAATTAAGTTACACCTTTATATCTGCGGGCAAAGCGTTGTAAAATTTTATGCCCATTTGTAAATTATGGGAATGGCTACTAGAAATCTGTATGCAGAAATTGTTCTTTTTTCACAACAGTGGTAATCTGAATTTAGTGGAAATAATGATTTATTTTTAGAATCAAAACACAGACATTCAAATATGTATATCGAATATGCAATTTTAATGCTTAGAAAAAAAGCCTACATAAATCTTGTTTTTGCAAGGGAAGCATTGAACCAATTGCTTTTTTCTGTAATTTACATGCATCTTTTACTAAATTTAAATTTGTGTTTCCCCAGAAAACGATACCGTTCCTTATCTTTGACTCAAAAAAAACATAGTAAACTAGAAGTAAAGTTGTGTGTGTAAAGAACAGTCCAAGTATAGAACCTTGGGGTACTCCATAACTAGTTAATTTCATTTCTGAAATAATTTCCGTAATTTCTCCAGAGTAAAGGACTTTTCTGATCGCGACATATTAATACCTATTTGTTAGAAAGGATTCCACGTTATACCTCTAATACCGTAACAATAAATTTTAGACATCAATATATCGTGATCCACCAAGTCAAAAGCCCTGAGCAGATCACAGTTTATGGATGCCACCACTTTATTCTCGGTGTGTGACACCATATATATATATATATATATATATATATATATATATATATATATAATAACGAATAAACGAGTAAAGATATTTGACAAAAACTATTATTTACAGCTGCCAATGTAGTTTAATATTAGCTGTTAAAATTACCCCCACTTGAACTATCTTTGAAAAGACAAACCTCTCCCTTAAAATTTTAAATAGCACCCCCTATATTTTTTTATGAACTATGATGCATGTTATGTCCAATTCTTATTTATACATTTATTTATATGTTTCAGTCAAGTCGGTCATGATGGACGACGTGAACAACCATAATAAAACAAATCAAACTGAAATATGTTACCCGAATAAATAAAATAAATCATGACCGACTTGATTGAAACATAAATAAATGTATAAATACAAATTGCATTTTCTTCCGTAATTAGTGATCGATTTTAATTCTGTAAAATTTGTCACATTCGTGGACATAACATGCATCATAATTTATAAAAAAATATAGGGGTGCTATTTAAAATTTTAAGGGAGGGGGTTGTCTTTTCAAGGGTAGTTCAAGTGGGGGTAATTTTAACAGCCAACATTAAAGTATATTGGCAGCTGTAAAGAATAGTTTTTTTTATTCAAATATTTTTATTCGCTATCAAGTTATAGGGCTGTCAAATCAGTTTGGGACACCCTGTATATATATATATATATATATATATATATATATATATATATATATATATATAAATAGATTTTGACATTCAAAGAAAGTGATTATTGCTTACGAATTCATGGTCTAGACGTTGAGATTCGATAATTATTAAATAAATATGAATATCCAATAACAAGAAAGTGAAACGCAACAAAGGTTTGTATATTTAAAATTAATAAAAATTGAATACTTCAAGTGAAGGAAATGATAATGAGAGAAATGAAAACAATTTGTTAAAGATGTATAAAGTTACATGAATAACCCCATTAGTACTGTTTCTCTTTCCCGTTAAATAAGCGTGTTACAACAATTTCTAGCAATAGGAAAAAAATTAACAGAAGGTATCCCAAATTCGACAGATGATATTTATATCAGTTTTTATGTATTTCTATTCCTTCATTCACTTTACCTACATATTAATCGAAATCTGACCCCTGGTATGTCATAAGCTAAGGGTGTTAATCGGTTTCTAAATAATTCTATAGAATTGAATTGTATACAAAATACGGTTCGATTTAACAAAATTATGTTAAAATCAATAAATACTTCAAAACTTGGTGATATATGATGGATATGAATGAAAGAATTTCAAAGTGTAAGTAATGTGATTAGTTCAAATTGTAAACAAAAAACAAATGTTAAGTTTGATCGTTGTACTATTGCAACAGATGTATGGCTGTAATAGAATCAAATATAAAGTGGTATTATTTATAATAGCTGTCATAAAAACTTTGGAAACTTTTAAGACCAACGTATCATAAGTTATAGAAAATCGTAATTTATTTCTTTCTTTACGCGTTTTTAATGACAAAACGATCTGTCATCAATGTTTAATATAAATCATACATGTAGTATTTTGTCCATTATAGTTTCTATAGAATAATGGTCCATAAGGCAGAAAATTAAAATTAATATATAATTTTGCCAATTAAGATTCCCGTTTTAATTAACACTATAGACGCTTTACTCTAAAGATAGATGAATGGAACTTGTCCACTTCGAAAGCAAAAACAAATCTATTTTCCAAACAACTTGGCAATTCTGCTCTCATTTCACCTGCCACTATTTTATCCTCAAAACGTTGCACTTGAGCCAGCTCCAATTCTCACCTGCTTGTTTCAAGTTTCGTACGACAGAAGCGTCCTACTACAACATCGGAAAATCATTAGTGCAATCTACTACCTAAAAACAAAGAAAATATACTATAAATCAAAGTAAAATAAAACGATATACTCTAACTCCATGGTATATATTATAGGACTGGTGCGCTCTAGGCGCTGTAACTGCCTAAAAAGCTAATTGCCGACTTAAAATCAACGAAGAAGGTCTTGGGTGTTAGTAAGATACCGAATAAACGAAATCAATTTAACAACATTCGCTTACCATACTATAGCTCAACAACAGGCAGTAAAAGTAAATAGGTGCCACTACAGTCAAATATTTGTACAGTATTAAATCCTGAGTAGATGTTTTTCGTGCGATTGCAGAATATTGCTCACTCAACATGAATAAAATCTCAATCGTAAGGATAAGCACTTAATTTCCACATTAGTTTTATAGAACGATAATAACTTCGTAAATACGCATCGTGTTTTATTGATTACGATAACATTTACACAAATCCTCAAGGGTTTCAAAACTTTCGTAAATAAGCTCCAAAAAATCTACTCCAAAAAATGCACTAGCTGCAAGAAAAACTCAACGACATAACTGATGTCACACCCTTCTTTGATTGTAAAAATAGTGTTCTATACTAGATTATTTTTAAGATGTAATAACCTCGGCCAAGAATCAGCTGTTCTAGATTACTGGATAAAAATTGTGTATTACTTATGTACGTCAAATACAGATATTTCGCATGTTTAATTAAACATAGTTGGAATAATCGTGTAATTTAATTTGGTAAGGGGTAAACCATTGACAAAATTGGATTAGAGTTCTCTTTTTGAGTACACATTATAAACACCATGTATTTCTTTCTAACAGAGTGTTAAAAAAAGAATTAAACAAGTTTTCGTTTCAACGTGTAGCAAACTATACAAAAATCATTTTATATTCTTTTAATTTTTACGTATAGTACAAAGAAATAAGAAGCTACATATTGGTACTCAGCTATGTCTGCGATATTGAACAATAATTTATTATAAAAAAAAATGTGTTGGTACTTATGCAATTTTCATGTTTAGTTTCATAATTACAATGTTACATACTTTACGAATAAAAATAAATGTTACATTCACAATACACAATGAATAGAAAATTATTATTTTAATACCACTGCCATAAGCTTTCTGGTCGGAATGCGACTAAGTATCGATACCTATCCTTTCTGGTAGTTCGCCACATGCTGAATTGGAAACTTATTTAATTCTTTTTCTTTTTAACATTATGTGTAACAATAGTACCTTAATGTATACTCAAATCCGATTTCGTCACAGATTATTCAAATGGACTACACTAGCTTTTACTTTCTCATGAAATAAGGGAAATGTGTTATATGGGGGGGGGGGGGGGGTCGAACTACTCATTTTACAGTAAAAATAGGGAACGATTCACACAGATTTACGTAAGTAGAATTATAATGGAATGCTTGAAATGTGCTTTTCTAGGCGATACTGTAATAGTGTAATTTTTCCTGCAATTGTAGCATTGAGAAGGTCTACTAAAGCTTCTACTTTCACCTTCACTTTAATTCAGTTAGCAGTGTTCGCTTATTATTTAACTTCCCTTAGCGTTCAAAGAATACATTGACGTAATATTAACATCATTCAAAAACCTAAAATTTCCTTAATTTATTCTATATTGACATTAAGTTCATTGTGTTCATACTATTCACCTCCCTTACAAGAGAATTTTACCAGAAAAACAAACGGCCTAAGAAGACCAACTATGGGCGCGTGGGGCAAAGTGAGCCTGCTTTACTATCCTTCACAAGGACGCTCACAAAACACAGAGATAATTGTAGCGCCACAGCCGAGGACTATATCGGCTCGCACCTAAGGTGAACAAACTCGGAGAGATCTGATCGAGAAGCCATTCGGGTCTAGGGGACCGGTTTGTACTAAAATAAATCTAAATTGCAGCACTTGATTATGACGGACCACACCAACCACCGCCAAACATACCTTGCTCCACACCCATCAACGTTTTGAGGTCCACAACTGCGCCCCATCGGCCCCTTTCATACAGAATTAAAAAGCAAAGAAATTATTTAACCAAAAAAAAAAACGATAATGTCAAATCAGTCACAAAGGTGATAACCAAAATTGGTACATTATCAGAATCTCCTCCACAAATGGCACAACACCATATAAGCAATCGGGCAACATGGAGTGTGACAAAAATTCGACAATATTTATCTATCACCCGAACACTCAACTTCCCATCATCCACACAACCTACAGCATTCATACTTCAATCCGTAAATCTAGTTACAAAAATTACCTAACCAAATAGCTAATATAGAGAACCCTAGCCTAAGATACAGAAAAAATTATGTATTTGAAACGTTTATTGACGTAATTTTAATTCAATTTAATTTAATTTTAGTTCCCCAATTTATTGTATATTGACGTTAAATACATTATATACTCATATACTCTTATAATAAGTCCGTGAATAATAATCCTAGTGGATCTTATCCTACACTCATATCCGTCAAAGATTTATCGAGTGTTCCGGCAGCCACCCTCCGAAATATGTTCCGGCAGCCACCCTCGGAACTATGTTCATGAGTCGCAGATGTTTTATTCAGTAGTATGACTACACAGGAACTGTTTCACTTAAGGAATTCACATGAGCAAGGAAAATAGCCTAATAAGAAATGTACACTAGAGTGAGAGAAAAAGCAATGGTGATTCAGATTTTGGCCAAGCTTTGTTTCTCAGCCAAGGTTCACATTTCGAATAAGTGGATCCTATCAAAATCACTAAAAGGTTCATATATAGACTAACGTTTGTTTATATCTCTACTAAATCCATCTTTGCTAAGAAGTTTAGGTCAAGGCAGATTTGATTCGGAGGTAAGTGTGTCTCTACTAAAACAATAAAGTGAATCTCAGGTAAGTAGTTGATATTTATGTTTTAGCTAGAGAGGCCCAGATTGAATTGATGGAAATGAGGTCATGCGATGTACAAAAACAGACTTTAAGGTATAACCTATTGGATAAAAAACAGTGATGTGATTCAGCTCATTGTAAAATTCATTCCTGCACTAAGTAATGCTTTTAAAAATAATATCGATGACATCTAAAACCAACTCTTAAGGTAACCTCTAGATCATTGCTGAATATGATATCAAAAACTTCCTCTGGAGGTAATATGCAAGACCAGCACTGAAGAAGGCGATAAGACTACCTTTGAGGATGAGATCCACGTGCACAACCTTATTTCTATTACGTTCTTTCACTTTTCATGGGCCACGATATAATTTCTACAGTTAGATATGAAATTTGTCCTGTCGCTAAAAATTATATGATGGGCGCCACTACCTAAGTTCCTCTAATTTAATCGACAAATAAGTATCGCGCATATACTGAGACTGAGTTAAATAAATATTTAGTTATCATTTTTAAAGTTTCATAACGATAATTATAAATTAACAAATTTTGATTAAATTTAGTTAGACTAAGTACGTCTAGAAAAATTTCTAAATTAGCTAGTTAATATGGTAAAAATAAAAGGAGTTTTCTCTTCTCTCACATCGCTTGGCGCATAGTTATTAGGTATTTAGAAAAATTAAAAGAGATTGCTTTTCACACCAACAAGGAAGGTTTTATTTACTTTTTAATATATCTGGTAGCTTTTTCAACGAATTATTTGCGGATTTTCTGCATGAAATGGTGTAACAAAGCATCACTTGGTGGTATTATTATCAGTCCTACTAAAGGTAGCATAAGAACGTACACACGTACAACAACGAACCCTGGTTTTTAGCGAAGACGCAGTAATTCGAGATAAGAACCCTCTTTACTATAGTACAAAAATAAACACTCACTGCAACCTAGGCGTTATTTTAAATATGAATCTGCATATTTAAGCCATACCCTTCCCCCCCCCTACTCGTGTCTTGAGCCAGGCCTTGCTTTAGGTAGGAAACCAAACCGTTAGACTAAGAAAGTAACCTTAATTGTACTACTGTCAAAACAGTAACAACGTTAATTTTTTGTGTTTTACCAGAACATCTTTGGCCTAAAATTAACTTCTTTATTTTAGACTAAACCACTAAAAGATGACCTTCACCGATAAACCGTAGGATTTAGTTTGTACTCATTGATGCAATTTGTTTAACCGTTCACCTGTTTAAATATTGTTCCAAACTACACATACATATGTAGGTATAGAAGGTTATGTAATCGATTTTGTCTTTAAGCTTGATTTCATTTTTCCTGGAGCTGATTAGATTTTGAAAAAAAATCAGCGGCCGAGAGGGGAAGTTTATTAAGAGCTGTTTTTAGTTTTTATGAAATATTTCTCAAACAACTGTATATTTCAAAGATATAAAGATACCAACATATAGATCTTAATTATATAGATTAATTATGTTCTATGAAATTTTTTGATACGACGCGTAATTTAGCGGCAAAATTCCTAAGGTAGAATATAAATGTCAGTGCAAATTTTTTCAGTCAGTGCAAATTTTTTCAATATAAAATATAATGATTAATTTTATAAGAAAATGTGTATACATATTTTTTAAAGAAAATTTTATTTTACATAACCTTTCTTCATAAATTTTCTCAATATAAAGCGAAATAAATGTATAAATTAAATAAACACGATTAAAAATGCTTAAACTGTATTATCGATATTTTTATAGAAGTGGGCTCTGGAATTTTTTTTAGGTTTAAGTATCTAGATGTCTATTAACCTCTATCTGACATGAAGTTTTAAACATCTGCTTGACGAAGATTATTGTTATTTTGTAGGTTGGAAGGTAGTGTGTTGTTTCACACCAGATATATATTTTTTCTAAAGAATTTTGTGTAGATTCTAGGCAAGTGAAGACCTTCATCGTAAAATCATAAATTAAATGGTGAGTCCAATACAGTATAACCGCCAAATTTAGTTTTTGTCTTTGAAATTTAAATTCTAGTCTGTGCAAAGTGCTAAAATACGCGTGTCAAACTTCAAAACAAACGTTTAAATAATAGAAAAATATCTGCCAAAGATAATTTCAATTCTTTATGCAATTAGGAACCATAATGCCTGTGTGGTATATCTGGTATATATATATATATATATATATATATATATATATATATATATTGTTTGTGTTTGTGTGTGTGTGTGTGTTCGTGTGTGTGTGCGTGTGTCGTGTGTGGTGTGTGTGTGTGTGTGCTGTGTGTGTGTGTGTGTGTGTGTGCTGTGTGATGTGTGTGTGTGTGTGTGTGTGTGTGTGTACCTGGTGTGTGGATGTGTGTCTAGTGTGTGTTGTGAGTGTGTGTGTGTGTCTATGTGTGTGTATGTGTGTGTGTGTGTGTGTGTGTGTGTGTGTGTGTGTGTGTGTGTGTGTGTGTGTGTATGGGTGTGTGGGGTGTGGTGTGTGTGTGTGTGGGTGTGTGTGTGTGTGTGTGTGTGTGTGTGTGTGTGTGTGTGTTGGTTAGTTCGTTGGTTTGAAAGGCACAGGAATGGCTTTCAAGAACGTTGTAACATGCGTTTGGATATTTTCCACGGTCTCCAAATGCTTTCCTTTCAACTGTCTCTTCAGTCAGGAGAAAAAAAAAGGTAACCGGGAGTTTTGAAGCATCTGGAATGTTTCGGTAGAATTCTTTCCAAGCCTTACGCAAAACTTGATGGCTTACCGCTGGTCAAGCGAACCCTCCATCACGCCATGTTACAAAGACAAAAAACAAACTTCACGGAAAGAAACGTCCTTCCGCTCTGACTGCTCGGAGAGAACTGAGACCGGGCGCGTTTGAACCGGCAGATGTCCGACCGGTCCAAGCGCGCTACGATGGATAGTCGCGTCACAATAAAATCATGCGCATTACTTCCATAATGGACTATATATATATATATATATATATATATATATATATATATATATATATATATATATATATATATATATATTGAGATGTTTAGATAAGAGTAAGACAGGAATCGGACAGTTTTAACTAGTAATTTCTTTAAAAAGGGTGATTTCAAGCATGATACATGTACGAGGGATGTAATTGATGTAATTTGGTTCACGATGGTTAGAAAGTGGATTTGTTTTGGTTGAAAGTCTCAACAAAATTTATACATTTTGGTTTAATCATAAAAAGCATTGTGCTAATAACAAGAATGTCAGGAATGTTAAATAAACTTATTTCCGTAAATTCAATTCAGTACTTTAGTTTGTTTCAATAAATTTCAGTTTTCGAAAGTATTTTGGCATGTGAATATTTTACAGGTATTTAACACAAAGTGTAAAGATAGATTTATATTAGGGATATGTATAAGTAGTTTAGAATGCAGGAAATATGGTAAAATTTAAGAAAGGGTTATAATACGAACTTAATATGATCAATACTCACATAGTTATGAAAGCGAATGTGTGACAAACATAGTGATTTTTATAGTAGAATTTTAGAAAAGTGTGTTAAACGATATGACTTCTTAAAGTGACATAAAAATTATACAATGCAAGCGAGATGAAATATAAATACAATAAAGACAGTTATTACAAGTTATTTGGATAACATTTTGAGTTACATGAACGTTTTTAAATGTAAGTTATTTGTAATCTTAGAATTAAGTTTGGTTATGTTTTAAATTTAATGTTTTTTCACAAATTTATAGTTTTTTTGATTATATTAGGTTTAAATAGGATTGTTAGAGTGATTAATAGGAGGTCTTCCTCATTTTACATAGTAATTTAATGTGTACAAAGCATTTCAACGCAAAATTTTATGAAATGGGGTTGATTGTATAATTTTACTAGGTAAACATAAAATTTCCTTTAAATTTAAGATTTCGGACATTTAATATGTGTTTTCCAATGTAAAATTTAGTCAGGATTACATATTTGTAGTTAATTTAAGTGTAGTTTGTAAGATTAGTTAGATATAAGCAATTTTAAATTAGAATAGGTCATTTTGCATAATTTTTAAAAGAACCATATCATGTTGGGTATCTATTTATGCACAATTTAACACAGATTTAATTTCTGTAATTAAAATTTAAATCTATAGCTGTATAAGAAAGATATTGCTAAATTTCTAATTTAGTTAAGTTTTTAAATTACTTTCGACCAATCAGAAACTTAGTTACAGTATTAGAATTGCTTATAAAAAGTTGAATATGTGGTAACCAACAAAAGGGTATAAAAGGAATTGCCCTTCATCTGAATCTCTCTCTATAATTTGCCAGTTGTTTGAAAAAGTTAAAATAGTGTAGTGATTTTTGTGTATCAAGTAAGTTTATATAACCTAAATAATTATCGGGAAAATTTAATAATAAACGGAGAGACGAGAAAATCAGTGCAATTGTTTTAAACCGACAACCGTTTAAAATAAAGTTAGGTTACCGATACCTGTACACATTCGTAAAGTTTATTACGAATAACTGTTCTTACTTGTGACGTTTTATGTTTAACGTTTTAAAGTTTCGTTTGTTAAAGTTCGAATACTGGTTACGTTTTGATAAAATAAAATAGTAATCATTTTTCATCAATTGAGTTTTATTTCATGCTGCGATCCTTTAAATAATTTATATTCGAGCCGGAGCCTAAAATAAAGTGACATTAACTTAAGTCTTTACATTCACTAAATATTATTTAAACGACAAAATTGAAAAGCAGTTAATACAATAAAATAATATCATCTATTAAACATTTGTGGTTGAGTGAAGCCGTAAAGCATAAGATAACAACATTTACCGAAGAAAAGTGACCAACAACCCTAGTACCAGTCTGCAGCTAGTGGGTGAATGGTAGCAGTGATCATCATATACCTGAATTTCGATCATAATTGAAAGTGCCTGCATCTGTATGAAGACATCTGCAGTTTGGAATATTTACATGTGAGTTAATTTTGATTATAACCCGATCTATCGTGTTCTTATTTGTGTTGATTTCCTGCAATTTTATTTGTTATATGTATAGGTGTAAATGTTTATATAATACTTGGTAAACACCTGCAAAATAAGCAGAAATTTAGTTCATTTCAAAATTTTAATTTTCAATTATCCAGTTATAATTAAAATCATAATTCAACAAGTCATAATTTAGCAAATCTGAGATTTTTGACAATTGTATTCAGTAAGGTTATAACGCATGCGTTAAAGTATAAATTTTGTTCATTCATATACGATATTTTTATAAAGTGCAATCCACATGATATATTCGGACCAGTAATAATTTCCACTAAACCTGAACCCTATCCCCACATTGAGATAAGAGCTAGTCCGGTGCATAAGTATATAATTATATTATCATTGTATTGATTAACAACAATTTAAATTTATATACTGTCCATAATATAATATATATATATATATATATATATATATATATATATATATATATATATATATACATATATGTATAGATCAATAACGATCAATTTTATAAAATAAAATGTGTAAACATATTTTTTAAGAATAATTTAAGTTTACATAACTTTTTTCATAAAGTTCTTAGTCCAAAGTCAAATAAGCGTTAGAAATTAAACTATCTGACATAAAAGTTTAAACGGCAACCTGACAAATTATTTTTGTACTTTTACAATATGCCAATTTTCGTTATGAACGTCTAAAGAAAGCGGTTGCGTAATAATATGGTATACTGTGATAACAGACTGGAAGATAATGACTAGAGCTCGGGAAATATGTAAAATGCATATAAAGTGCATATTTTGAAAAAATTTTATAAATGCATATGCATTTATTAAAAGTGCATATTTTGACCGATTTTCGGAATGAAATGGCAAAAAAAAATTTAATTGTACTTATTTCTGTGTGAGTAAGTAAAGTAAGTACATCCTGCTAAGCGATAAGCCGAATGCCGCCGAAAAGTAATATTATGGGTTGTTGCCGGAGGCTTAATAACGGAATTTTCGTAATTTGCATTATTAAATGAAAGTAATCAAACACTTGCACATATAAATAGTATTATTGAAGGGAATTTTTGTGCTGATAAATTTAATTTACAGTTAGAACCATCTTTAATAAATAAATTTAAATTTGCTCCATTGACAACTTGTGAAGTCTAACGCATTTTTTCCGCCTACAAACTAGTGTTAATAGGTAGACGGCAAAGTTTTAATTTAGATAACTTAGAAAAACACTAAATAGTATATTGTTTTAACAGAAATAGATAAAGATAATATAATGAAGGGTTATAATTTAAAATATAGTAGATAATTATTATTTATTAATAAATAAATAAATAATTTATTATACTTATTTTTTCTGTATTTTTTGTATATGTAGTTCTTACAATAAATAATATATAAATAAAAGGTAAAATGAGTATTTATTTCGTTGTTTTATTATGTATACTAAAATGCATAAAAGAATATTTTAGTGCATTTTGGTGCATATTTGCATGCATATTTTAGGATTTTTTCAGTGCATACTTCCCGAGTTTTAATAATGACAATATTTTATAAACCATAGACATATTTCCGCCCTTTCGAAAACGTAAAATAAAATAGTGTTTAAAATACATGCGTAAAGCAAAAAACGAGATGTTCACATAAACGACAAATTTTAGCTAGTGGTAATTTCAATGATTTTGTACAATTAGATATTAGTAAAATTGTGGCATGCGCGACTAGTTTTTCGCTTGAAATGTATCCAAAATGTATTAAACTTGTAAGTTGCATATAGTTGTCCTTTTTGTTTAACTTTTGACTACAGCTTAAGTAATTATTAAAAACTTGTCATGCATGCATTTGTCAACCGTTTGAAATATTGTAATTTAATAATTTGAAATTGTAAAATAGGCGGGTTGTACCCGACGGCACGTCATAAAATGTTATCTTAATTTACATTTTTCCCACCCAGAATACTACTTTCCAAACTTGGCGTAGTAATCAAATATACAAATGACACGGTTTGCAGTTCTAGAGCTTTTATGCTAGACCAATCCCAACCTAAAATTGACCTAAACATAAACCTACCTAAGAACGAAATAAACCTAAATCTAACCTGATCGAAACCACCTAATCCTAACTTAAACAAATGTAAAACTAACTGTACAAAAAGTAAACATAGCTCGTATGCACAGTCCTTAAACATGCGTACGGGTCCTTAAGTTACACCAAATACAATTTATACAATACGATTTACTAAGACAAAGTATCAAATTGAAAACATTACAGAATGGTAGTATGTTCTTTAAACAATACTCTAGAAGTCACTGTTGCTACATTGACGTCATCGCCCGAGTTAAAATTAAAACTGGAACTACTTGCCCTTTCTCCAGGATCCATCCATATCAAATAGAGAATACAATGAGGATTGCTGTCTTGATTCCAAATCATAACTTGATAGTTTATCCTCATCACTGCTGGTGTGAATGCACTTTTTGTCGAAGATATATTCTTCTAGCTTATGTTTCTTACAAAACAAAAGTCAGCGCAACTCCTGAAATGGATATATCTTGTTTTCTGTGCGGCAAATTCAGTAGCTTCTAGCACTGATAAAACTATTTCAGGAATACAATGAACAAAGGGCCAGTAGAGTTTCTTCTGTTGCTGAACTCCTTACCACATACCTGTGACATCAGTTTTTGCAACGCAACGTTGAGTATAGCTGTATTGGTGATCTTACATCGGGTCGATGCAGATCCGCAAACTGCAATTGTGTAAATCTCAATCACCACTTTTTACTGATCACAATAGTTGCAACAAGTATTCAACCACGAACAAATATGTCCGAACCATTTTAAATTTTTTATTTTGCCACATTACTTTCTATGGTCAAATACTTTACACCTATGAATGCCTTCTAACAAGTTCAAAATATCGATACCATTGTTTTTTAACGGTTGAATATTCTAAACACCACTATAAATTTATATTTCTTTAAGAATAACTCCATATAGCAGTCGTATAGGACAACTAGAGTACGTTTGTGAGTATCTTCAGTACGTCGATCATGTTTGCGCATGAGAACCTGCTGCACAGTACTCTCATCGTACAATATTTCCCATATCTCTGCAATACTTGGGCGGTTAATAAATGTACCAATATCATGTAGTAATACCATAGATATGTGCAGCTCTCCACGCCGTAACAGAAAACAATCTCGAAGACACCTCTGAGCTATTATTATTTGGACAGGGTACTACAGACCAAAATCTATTGTAACAGTGCACTTTAAATTATTTCCAGAAATATTTTTAGTTGGTTTTTCGAGACAAGGTAGAAAAGTTAACTGTATTGACCTATCTGTTGGTGTAGCTGGTGCGAGTGGTACGCATTTGCGAGTCAAGTGTTTTTTTTTCATTCAGAATATTCCAAACCGCGGAAATATGTCTACGGTTTATAAAACAGTCTTATTATCTGCCAGTCTATAATTATACAAAAAAAAAATATTATTTCAGTTCTTTTAATTTCCACTTTGTAGGTTAGACGGTCTTATTGTTTCATACCAGATATTTTAGTTTGCGATAGGAACAAACACGTTAATTTATACAAAATCCCACTGAAAAGGATAAACTGGATTAACATTTTTAGCAGTTTGAGTTTGTAGGTAGCGGACCGAGAAAATTTTATTCTTGTAATAAATATAGAAAAACGAAAATGTTACCGCGAAAGAACAGATAATTAATGGGTTTTAATATTTTGTCAATAAGTCATAATTTTATATAATTAAAAATTATTATTAATTTTATTAAATATTATAAATAAAAGTTTATTATATTTAGAATTTACATCAGTTCTACATACAGAAAGACAAAATTTACATCGATTGGGGCTTGAATCTTGATGGCGCAGTTGGTTAGCGCGGTACTTTAGAAAGTACAGGTCGTAGGTTCAAATCCTACTCGAGTTAAACTTTTTATTTATGTATTTAATAAAATTAATAATAATTTTTAATTACATATTTACCTTTGAACTTATTCGTTCATAACAAAAACTTATAATAACGTAATTTTATGTGTTTCGGGATATGTTTTATTTAATGTAATTAAGATTCAAATGTATGTAATTAAGGGTTAAAAAGGAAAAGAAAACACATGTTGGAGTAAAAAACAGGTTTTTTCACATATGACCCGAAACTATTGTTTGCAAAGATCGTGATAAATCGTTGAGAATGTTTATATGCACGAAATTGGGTAAAATGTAACCGGTCGGTAAATAATTACACTGAAACGTACCCCTGAAACAAAAGACAGCTTTGCTTGTTACTTTTAAATTGGAGACAGATAGGGTTTGACAAGTGAATATTTTAAAAATTAGTTCTTCTTTAATAATAAATATGAAAATTTTCCCACGTAATGTTTGTTGTTTCTCTTTATATAGTAACTTTTAAAAACGGCGTTGGATTTAGGAGAAAAGAGTTATTTAGGATTGAAGTTCGATTGAGTCGTACCGGTTAGGAGACGTTCTATTGTTTTATTACAAACTATAATTATAAACCGCTGTGGCCATAAATGTATTATCGTTTCCGTTCTACCAAAAACTAAAAACATGAATTTGTTTTTTTCTTTTCTTGTTGGTTTTAATGTAAGTTTTTCAGAAAATTAAAGTGGTCGTGTAAACCGACCAATGTCGATAGATAATCACCCCAGTTTTCTTTTACTCTGCGAAGTGGGCGTGTAAACAAACATCCATAGATAACCACATCGTTCTGGTTTTACGCAGTGAAGTGGAAGTGTAAACAACTACCTACAAAAATCGCCAGCGGCTTGATTTTAAACCGCGTACCTTAACCCGTCAAGTGTTGGTGATTGAGTGATTAATTAAAGAATTATATTCTCTCAAGCACACGTGGCGTGATAAAGCTGAGTTCAATGTTGTTATTAACGATATCTGAGTTTACAGAAACTGTGTCTAAATGTCATTAAGAAAACCTTACAGTTGCATCTTTACGTCAGATTTCGCAACTAGAAATGGTTAACCACAGCTTTTTAGTTGTTAAAACTAATCCGTCCTTATTGGTTTTAAATGCAGAGAGATCTATAGATGAACGCGTAAGCTGCGAATGGGATGCGGTAGTTTGTAGCGCAATCACTGAGACTTTTGCGTCATTGCTTGCGGGTAGCTTATCGGTCATTTTATAATTGTTTATTTTTACCTTACCCCTGCAAAACTTTGTTTTAATGGTTTTTCAAGCGTCTATAGACTAATGTCTTTATATATGTAATTTATTGTAATCTTACGAATTTATTTTCGGGACTAGGTGAAAGGCTGTTCTTATTTACGATATAATTATGTATATGTACACCCTTTGTCTATCTTTTTTGTGTTTACCTATGCATAGTTTAAACTGCATTGCTCTTACCTCATTGCTACTTATTTATTTTACTGTTTGTTGTATTTTATGTGACTAATCTACATTATTATTTTTCTTTTTACTTTATTGTTAACAGAACTGCCGACATGACAGATTGTATAAAGGCCGCATGTCTGGTGTCACAATTTTAATTCTGATTTATTTATGTCACGATTGTGGGCATGATTTCACTGTTTGTTTTTTATACCGCTTAAGGGTAGCGCAACTGTTTTTCACTTTTTCCAGTTACTGAATTTTATAATTTTGTACGCACTTTAACCTGATTTAATGGTACGGTATGCGCCGAAACAAAGGACACTGAAATCAGGAAACTTGTGAAATATTATCGCGTCAAGTGACAACAGTTGTCATGGTATCTCTACACATTGTTTATTCGAATAAGCTGTCAAAGAGATTCGAAATGGTGCTTACTCAAGAAAAAATTGTATTATTGAATATTATTTTCGTTCATACGGGAATGGACGATCAAATGGACCTAGTTCTTTAATGGTTGCCAATCAATTTCGGGAAGAGTTCAGATACCACCACCAATAAGGAATTGTTGTTGCAAGATTTCAACGTACATGAAGCGTTCCAACTCAACTCAACGGCTGTACCTTATGCGAACTAACAGGTGTTAGAATTCTCTCCGCAGAACATCTCCGAAAACGAATTTTAGTGAAACGCTTGATGATTTTCCCTGTAAAATAAAGATTGGGCAAAATTTAGCAATGGTTTATAAACAACCCTTATTTCTTTTCAATGTGTGGTTTTCGGACGAATTCCATCATAGAGAAACCCCTTCATAGTGACCGTGTAACGGTGTGGTGCGCAGTATCAAGTAATGGCTTGTTGAGTTCCTACTTTGTGAAAGACGAGCGTAGAATACCCGTTCCTCTGAATCAGGTGCGATATAGAGAATAAATTTTGACACAATTGCACAATTATGCCGTGCCTAATGGTTCCAACAGGATGGGGCTACCTGCTATACCACGAGAACATCGTTAGGACTCCTTCAAGAAAATTTTGGAGACAAGCCGTTTTTATGGAAAACCCACCAGCAACTATTAATGAACCCCGTGAAAAATTTTACCTTTTTTAGATGAATGCAGCATCCTATTTTTACAAACACGCTTGGCAATCTTGTTAATCTTTATTACTGCCTGGCGAACACATTGAACACGTTTTTATCAAAGAAAAACTTAAAATTCACATACCTTCAATTTTTGTTACTTAATTTTGCATGTTTGATAATGCTTCAGTTTTCGGCGTTCTTTGTTTTGGCGCATGCAGTATTTGGTTGTATCTGCATAATGAATCTTTTCTTTTCTTTGTTTTTTTTTTGTTCTTTGATTTATTAATGTACTTGTAAAGTTGCTTATTGATTAATAAACTGGGTTTTCTTGGTGATTCCTTCCCAATTTGCAAACTAACGGGTTGAACCATCATTGCGCAAAGCTCGCTCATTCTAGTTTGAGTAATTTTATTGTTTACCTGCCCCTCTATGATGCAACACTTAAACGCATTCATATCTCATTAAATTAACACAGCGGTGCATACCACTAGACGGCCAATTTTTTTTTATTAGTTTTATTGTTTGAGTTTAGCGAGTAATTTAATATTAGACTACTTTTTTTTGAATTTGCATCATTGCGAATAAGTGTTTTCGAATGAAGGATAGGGTAGCTTGGGACTCTATAATTTGCATATAATTTGAATAGTTTTAAATAGTTATTAATTAATTTCAAAATTTGGTTCCAAAGGTTTATGTTAAATTTAAGTAATTTTAACGACTTGACTTACTCTTGTGAAGATTAGTTTTTTCTCCTTCTTTTACTCCGCTAACAAAAACCGTAATTAAGTCCGTCAATTAATTAAGTATTCAACGTTACATATTGATAAGAATTACTACTATAAATAATTTTTATCGGCATCCTGAAATTAAGGCTTGACAAACAATAATTTAGTTTGTATTAAAACTCACCTTTTACATGCAAAATTACATTCAAAACCTTTATATAAATATTAGTTAGAGATAAGTAAACTAAAGTATTCAAAATAGAATTTAAACCCAATCAATATTATTAAGAGAGTTTCAAATTAATATTTAATGCGGTTCTTATAAATTAATTGATTTCTTGGAAAATTGCGTTGTTAGATAACATTATCGATATAGATAATTAAAGTTCAACCTGAAATAATTTCTATCATATGAACCAGGTAAACAACTATAGAAGGAACTGTAATCTCGTTTCCATTGTGTAAAAGGAACTATTTTTAATAATACATTCCAATCGTTAACAGATGTGCAAGAAATAACCAACTTCTGTAGATTTTGAGTTATAACTAGACAAAAATGTCCGCAATTATTAATTAAAACATCCTGTAGAATAAGTATTTTTTGTTAGTAGAAACCGGCAAAATTTTATATCAATCGTTCCGTTATTTCACAAATAATAATTTTAGCATGACGAAATAAGTATTAAATTATTGATTGATTTAATATTAATTAAAACAACTTGTTATACTTGCTGCCTCATCATGGGTAACCTAGGATTTCCAGTTGCCCTTCTTTTAATATTTCGTATCTATATAGGTAAGTGCCACGGCAAATAATGATCGTTCGGTCTCACTACGTTAAGTACGCAGATCGAAGCTGCATTTTTAATGAGTATGAGGTAAAGAGTAGTTAAACTTGATTACTATAATTAAAGTTAAACGATACTCTATAAGCACATACTTAAATTGTAATACAAGTAGTAAAAGTTGCTTTACTACTGATATCATTGAAATTTAAATGGATTGATAGAGCGCGTATTTTGTCAAGGGGACCTGTGACCTTTGCCAACCTCCGTATCCGCCGTCCGTTCGCCTTAACTTTGTTTTAGGTACATCTTCTACCACAGGATAAGACCCTTAATATTATTCTCCACTGAGAGACGCGGAGCAGCCGTTTGGGAACCGCGTACGTTGAGGATTGGACCCAAAGACAGCCTGGACATTATTTAATCTTTGGGTGGCGCCCGAATCCGTTTAGAACCCCTGGAGCGAACTACAAATACAAATTTAGAAGTTTATTTCGTAAACCAAAGATGAATACTTTAAAAATAAAATTACTCAAGCAGAAAACGACACTAAACTGATATGGGAATCCATAACTTCAGCCATTAGTAATAAAAGTAAAAACACTAATATTAAAACTATCAACATTCAAGGTAAATTAGTAAGTATAGCAGAGGATCCTGTGGTCTGTGCAAATGCCTTCAACCAGCATTCCGACACAGTTGGTGCAAGCTTATCAGAGGTGGATTGGGGTCCAAATGTTGAGGCAGGGGGGCAATTCCCGCTTTAAATTTTGTGGAGGGTGATGAGGCGAGTGTCTCTGAGGCGATAGACCAACTTAGGGAGGCGCGAGCCCTGGATGAGACGGTATTACAGAAAAATGATCAAATAAATTAAGCAATTTATCCTCATACCTTTAGTTCATATAATAAATTTAAGTTTTATGACGGGTATATTCCCTACATGTTTTAAAACTTCAATAATTACACCTATCTTCAAACGTAAAGACACAACCATCCTAGAAAACTATAGTCCAATATCTGTGCTTTCCAATATAGCTAAAATAGTCGAAAAAACAGAGAAACCACAATTCACAAAATTTCTATAAATCAATAATCTGATTACAAGGAGACAGTACGGCTTCCAAACGGGCCTGCACACCCATGACGCCATAGAAGCTGTCGTCTCGGAGATATGCGCCTCATTGGACTTAACAAACTTGCTGGTTAGGAAACTACAAACATTGGGAGTACTGGGAACAGCACTGGACTGGTTTAAGAGCTATTTGTACGAAAGAGAACAACTTATAAAATTAGAAAATTCGCTTGGCTCCACTTTTGTTGGAACAAACTACGGTAATTTTCAAGGCACAGTGATTGGTCCAGTGCTGCGCCTGGTATTCATGAGCGATCTTGCAGATTTTGAAAATGAAATCCAGAGAAAATGTTTTTTATTCGCGGGTTACGTAGTCCTGTTGTTCACAGCTCCCTCCTAGTCCCAATACTTTACTGTTGTACAGCGTGGCCTATATATTGTTAAAAAATGGATGGACGTAAGTAAACTGACAAGAAATATAGACAAAACAAAATTCATTTCTTATTCTATCTATGAAAGCGGCCAACCTCCTTCTGAGAGCCATGTAATAATAGTAGTAACTGTCAAATATCACATTGTAATAACAAAATTTTAAAAGTAAATTCAATTAGATATCTGGGAATTCAAATCGACCAACAAATTAGATGGAACAGTTAGACGAATCTATTAAGAGGACCTTTAAACTGAGTAACTGATATTTTTGCAAGATTATGCCGAATATTAAAAATAGACACACTTAGGGTGGTGTAGTATGCTCTTGCCGAATCTGTTCTCAGCTATGGCCTACGTCGTTGACCGGCGCTTACGCCACCACGCTAAACAGTGTTATTGTGGCGTAAAATAATATTCTAAGATCGATGCTGGGTAGGCTGAGAGCGGATTCGGCGAATGCAATATACCGGGTGAGTTATTAAGGAAGGACGCCGGCTATATCCCAGAAACCGCTTATGTGACGACTTACAAAAAAAAAATTCTTCAGTAAATGTGGCCAAGAGAAAATGCTGGAAATAATTTTAAAGTTTGTAAATAGACCGCTAGGTGGCGTAATTTCTGTAGTAAATTAAAAAATGTCTAATAAGTAACAGAAACTTAAGGAAAAGGTATATTCGAAATATCGTAGTTGTATTTTTGGGACAATTTTACCCAATTTTTGTATAAGAAGTTTTTCTCTAACTTCTCAGGTTTTCCGTAGGGGGAGCTGCGAAAGTTGTCAGACAAACACGTAATTATCTTCGGAACCAGTTATCGAATCTTAAAAAGTAATATTTCTTTGGAAAGGTCTTTTCTTACGCTATTCGTTGATGTATGAAAAAGTTAAGTTTGATTAATGAACAAAAAGCTAGAGGACGCTTTCCAAGTATTGCTGAAGTTTTAGCAATTTTCTTCAAAATATTAAATAGAAAGGCATGTTTTTTATATTTTAGTCATAAGAGTATAAAATTTCGCCTATACCCTGACAATTTCAAGTCGATATATCTGCCCCGAGAGTTAACCTCAGAAATTCATTAATACTGACAGTTATTATCATCGAGTTTCTGGGGTTAGTTTATTACCGTTGGTTAATAATTACACCGGGTGGACCATCGCAAATCAACTAGAGATGAGTAGTACGCCATTAATCAGTGGCGACCTAAATGCTCAAATTGTCTACCATCATTATCAATACACAGCTGCAACCGGTTTCTTGACAAAACAGAGGTTACAATCACCGCTGTGGAAGGGCGAATGAGTTCTTATCCTAATGACCATATTTTCAGGCGTGTTAGTCAGCTGAAAAAAAAAGGCCATTTAATTCTTCCGCAAAAAAAATCTAAACAAGTTAGATCAAGGACCTAAAGTAACAATGGTAATGGTTATTAAGCTGTCAAAGTTAAGAATCAATAAGAAATCCAAGTACCTAGGGCCATGAAAAAGCTACCTCTTCCTAACAATATCAGGAAAAGTGTTACTGCAAAATTGACGCACGTAATGAACGTTCCCAACACCGTCATGCCGGAAGAACATCCAAAAATAGTAACAATGGCACATCTTATAAAAGAACGGCAAATCGTTCCGCAAGAAATTAAGGAAGTAAACCATGATAGGTTCGTCTTAAATGTGAGGACCAATAACTAGACCTCCTAAAATACTACCAAACATTGAAAATCCACCAGCCCTGATGTTCAATTTCTTGCATCCAACGAGGATTGGTTCCCAGAACCAATCATCACGCTATGACGGATTTACTCCACCATCACTCGTAATGAAACACGTCAGTCAACAATATTTGCCTAACAGATATTCATTATCTATGAGCACATTCGACAAGCAATAGCAATAGTCCATACGTTGCTCATAATCAGCTGCAGTCAGTGAACTGATGAAGGACTACATGGTATTGGATGTAATCTAGATTAAAATTGAGGTAGCAGGTTCTTATAGCTATAACTTTCACCTAATAGCTAACCTTTGTTTAACTTACTTATGTTCTTTCACAATACGCTGAACAGTAGTTTATACAAGACTCAAGTCATGAGCTATTCCTCTTCACTATGAACCCACTACTCCCACGACCAGGCTAGAACGTTTATAACATCTTTTCCGTTGGGATCTGCTGCTGTGAGTAACTGAAATAATTAGCCTGTAGCCTTCAATCGTTGCATCACGAGTAAAACAGTAGCAGCATGATTGCCTTAGAAAAACGAAACATACAATCGACAGCAGACAGAATTCTTTATGCACTAGAAATCATTAGACATATGCTTCCTGGTTAGAGGCAATGTTGGCAAACATAATGTGGCAATAAGTCAAAGAAACTCGTATCACAATACACCCGCATAAACCGCAAAACCGGAGGTAATTTTGAAGAAATTTCAGGATAATATTTCCTTGACAATTGATAAAATTAATGTTAACTATGGATACATCGTCATTATGCATTGAAAATTGGTAGTGTTATTGGATGATCGGTACTCAAAATCATTACCTGGATCTGAACTTAAAGTAGGTATAAGATTGAAACCTAACAATCATATCGACTTGAAATTTTCAGGGTATAGGCGAAATTTTATGCTTTTGACTAAAATCAAAAATACATTCTATTTAATATTTGAGAAAATCTAGCTTTTTTCTTAACAAACTTAACTTTTAATACAACGAATAGCGCAAAATATTACTTTCCTTGAAGATTCGATGACTGGTTCCAAAGATAATTACCAAAATTCGCAGTCCCCCCTGAAACCTTGAAGCTAGAAAATCTGAAACATGGGTAAAATGTCCGAAAAAACATCATCATTCGCTGCCACCTCGAGAGTGTTTTCCAACCAATTGCATCACAAATTACCAATGAAGAAGAAGCAGAAATACAAAATTCTTTAGATATGCCACCAATAGCACTCCGTTGGACTGCTTCACAGTTAAGGAAGTTAAAAGCATGATTAGATATAATCTCAATTCTAGAAAAGCACCAGGCATTGATTTACTTACTGGCAAACTGCTCAAAGAATACCACGCAAGGGTGTAGTGTTACTAACTATGCTCTACAATACGTTCTAAGACTGGGGTACTTCGGCCCAGTGGAAAGTTGCGCAGGTGATTCAGATACTAAAACTTGGGAAATCAGCTTATGAAGTCACCTATACGACCCATTAGCTTTTGTCAGTGGCAGGCAAACTACTGGAAAAACTCCTAGCCAAAAGACTACATCCATCCTAGAAGAAAATAACATAATTCCAGACCATCAATTTGGGTTCAGGAGGGACCACTTGTAAACCCACCGTATAGTTGATAACATAAATCAGGCCTTTGAAGAAACAATACTGCAGCTGTTCTTCTCGATGAAAGCCAAGCTTTCGATAAGGTGTGGCATGCAGGCCTCAAGTATAAACTCAAGAAACTACTACCTCATCCACTATATGTCATTTTAAAATCGTATCTGGAAGAACGTTATTTTCACGTAAAAATAGGCCAATACCAAACGGCGCTTCACACAATTAACTCAGGGGTTCCCCAAGGAAGCGTCCTTGGTCCCCTTTTATACCTCGTGTATACGGCAGATATACCAACAAGTACGAACTCTCTCACCGCTACCTTTGCTGATGATAAGATCATAATTACAAGGCACTCAGATCCAACAATAGCCTCCAACTCCTTCAACAGAGCTTAGATCTATTGATTAAGTGACCAAACAATGGCGCATCCAACTAAACGAACTAAGTCGTTTCAATAACATTCACTAAGTGTAGGAAATCCACCACCTGTTCATATCATATAGACGATTTACTCCACCATAACTGCGAATGTTAGCCTCGTCAGTCCACAATATTTGCGATAACAGATGTTGATTATCAATGAGCATAATTCGGACAGTCTACATAGCAGTAAGTCTAAACGTTGCTCATAATCAAGCTGCAGTCAGTGATTGATGAAGGACTACATGGTATGGATGTAATCTAGATTAAAATCTGAAGTTATGGTTTAATAGCTATAACTATACTTTAATAGCTAACTTTTATTTAAACTTACTTATGTTCTTTCACAATACGCTGAACAGTAGTTTGTGTTAGTCCCAAGTCATGAGCTATTGTCTAGCTACTATGGGATTAATTTAAAGCTAGAACGTTTATAACATTTTCAATCCGTTCGGGATCTGCTGCTGTGAGTAACTGGATGAATTGTTCCTGTAGCGTCAATCGTTGTGATACATCGAGTAAAAGTTCTTCGTATGCCGCTTCTGGAAAATCGAGCCATACAAGTGCAGCAACAGAATTCGATGCACTGAAATACTGACTGAAGATATCATAAGCTTCCTGGTTAGAGGGCATTGTTGGCAAAACTAATGTGGCAATAAGTCAAAGAAACTCGTATCACAATACACCCGCATAAACCGCAAAACCGGAGGTAATTTTGAGAAATTTCAGGATAATATTTCCTATGACACTAATTGATAAAATTAATGTTACTATGGATAAATCGTCATTATGCATTGTTGGTAATGGTAGTTATTGGCATGTGGCTACAAAATCATTACCTGGATCTGAACTTAAAGTAGGTATAAAATTGACCAACAAACATATCGACTTGAAATTTTACAGGGTATAGGCGAAATTTTATGCTTTCTGACTAAATATAAAAAATACCATTCTATTTAATATTTTGAGAAAATCTAGCTTTTTATCGTTAACCAAACTTAACTTTTAATACTCAACGAATAGCGCAAAATATTACTTAATTATTAAGATTCGATGACCTGGTTCCAAAGATAATTACGTGTTTGTCTGACAACTTTCGAGCTCCCACGGAAAACCTGTGAAGTTAAAAAACTTCTTATACAAAAGATGGGTAAAATTGTCCCAAAAATACAACTACGATATTTCCAATATACCTGTTTCCTTAAGTTTCTGTTACTTATTAACATTTTTATTACTACGCAGTTACGCCACCTAGCGGTAACTGTTTACAAACTTTGAAAATTATTTCCAGCATTTTCTATTGGCCTCATTTACTGAAGAATTTTTTTTTGAAGTCGTAACATAAGCGGTTTCTGGGATATAGCCGGCGTCCTTCCTTAATGACTCACCCGGTACATGGAGTTGGACATACTTCGCCTAACTTTATCAGTTCACGGTTATCCGGCGTATGTGAATGTCCCTAGGTCTTTTGAGGGTGGTTGACCACGGTCAAGGAACCACGATGGAGGTGAGAGGGGCCCTAGCTGTCCCTAGGAGGCAGACTACGCATGCCTGAGGGACTGGTCCTATCTTCACCCTAAGATGTATAATGACCTTCTCCGTGAGATCCGTGCTGCCAATATCTTGGGTGGATTCTCTAAACTGTTAAGACCCTACCTAGCCTTGCTTACTGACGATACACGGAAGCTAACACACACTTCGGCAGAGTGAATTTTATTCTTACTCCCAATGATACAATAGAAACCATATCCTCAATAGCTTAAAAATTAAAAAATACTTTAATTTTAACTTTCTTTTTATTTCTTATCAGAAGCGATTAATTTATGTTAATTCATTTATTATTGTTATTTATTTTTATTCTCAAAAATGCTATTATATATGCCTAAACTATTAGACATTATTCCTACACTATTACCAATAAGTCTGAACTCCTTGCCACCACTGTAGCTAGTAATTTCTTTATTTCTTTTTATTTATTTTTTATATTTTATTTATTGATGTAAAGAAATAAAGATAATTTCGAATTTCAATTTGAATGGTGATTTTTTTATTAAAATGTAGAATAAATGTCATACCGATGTATCGATTTGATTGGTCAGTCCAGATTTTAAACTAACCATAAATTATGAATGTAAGTTTACTTTCATTTCATTTCACGTTCACTAAGATTACGAAAAAGAAACTAATTAAGCAACTTTAGATACTCATAAATAACTATTTTTAAAATTAGTTGACATTTGCGTTATGGTTTCGTAAGTATTTACTAATGAAACGCTAGAAAAAGCTTAACTAAAAATAGGTACGATACAAATCCACAATTTCATCACTTTGCCTAATTTATTAATTTTTTAAATGCTTACAACAAAAGCACTGTATATATAGCAAAAAATAAAATATAAAATACGAAACATATGTCACAGTGTTATATTCTGGGATATCCTCACGGGAAAAAAAATTTTTTTTATTAGTATGTATGAAAATTTTGTGCGTAAGGTGCAAGATTGCTATTATTAATTTTAAAACAAACTTCGTGAAATCCTTAGATAAAATATTTTACGTTTCACAATTTCAACGACATTTTAAGGTCTATAAACTCGTATTGCGCTTTGTTGAAACTTGGGCGTTCAGGTTGAGTTTGAAATTTTAAGACTGTGCGACTGTTTAATAACCAACATCAGGCCTAATCATAAAAAATTCAATTATTTTACACTTTATAGATTATGTATGGAATATGCTTCAGATTACTTCCACAATAAGCAATGGCTCATACGTACGTGAATGAATAAATTTCAAAACTGGTAACTTTTAAAACAAGTCTAAATTTGGTAATGATGCTTATAGACTGACAGAGTTAGTTTTTCATGTAGACCTGCATTACTCTCTCCCTATTTGGTTCTATTTCTGACTCAACACTCTCCTGGTTCCTGTACGTGCCCTGCATTATTTACACCACCTTTATCCATAACTTAGCCGAAAATCTATACTTTTACACGCTGTCGTCTACGAAAATATCTTAAAAAATTCTGAAGGATCATATGTCTAACGCTGGGGAAAATAAGGATATATAAGTTAGAGGCTTAAATTGACATTGATTAAAAACGTTGGGAATTGTCATTTCAGTTGAGTGAAAGTTGGTTGTAATATTCGTAGAGTAGGTAGTGTAAACAGGTTATAAACGGTATTTGTTTTAGCGAGATAAGGGATGAAAATATACGAGCTATAAGAAGTATTGAATTTTTCGCAACATTTGCAGAAATTGAGGTGATAGAAGACGAAACTAAATTGCGTTTACCCCTGAGCACGGTGTAAGCGGTTTATACTATTTACATAGCTTGCTTTGCAAGATGAGCATGAAAGCACAAAGTTCGCATGACAAAATGCAAATTGAATTAGACGTACAAAAAACGAAGCTTTTACATCATATATTTCTATAAATCTTTTTATTTATTGTTTTGATATAAAATTCTTGCTACGAAAACATTTGTTTCTGTTGTATGATGTAATAAATCTATTATAATACTTCGTCTTAAGCAATTGAATCTTTGTTTCTTGAAGATGGTAACATTTGTAATAAAAAAGACAAATGAGATGTTTTGAAGCATTCGAAAATTATAAATTAATTAATCGTTTATTTAATACCAAAGATTCAACTAACGACCTTTGAAGTCGGTTATTTATAAATTGAACTGCACATCCTGTAAATCTGTTTATATTTATATTGGTTTAAATTGTTACAAATATAAACACACAACCAAATCAAATTATGCCAAACATCTAGTAGTAAATAATCACATTAAGGCTTGACAAAACAATATTAAATTTTTGCATTTTTGTAATACAAAAAAGACACATTAGATTTTCTGAAAACATTCGAAATTTATAAACATAACAGAAAATGCCTTTAATAAACGAACAGGTTGATCTTATAGACTCACCTTTAACAGATATTTTAAGTATAGAATTATAGTTTTCATCAAGTCTGCTCTTTCACCTAAATGATTTGTTACCATAACTACTTATTATTTTACTTATATTTTTCTCTCGATAAGAACTTCGTTAAAGAAACAAACCAAGTTATATAAGAATATACATAATATTGAGTTTGGTAACGTTAGACAAACTGTCAGTTATATGAAACATAACAAATGCATCATACAAAGAAATTAAATTCTAGAACTTATCCGAAAACAACACCAACAAACATAAAACAACAATCCCTACATTTTCACACAAGGTTCGTAAACTTGTCAAATGTTCAATGTAATAATAAAGAATTAGAATTGCTGAACCCTGATTTTAAGTATTGCCCTTTTCTTAGATTCACTAACAAGATTAAAGAGATTTTAACAGTAGAATGTGAAACGCATCTTAGAAATGATCGTAATAAATACCCCAAATATCATATTGTTAATTTACTTAAAGAATCTTCTTTGAATACGGACCAAAGTTACAACAACAAATCTTACAACTATTTACTATAATCATTTAAAAATAAAATTAACAAAAATAATCTAATTCTTTACAACTAATTAATAAACTACAAAACATAAAATTACAACTACGTAATATACTTGTAAGTTTTGATGTTACTGGTATGTTTTCTAAAATACGCCCTCACGAATGTACGCGTTTATTAAATAGTTTTTTATTTAATGTAATAATATTGAATTAGTTACGATAATGCAGTAATAGTGCTAATCAAAATTATTTCACATTCAATAACAAAACTTATTTACAAAAAATGGTTTACCAATGGGCAGTCCAATTTCACCCATTTTAGCTAATATCTTTATCGATAATTTAGAAAATCAAATTTTTAATGAAATGTGTCTGATAAGATTGTATTTGTGTTTCGTTAAGTTCTCAATTAAAGTTAACAATTTACACCCTACCCAGCTAGTAGGATATGTGGTAACACAATCTGCTTAGCGTTCAAAGGTAATGGGTTCGATCCCCCTCACAGTCTATCTTGTATGATATTTTTTCCGGGGGTTTTCATCATACACATATAGCGGCATGATCACTGCGTATCCCCACATCATTTGCGGATATTTAGGTGAATGCTGGGGTAGTATTCTCCTCCTCAGAACCCTAACTCCATTCCTTCCGACCCTATCGTGAGCGCAACCCATCCTTAATCCCTCCACGCATATATACGTAACGTATACATCTATGCTGAGAATCCATCGCTGCGGCTGCAGTAGCGTGGAAAGCTTGAGCAGCCCACTCTTGTCTTTAGAAATGGAATCAAACACATTGGGTTCTCCATATTCAGAAAACCTATACATACGGACATTATAACTCCAAGCGATTCACTTCACCATAAAATACATAAGTTGGTTGCATATAGATCATTAGTACATAGAGCAATGTCATTAGCCTAAAACAAAACAAATTTCAATAAAAAAATATCAATTAGAAATCAAATTGCACAAGCAAATTGTTACATTCCAAATATAATCGACACCAAGTTTGCTATTTTAGCTTAAAGATTTGTTACCATAACTACTTGTTATTATTTTACCTGCATATTTTTATGTTGTACTGAAAGGCGTTGAGAAATAAATATTTATATAAAACAGAGTGAAATTATATTTATTATATTTGAAACATTAGTGTCATTAATTATGGAATTACACGAATTAATGGTACAGTTGTTTTAGTTATATATTTTCTCTCCATAATGATACATATATTGAAACGCGTTGAAAAATAAATAATTACATAAAACTAATTGTAAATTATATTCATTCACCACTATAATACTAATTGGAGGATACCTACGTGATTACTGTAACAATAGCGGTTTTATCAACACAGTTACCAACCGCGCATGTATTTTCTTGTATAGTATAGCATAGTAGCGCACTTTATGTTACAATATATCCTACCGTGGTTACTTTAGTGCATAGCATACAAGTGTTTGGTGCAGGTGTTACATGTCTGCTTTTTTAGTGTGTCGCGTTTCACATTTTCTATTTCATTTAACTTTGTTCGAGTTTCCATCTCCTCCGTTAGCACTTGTGAGTCTATTTTGACCCACTGGGTACGGTTAGCGTCGGGTTGGGCGTACGACGATTTAATTATTTAACTCAAACTATAAAGATTTTTTAAAGAGATATGAGCGTGTGTTTGAACCAGATAATCCTTTTCTCTGAGCATAATGTAAGTTTGGTGGGTTATAGAGTTGGTTTGGTTTCGACCCAGACTCCTGATGGAGTGGAAAAAGTAATATGTTAGAATGGTAGATCAATGGCGGGTACCGAACGAAAATTTTCGACTACTGAGGAGGGTCTCGTGCTACAGTCAACAGAGAAGCTTCCCCGTACACTGAAGGCATTAAGTTTACCGCATCCTTAGATTGGTTGCACTTTTTTTTAATATTGCGATTCTGAAAAGACTAAGTTTAGCGTGCTAAAGCCCTTAGGAACGCTAAGGAGGTTGGATAGGGTGATATTGAATTGGCAAGGGGTGTCTACGAACGGCTATTTTAAAATTGTTCATATCAAATGAGAGGAAAAAGCAACTAGGAAGATTATTTTAGAGTTTGGTAGCCGTGCAGAAGACTGTGGATTGCACCAGTTTTGAACGACAAGTGAAGACTTGTACTGCATATTGATGATGTGAATGAGCAAGCCGTGTACTCTAGCAAATGGGGCCTGAGATAGTATCAAAGAATGTAATTCAGCAGCGCAATAGCCATTGCAACACCGGTAATACAAGCACGAATTGAAACGATTCAGAAGTTAAGCACGGGTCATTTATAAGCCTAACCGCCCTTTTTGAATACCATCAACGATATGCAGAGCGTATTGGGGAGCATCAACCAAAGGTGAGAATTATATTCTAGATGAGGTCGAATTTGGGCTTATGCAGCAGAAAGATTGTCGGGAGGTAAAGTACTTCTTAAATCTGTACAAAAAGCTCATTTTACGAACAGCTGCTTTAGTAACTGACAGAAGGTGATCAACCCATAATAGATTTGAAGATACAGTCATTCCCAACATAGCAATAGAATCTGAAAAATTAAAAAGCTGGGCCATTTCTACTTATAATAGGAAATGATGATCTTTTTTTGACGGACACAAGGGAACACTGAGTTTTGTTAGCATTAAATTTAAGTAGATTATGACTTCCCCATTCAATGATACGTTGAATGTCTTTGTTGATTGAAATGGCCATTTCAGCTTTAAGGTCTTGATTTGAGATAGAAGATGGATTACTATTATGGGACTATTATGGGTAGACTGAGATGCATTAAAATCAAAAGTGCTGCCGTCCGGAAAGCAATGGATCGGATTAGTCTTTGAAGATATACTATCATTAGCACTAAAAGTGTGGAAACTATAACTGATCCTTGTGGTACAGCTGCGTTAATGCCAACTTTTTTTGAAAATAAACCATCAACTATGACAGGTATTTGTCTTTTATCAAAGAAACTAGAATCCCAATTGATGAGCGTATCAGTTGACCCAAACGAGGTGAGCTAAGCAAGTAAACACTTATGTTCAAATGCATTTGAGATATCTGAAGCGACTACAACTGTTTCACCGGACTGTTCTAATGTATTGTTCCAAACACTTGAGTCACATATGAAAGAATATCACACGCTGAACGATTCTACCTAAAACCGTATTGGTGGTCATAAAGGAGTTTATTAGATTCAAAGAAAGAGAATAGTTGCTCATTGATGGCTTTTCTATGACTTTAGACAAAATGGAAGTGATAGCAATTGGTCGGTAGTTAGAGGGATCGGTCTTGTTCCTTTTTTTTTTTGGGAATAGGTTGAACATCTGCTAATTTCCATGATGAGCGAAATTCCCCAGAAGACATAGAGATCGAATATAGGTTAGATAGGATTAGTCCTAGTTCGGAGGAACATTTATTTAAGGCAATAGCTGGGATACCGTCTGGGTCAGTCGCCTTATTTGGATCGAGCCTACTGATGATCGATTACAGTAGCTTATATTGAAAACGAATTGGTTTCATAGCGTACGAAGAACAGCTAACCAGGAGCACATCTTTTCCAGAATCATATTAGGACACGAGTTTGATGCAAGTACATCCACAAAAAGATTGGCTTTGTCTACAGAATCAGCAACTACAGATACGTCAAAAGGTGTCATAGGGAGAAATGAAGATGTACCAAAGATTTAACGGATGGCTTTAGCTAAAGACCAAAATTTACGGCTGCCTAAAGAAGATAGAAGCTAGTTCATTTCATTTTCGTTGACCAAATTATTTATTGGTGCAAAAATTAGGTAGCGTTGTTATTTTTTAAACTGTTCTGTTTACAAAATTTGTTTAACAATGGTTTGCTCGTTATTTGAGATTCAAATAAATTTAATAAGCTTACTTGAATAAATCTTTTGAAAGCAAAAGCGAATATTAGGAATTTTGTGTTTGAAACTGTGTAAGCAAATATCTTATTTGCTACGATCATTCATACCTAACCCAAGATTTTTTACCAAGAAATTTCATCGTAGTGGTGCTTTATGAAGTATATTATCGATTTTGAGTTTTATTTAAGAGTAAGTATAAATTTTAAAGCAATATTGCAAATATTTTATATCTTAGTAAAACCAATGCAAGTTTAGTTAGCATTCATTAGCATAAGCACACGCAACGCCTAGTGTGGGTTGAGCGTGTAACAAAGAATACTCATATCACAATTGTTGCGCTCTTTCCAACTTAAGATATCATTTCGTCTCAAATAAATTTGTCAGCAAACTGTTTTTAGAAAATCTTACTCTGAGTTCTGTATGAGACTCTCGGACCCCTGTTTACTCCTGAAGCTTAACCGCCAGAGTTTGTCATAAATAAGATTTGGGCTCACTCTATAGAGGGTAAAGCGGACTAACCGACTGTCAGTTAGCAGTTAGCTGTTTTCGATAATCGCGCAAGTTACAGTGTAGTGTTAATCATTAAAAAGGTATGCAATTTTTTGGAATCAAACGAGTTTTTCAACTGGTGGTTCAATACAGAAACCCATTTTTGATTTGATTGCGTTGTTATAATTCTAAAGTTAAACCTTAAACTTAAGTTATACTATCAATGTAAATGTTAATGTAAAGTTTCTTCTTGGTTCTTCTTACGAGTAGTAATCGAACCATGTTATAAATTCGCAATTACAATAAACTTCGATGTTTGAGGCAGTATCATTTAATGTTTAAATGTAAGGTATTTACTTAATAGTTTCAAAGAACACGCGACTTTTCAACATCACCTTGATTGCTTTGATTTCCTTAGAAATGTTGAAGCTAGTTGAACAAATCTTAGTGTATGTTCTCAAATCAAAAGCCAATATTACGAATTTTGTGTTTGAAATTGAATGATATTAGTTGATATTTTGTGCTTACATGCAAATATGTACAAGTGGCAACATCGGTAAAGTTATGTCTCTCTCTCACGCTCATAATGCTTATTGGGTTTCTTTCTAGCTTATGATAAGTCAGATCCGCAATTATGTTTTTCCATACCTGTATATACTTTATAACGGGGTTTCGCATTTGTCCTCGGCCACTTTTACATTGTTTGTTATTTAGAGTAGTTAGCTTGGAGGTTAGTTATTAGTTCTAAGAAAAATCATACTTGTGGTTTATGTGAATCACACGACTCGTTGTTTTTTTAATATATGCATAATTTACTGCAATTATTTTCCGAATGTAGCAATCTGTTTTCAGAGAATTCATCATAAGTTTTTTGTTTAGTATTATAAAAAGTAGTTACTAATAAGGGTTTAATGATTTAAATTCATTTTTGTACATATTTAATACGGGGCAGCACGAAATGCATTGATTAGAGTTGTCTAGTAAATTATATGATTATAGTTACTTTGCATTGTAACAACCATTTTGAGTATTAAAATATACTGCAATTTACGTCTTTGTTCATTTAGTTGTAGATATAAGAAAAATTTTATTTATTAATGATTTGTAAGTATGAGGTAGGCAACTTAATTTGCATTTTGGTGTAGCTTAAGTGTATATACTATTTTTTCTGCCTATATTTTCGCGCAGGCGTCATTATCCAACTTTCAAAGCGTCCATTTTTTCACTTCCTGATGAATGTTGTGTTGTTTAGAAGCTTCACCTAAATTTTGTGAAAAGTGCCATTGATTTAATGGTAAGATATATTTTAACGCATTATGCTAAAAATTAAAACATTTGCTCTTTGCAGGCACTTTTTTACTTTGATTTACATTTTATTACTTTTACTTTAATTACATTTTAAGTACGCATTTAATTTTACTTTTGCGTACGCTTTCATTTTATGATTGCAATTTTGCTTTTGATGCTGATCTGAATGTGGATCCCAATTTTATCTGAATTTAGAGAAAATGGAATAAACGGATTATTCAATTTCATGAAGATAAATTTATAAGAAGGAAAATTCCATTTTGGTGTGATTTACAACGTAAAGCATTATTTCAAGATATTCCGCAATATTGGTGCAAAGATGACATCACCTTTGGTTTACATTTCGGTAATCGTTTAGATACCAGAGGTTATTAAAAACTTTGTGTACAAAATTTTACGAACAGGTATTTATGTCTAATGATTTTTAGTAATTTAAGGCTATTTTTAAGATATATTTTATTAAATCCTATCATTTTAACTGTTAATAAACATAGTTTGTATATTTTTATTTTTTCACATTTGGTAGAATTTTATTGTAAACAACCTCGGTTTAGTTATTCTGAGCATAATTAAATAAATAACTTGGCGTCCGAGATCATTTTTATTAGTGTTACATTGCATTTTATTATTTATGTTAAGCGAAAACAACACAGCATAAATTTGTGGTAATTAAGCAAATCAAAAGATTGAACCACTAATTTAAACTAGACTGAGTCAAAGGTATTATTTTGGTGAACGGTTGTATCTCAAGTTAGTTTAATGATTTGTTTTGAGAACACATTTTACACTTATTTCATTATTATACTATTTTACATTATTATAGCATGCCATCGACGTTTAATGCAATTTATAAAGTCTCAACGTTTTTAAGTAAGATTAAAGATTGAAATTACTTTCCCAATAGTAATAAACTACAGCACATAGTGAGAATACCGATGGCAATTAGTACCGTTAAATTAATTCTACTTTGACAAAAATATAAAAGTCTAAAAAATCAATGCATGCTTTTAAAACAGCTAGCAGACATTACGTTGGTTATTATTACGAAAAATAAATATAAAATAAGTAAATTGAAACAAAGCTTATCTCATACAAGTCATTAATTAGATTTAACTTCATATTTATGAGCATCTGTGAATTCTGCTGTACCATCACAAAGATTGTGGAGTTAATATTTGATTGTGGCCTCTCGTACATTTTTAAAATTTTATTTAGTTACGATTATTCATTTTGGTAATAGCATAGGTTTATGTAGAATATACGAGGGTGACAGAAAAAGTTTCAATGACGGCATTGCTTTTACGTTTATTAAATTTACTTATTGCCGTTATTTTAGATTTAAATAAACATAATAATCTTATTTGAACAAATCTTAGCGTATGTTCTCAAATCAAAAGCCAATATTACGAATTTTGTGTTTGAAATTGAGTTAGTAATTTAGTGAGCGTAGTGGTGGCGATTTTTTGAATTTTTATTTGAGAGTAAATATGTCTGAAGAAATATTTCAGCTACTTAGATCTTCGGTGAGTCTAGTGGGCAACCCGCTTATTTTACTGAGCCTACGCAACGCTGAATGTGGATTAAGCGTGTAACAAAGAATACTCTAATGGAATAATTGTTGAATTCTTTTCATATTTTTTCTCAAATAAAATGGACAGCAAACTGTCCTTTTAGAAATCTCACTCTGAGTGTTATATGAGGTTCTTAGACTTCCCTTTACTCCTGCAGCATAATCGTCAGAGGTTGGCGTAAATGAGATTTTTAATTCACTTTAGAGGGTAAATTATAACCTTATTTGATCCCAATCTCATTTTTATATTTGGCTGTTATATTCTAAATTTGAGTTGTGTAATGAAAATCACGTGCTATTTGGACTGGTTGAATGAGTCTCCTATTTGGCCTTCGGAAAAATTAATTATTAAAAATTTAGTGGTTTCAATATCTTGTTTATGAATTTACATTAGTAAGTTGGGCTATTAATATTACGAGCATTGGTTAGTTATCAGTTTATAATTGGGGTTTTCCTCTTTACAACCCCGTGGTAAACAAATACAGTGTGTCCCAAAATTAATTCCCCAGCCCCCGGGGTTAGATTCTATGACCAAAAAAGTCGAAAATCGCGTATGGCAAAATTTCGAAAATTTCCTCCTTACGATCGCAATGAAGGTATTTTTGCAGATCGATTTTTGAAATAAGTATCCAGGTAAAGATAGTTTATATATAATTAGGTCACCCTTGACGAAGACAGAATATGACATTTTGTGTCAATGTTTGATTGTAAAATATTTCAATTTTAAACTGACGTCCGAATGTAAACAATTAAGTTTTCAAACTTATTATAAGCCTCAGAAGGTACAGCAATCAAGAATATTTAGATATGATTAAAGTTGGAGTTTGTAAGCTCGTGTCGTAGAGCTACTAGCCGACATCCTGATCATAAAACAAGAAGTGCTTTTGAAGTTCGCCTATTTGAAACCGGATGTTTGGCTCCCAACATGATTCATGCTGGCCTTCCTAGACAGCTAACATGGCAACAGGAAGAGCAATTGCTCCATGACATTTCAGAAGATCCGTCTGTAAGTATCTGCACCTTGGAAACCAATCGTCACCATAGCCGTATATTTTCACAGATTCATGTAAAGAGAAAATCTGTATACTTATCACCTACAGCCGGTTCAAAAATTGCATCCTGGGGATAGTGAGTTGCACTTACTATTCTGCAGATTGTTTTTAAATTGCTTAGATACAAATGAAGACCTTTTAAGCAAGTGTTAGTGGAGTAATGAGACAAGGGATGTTTAACCAGCACAACTTGCATAGCTGGAATTACGAAAATCCACATCAAATTTAGAGAATCACATAATCAAGTGCGCTGGAGTGTAAATATGTGGATTGTTCTGTTGAGCAATGACATAATAGGAGCACATTTTGTGCCTAGGATATTAAACGCAATGAATTATGCAAATTTTTGCGAAAACACATTACCTACGTTTTTTGAAGATATTCCTTTATTGCAACGTCAAACTATTGTGTATTAACATGATGGAGCGCCTTTCCATCATTCTCGAAATGTTCGAGAGATATTAAACCGGCGATTTCGGGATAAATGGATATGTCGCGGAGGACCTACTTCTTGGCCACGTAGACCTAGATCTCAACCAAATAGACTCTTGGATTTGAGGTTTCTTGAAAAATGCGGTATACAATGTCCTACCGAATAATGAAGATGACGTTATTGTTTGCATTTATGGAGCTTTAACTCAAATTACAAACGAAACAATAGGTTGTGTTGAAAACAATTTTCTTTGCCGATTGCATGCATGCATAGGACAAAATCGCGAACATTTCGAACATTTTACTTTGTACCGGGTGGCCTACTAAGAATGCGAGGTACTGTATCTGGGAAACTATCCATTGTAGAGGCTTGCGCAACAAAAAGTTTTACTAAAACGGCCAATACAAAAACCTGGAAAATATTTTCAAGTTTCTGAAATGGCCGCTAGGTAACTGCAATCTTGAATCTAAAAAAGTGATGTTTCTGTGAATTTTGCTATATAACCTAATAAAAAAATAACTGACCTTTAAATTCGAGGATAATCTGACCTTTTTTTGTATGGCACTTTTTGACGTATGTCTAAAAATAAAGTGTTGGGGGGGGGGCATTCAAATGTTTCCTTAAATAACCCCCCGTATCTTCGAAACCGCTACGCCGATTTTAACAAGCTTGGGCGCGTTGAAATGAGCTATTCTTGGACTACAAATGTTATAATATTTGAAGTTTTGTTAGTTTCACATGTCGTCGCTAGAGGCTTTGTTCGACATTCCGACAGAAACGATTAATTTTCGTAAAAAAATGCATTGGTATGACTTTTTTTTCATGAACAAGTAGCTAAATGATGCCTAAACAAGCTCGCGAAAACCGCATCTCGATATCTTGTTCCTAACCTAAAATATCGGCCAAAGAAAGCTTTATACGAAAATTCCTTAAATTTTTATTTTTTTTTAACTACATTTTTCTGGAATTGTTTCTATTATGTAAGTTGTGGCCCTAAAAGGGATCGATTTAAATGAGGAAGGTTTTTAATGCCCCCGTAAATGCTTGAAATGCTGACCATCACTTTGTACATTGCTGAGGCCTCTTATGGGTAAACAAAACTGCAGCTTCAATTTCGGCTCTGAAGAGGTTACCTAGAAATTGCGATTTTAAATGTTTGTAAATTTATTCACCAGAATAAAATCATCCTTTTTGAAATTACTACGGGCAAGTAAGCAATGCTAAAGGGTATACGAGAGGCCTATTTTTTGTGTGAAAAATACAATTAATAGAAGCAGGCAATGGAAACAGATACCTAAACAAAACATACATAATACTCAAATTGACAATAGTTGTCAATACTTTCGCGTTACTTTGAGCAATTTTTGTGCTTTAAAAATTCGTTTTACGAATAATGGAGCTGTTGATATGCTTGCGGTTTATTTTGAATATCTTCAGAATACCGCAGTAGCTAAACGAGTTTACGCAGCATCCAAATCGGCGTCCTTGCGATGTAAGAGTTTTTCGCCGATTAGTGGCGAGCTTACGAGCCAATGGTAGCTTTCGGCCTACGTTTCAACGGCAAAGAATTGGAAGAACACAAGAAAAAATTAACCGTGTATAGGGCTATATTGAAGGAAATCCTCATGTCAGCACAAGAGCATTATCCACTGAGTTGGACATATCACGGACAACGGTTCAAAATATTTTGAAGGACTATAGGTAAGTTCTAATGGCCATCAAAATATACAGGTATTCGTTCAAACTTTTTCTAATTACTTTAAGAATGCACCCATATCATGTCGTTTTGCATCAGGTCTTGAAAGAGGAAGATTTTGATCGAAGGTTAGACTATTTCCATTGGATGTTAGGCATGATACACGAAAATAGAGAATTTTATTTCAAACTCTTTGGACCGATGAAGCCACCTTCAGTAGTGACGGGAGAGTCAATCTGCACAATATGTATTATTGATCTGCAGAAAATCCCCATTGGTTGCGTGAAGTTCAGCGCCAAGGACGTTGGAGTTTAAATGTATGATGTGGCATACTGGGAGGCAGAATTATTGGGCCATGTTTTTTCGAGCAACCCCTAAATGGCAATGTATTTCTTGACTTTTTGGTCAATCAATTACCGTTGTTGTTGGAAGATGTGCCTCTGGAAACAAGGCAAAAATTGTTTTTGTAGTTGGATGGTTGCCCAGCACATTTTGCTATTAATGTGCGAGAGCATACCAATGCAGTATTTCAACAGCGGTGGATTGGAAGAGGAAGTCTGTTTTCATGGCCTCCGCGATCGCCAGCTTAACTTGCCTCGATTTTTCTTTATGGGGGCGCTTAAAAGACATCGTGTTTCGGACTCAACCTACTACTAGAGAAGATATGAAAAACGGGATTCGTAACGCAATACGTAACATACCGAGAGCCGAAATTGAAGCTGCAGTTTTGTCTAGCCATGAGAGGCTTCCGCAATGTATAGAGCGTGATGGTCAGCATTTCGAGCATTTACGGGAGCATTAAAAACCTTCCTTCTTTAAATCGATCCTTTTTAGGGCCACAACTTACATAATAGAAACAATTCCAGAAAAATATAGTTTAAAAAAAAAAATTTTAAGGGATTTTCGTATAAAGCTTTCTTTGGCCACTTTTTTAGGTTAGGAAGAAGATATCGAGATGTGGTTTTCGCGAGCTTGTTTAGGCATCATTTAGCTACTTGTTCATGAATAAAAAGTGATACCAATGCATTTAATTTTTTTGCGAAAATTAAGTGTTTCTGTCGGAATATCGAACAAAGCCCTCTAGCGACGACATGTGAAACTAACAAAACTTCAAATATTATAACATTTGTAGTCCAAGAATAGCTCATTTCAACGCGTTCAAGTTTGTTAAAATCGGCTTAACGGTTTCGAAGATACGGGGGGTTATTTAAGGAAACATTTGAATACTCCCTCCCACTTTATTTTTAGACATACGTCATTAAGTGCCAAACAAAAAAAGGGTCAGATTATCCTCGAATTTAAAGATCAGTTATTTTTTTATTAGGTTAATATAGCAGAATACACAGAAACATCACTTTTTTAGATTCAAGATTGCAGTTACGCCCCCTAGCGGCCATTTCAGAAACTTGACAATATTTTCCAGGTTTTTGTATTGACCGTCTTAGTAATAACTTTTTTTTGCGCAAGCCAATACGATGGATTCTTAGTTGGCCACCCTGTACATTTAAGTACTTTAATTTTATTATGTGTATATGCCACTTGGTTTAAATGAATCAACTATTTTTACTTGGATAATTGAAAACATGATTGCAATTTTTAATATGGCCATAATTTTGTAAGGAGGACCTTTTCGAAGTGATTTTCCACTTATTTTTGGTCACACAGTATAAACCCGGGGACCGGGGAATGAATTTTGGGACACCCTGTATATAACATGTATAATCATTTTTTATATTAGTCACAAAAATAGTTGTTATGAAAAGACAAGTTCGACTAGACATCGATAAACCATTTTCTTGCAGAGAAAATTTATCAGGAGTGTGCAGTTCTAATTAATGAAAAGATAAAATTAAACCTGTTATATCATCCAAAATGTAGCTAAATTAGTTCTACTTTTACACTTGTCAAATTGCACATAATAATTCTGTATCTTTAGTTTAAGTAAAGCTGAAAAATAAAAAAGAGCTAATTGAAATATGTAAAATAAGTAGTTTAATTATAAATAATAATCGTGAAAGTTTGAATTTTAAACGAAAAACTATTTTTTTTTTGCTTTTGTACTGAAATATTTTTTGTGCATTGTTACAATTGTTAAGTGTACACCTACAAAAAGTTTACTATATGTCAGTGTATCTAAAATTACAGCTGTTAAACTTTAATCAACCTAAAAGCTGGCATTTCTCTTAGTTTCAGCTAATTTTAAAACCCATAAATAACACTCACCCTATGATTCAACGTAACGTAAGCTTTTAGTAGCGCAAAGTTGCTTCAAAATAGAAAACTTTAACAGATCATTAAGACAGATGATGAAAGTTTAGTAATTAATTCCAATTAAATTTTAATACATATCTATAAATTATTTTATGTAAATAAAAGGTAGTTTGCATAAATTTTATTAACCTCTGAAGTTAGTAATGATGAAGTATTTGAAACCCTGCGAGATTTACTTGTTTGATAAATCTGTCTGTCTTGTTATTTGATGAAACCTTGTTTACTTTTCCACTTTTCAAACGGTAAACGTGACCTAACTAATGAACAACTAGAATATTTGGAAAACGAAATGTTATTTTCAGTTCTCTGAAAAAGTGAACACCATATTTGGCACGTAAAATAAATGGATGACTTTATTATTATGAAGTTGGTCCCATAATAAATTGGACTAACAGGGTTGTAAAATGATAAATTAAAAACATCGTACATTATTTTTGGATGAAGGCACCCTTTATTGCTACATAGTTGAAGCGTGGAAATGTCAAAAAGGAGGAAATGTCAAAATCACATTTCAGAGATGATCAAGAAAAATTGTTTAAAAACAAAACGGTCACAAATAAAGCCAACATGCACAAGATGTGTAAACAGAAATATTTGAACGGCAATGATTGATTTCAGAATTTGATTCCTATTGGTTAGAAAGTGAACATACTAAGAGCAATATTATGACTAAAATACTTCCGCCAAGTTTGTACTCCTGCGCTTTAGCGAATTTTTCAAAAAAATTCGTTATATATGGCTGTTTAGTCCATTTATCTGTCCGTCCAACGACTCGTTCGCCCGTTCATCACTGTTATTAGTAGTAAACAGCTTAAGATATGAAAATACGGTTTTTGGCATTAAGGTTGCTACACATTAAGCCAACAGGCATAAAATTTTACAATATCTTCTTGTACTTCGTCAGAAAATCAAATAATACATCTCATTCCGTCAGAAAATCAGTTTACATCCAACTTTGTTTTCCAAAAACGGGTTCTACAAAAGTAAAAGATAATTCTTTCCAAAATGCAATTTGACTATGTATTTACCTGACTGTGTAGAATAAGAAAAGAAATAATGAATGTTTTAAGTATAATTATACAACCTCCTTTGTAATGCATAATCATAATATTAGTAGGTAAAATTGTAAAAGCAACAATCACTTAGGTTAGATGGACGTTTAAAGCTTCATGTGAGATAGAGGTTAATAGACGTCTGTACCTCATTCCATTTAAGAAGGTAATGAAGGAAAACATAGGATAGCTTTGACCTTCATTCTCATTGGTTAATATGAAAACCAGTTTTAAACACATAGGTATTTTCATAAAATAGTGATATTTGAAGTAAAATTGATGTTATGTTGGTAATAGTGATATTTATATTCGTAAAATTGTTTGTTCTGCTGTCAAATAATTTTGTCAACTCCATTATTTTGTGTTGTTTGTAATCCTCGTGTTTTTCATTTATATTACAATTACCGTTTAAGAACGATAATGGTAAATTAGTACGAAGTGAGCAAAGATTGGTGGCGTGTAACATTTATTTAAATGTAAAGAAATAGAGATTTCTGGTATTGCGCGTTCCCGTAAAAAGTCAGGTATTCGCAGGCATGTGCATTCGTTCTTTTTTAAAAGCCTACTTTAGAAAAAGTCTTAAGAGCTGTAAACGATGATGATTCACTACCAAATTTCAAACGCATGAGTTTGTGGTGAATATCGCGAAAGTTGGGATTCAAATGTGAGAAGCGAAGCGGAAAAACTATTTTAATTGAAAAACAAGAAATTGTTTTATGGAAACGTAAATACTTAACTTCTATCAAAAAGTATCGTGAAGAGGGAAGAAAAATTTATTATACAGACGAAACTTGGGTTAATGCGGGGCATGTGAAAAATAAAATTTGGAAAGATACTACTGTGACAACTGCAAGGCAAGCACACTTGCAGGGTCTTTTAACCGGCATCAAAGATCCATCGGGCAAAAGAAAACGCTTGATTGTTGTGCATATGGGTGGCACCTCAGGCTTTGTGGAGGGTGGTTATTTAAATTTTGAATCCAGAAAGACAGGTAAACAATAAATTGAAGTTTATAATTTCAAATTTACTTTTACTAATTGTTTTAGGTGATTACCATGAAGAAATGAATGCTGAGGTGTTTAAAAACTGGTTGGAAAGTGTTCTATCGCTTTTAGAAGATAACTGTGTGATCGTAATGGACAATTCGCCTTATCACAGCATTAAAGCTGAAAGAGTTCCTAACCAAAGTTGGCGAAAAGGTGATATCATCGAGTGGCCTCATAGCAAAGCTGTAACACGAACAGGTGCAGACTTATTAAAAATAGACCTATTGCAATTAGCAAAACCATATTCCCAATCTCATCCAACTCCTTACGTTATTGATGAAACAATCCACAACAGCGGAAGAAACGTATTGCGATTGCCCGCATATCTCTGTAATTTAAATCCGATGGAACCAAGTTAAACATTACGTAGCGGCCAATAATACGACATAAAATTGCCGATGTAAAAAACTTGTTGGATGAAGGTATTGTCAATGTTACAGCACAAAAATGGTATGATTGTGTGGAACATGAAATTCATGAGGAAAAGCGAATGTGGGATTAGATGGTATTATAGATAATATGTTGGAAGTGGTTATAAATTTGCATTCTGATAGTAGTTCTTCAGAAGAATCAAGTGACGAAGATTTGCAATTTGTAATTGTTATCTAATTATATAATTTTGCCTTAATTTATTCTGTTAAATAAAAAATGAATCTTACAAGTTAAGCTTAGTTTGTTGTTCACGTTTATATATTTTGTATCACTTTGGTTTAGCGAATGTAGTGCGTTTGTTTAATTTTGAAATAAATTTACAATTGCTGATAAATGCAAAGATAGGTGCTCACTCAATAAAAACATTTTTTGGTCATTTTGTGTAGAATGTTAATGAAATTAACTAAAAACCTTTGAGTAGAGTGAGTCACACCTCATAGTCATTTAAAATATTTTTTGCGTATAAGTTTTAATGGCTTGCATTAAGCGAATGAATCCGTTGTAAATAACACTATCATGTTACCTCCAGGTCACGTGTTTGTGTTTTGCTTTATATTCAAAAAGTCGACCATGTCAATTTTTTTCATCAGTGGCAATCTACAATCTCATATAACACATTTTATTTGAAATACACACCTATTTCAGTCATGTACTGGCTAATAAAAGAAATCCACTGATTTATTAAAGAGGTTTCTAAAATAAATGACGTTTACAAAATTACACTATTTTTAAATTTTCCCGCATTTTGAAGATAACCAAAAAACATAACTGTGTAAACTTGCTCTCAGAGGTAGCGCCATCTACTACCTTTTTAAATGGAATATAGTAAGATAATAACTTAAAACAAAATCCCAAAGCCGCCTGCTTCTTCTATAAACAAGTCTTTAACCCCCGACGGAAACAGAAGGGTGTTTAACGTGTGCATCTGTGTATCTGCTTGTGGCATCGAAGCTCCCAAACGGAGGAACCGATTTTGATTTAGTTTTTTTTTTGTTTTAAAGGTGAGTTGACGGTGAGTGTTCTTAGCTATGGTTCAAGAAAATATGTTCAGCAGTTTTAAGATCATCAACTCTTCTCTATTTTTACTTTTTATTAGAGGTTTTGATTTATTTTTTCTTTGGGTGAAAGGTGACTTGATCGAAACTGTTCTTAGCTCTAGTTTAACATAATTTACCTTTTAGAGGTTTTAAAAGTAAAATTTTTTGTGTCAAGTGTTTTTAAAATTTTGAATTTAACGTTATTAATAATTATTTAAGCTGTAGTCAAAAGTTACACAAAAAAAAAACTATCGAGAAATCTCTGCAACTTACAAGTTTACTACATCTTTGGATACTTCTTAAATAAAAATTTCCAATTTTTTCGGGCATGCGCAAATTATCTGCCTATAATTTTACATTTTCAATCATTTCACATTTTAAATACTAATTTCGGAAGGACAGAAATATACCTATGATTTATAGAATACTGTCATTATTTTCCAGTTTATTATCAAGGAATATGATACTATTATGCAAGCGCTCTCATAATACGTTAATAATGAAAATTGGCACACACACGCACAAACGCACACCCGCACACAAACACGCACACACGCACACACACACGCGCAAAATCACACACGCACATACGCACACACACTCACGCACATACCCACACACGCATACTCGCACACACGCACATACGTATACACGCACACACGCACACACACACGCACACACGCACACGCACACACGCACACACGCACACACGCATACACGCACGCACACTCACGCCCACACGCACACGTACGCATAAACGCAAACGCACGCACACACACACACACACACACACACACACACACACACACACACACACACACACACACACACACACGAACACGCACACGGACACGCACACTGACACGCACACACACACGGACACGCACACTGACACGCACACGGACTGGACACGAGCATGGACCCGGACACGGACACGGACTCGGACACGAATATTTACACGGACACGGACACGGACATGAACACGGACACGGACACGGACTGGGACACGGATGCGGATGCGGCCGCGGACGCGGGCGCGGACGCAGACACGTACACGGACATGGACACGGACACGGACACGGACAAGGACACGGACACGGATACGGACAAAGACACGGACACCGCCACAGACACAGACACAAACACAGACACAGACACAGACACAGACACAGACACAGACACAGACACAGACACAGACACAGACACATACACATACACAGACACAGACACAGGCACAGACACAGACACAGACACAGACGCAGACGCAGACGCAGACGGAGACGCAGACGCAGACGCAGACGCAGACGCAGACGCAGACGCAGACGCAGACGCAGACGCAGACGCAGACGCAGACGCAGACGCAGACGCAGACGCAGACGCAGACGCAGACGCAGACGCAGACGCAGACGCAGACGCAGACGCAGACGCAGACGCAGACGCAGACGCAGACACAGACACAGACACAGACACAGACACAGACACAGACACAGACACAGACACAGACACAGACACACAGACACAGACACAGACACAGACACAGACACAGACACAGACACAGACACAGACACAGACACAGACACAGACACAGACACAGACACAGACACAGACACAGACACAGACACAGACACAGACACAGACACAGACACAGACACAGACACAGACACAGACACAGACACAGACACAGACACAGACACAGACACAGACACAGACAGACAGACACAGACACAGACACGTACACATACACATACACATACACAGACACAGACACAGACACAGACAGACACAGACACAGACACAGGCACAGACACAGACACAGACACAGACACAGACACAGACACAGACACAGACACAGACACAGACACAGACACAGACAGACACAGACACAGACACAGACACAAACAGACACAAACAGACACAGACACAGACACAGACACAGACACAGACACAGACACAGACACTGCCACATACACAGACACAGACACACATACGCACAGATGCAGACGCAGACGCAGACGCAGACGCACACGCAGACAGACTCAAACGCGGACTCGGACGCGGACGCGGACACTGACACGGACACGGACACGGACACGGACACGGACTCGGACGCGGACGCGGACACGGACACGGACACGGACACGGACACGGACACGGACACGGACACGGACACGGACACGGACACGGACACGGACACGGACACGGACACGGACACGGACACGGACACGGACACGGACACGGACACGGACACGGACACGGACACGGACACGGACACATACAGACACAGACACACACACACACCTCCACGCACGCTCACACACACACACACACACACACACAACGCGAGGTTAACGAAGCAAGTATATGTATGTGAGGTTAGAGGGAAGGCCGTGCCTGGCAGGTCACGTAAATCTTGGCTCAATGTAGTAGAATGTATGATAAAGGAAAGAAGGGTAAGAAATTTTAAAGATAACAGGCCATGTCAGAGAGAATGTATGAATCTTGCGGAAGCTAGGGATATATGCGGTGATAGGAAAGCATGGAGGTAGATTGTGAATGGAAAATAAATAAGAGGCAGGGATGGTTTTGCCTACCCCTAGGAAATGGCGTGAAGGTTAAGTTAAGTGTCAATAAAGTTGGGTTTTAGTTTTAGGTTTTTAAGACTCGGAATTTGGCGCCCCTCAAGGTTTATAAACTTCGACCTTGACAGATTGTTTTTCTTAAATTTATTGTAATTCCCTATCTATCCCCCTCTCTCTTACACATCGAAATCCCTATGTGGGTGAGATTGCTATACTACTAATGTAGATGTCACCTTAGCACCCCAGGAATATGGTGAAGGTTAAAATTTATTTACACAAATGTCTGTTTATTCAATATCTAATTGTAGGTACAATTTGTTTGCAATTATAAATATCTTAAGGCAAGAATGCAAACTCTTTTGTTTAAATCATTCGTAAATATGAAATTTTCTGGTATACTTTGTAGGCAAATTATATGATAAACCAGCAGCAGTTCTTCTCGATTCTAAAAGATTAAATTGGCGTTTATGAAAAGATCTAGACCGCTTAGCTTTGACCTCCCATTTGTAAATAATTTAGACCTGAAGTATTATTTCTTAATGACATTACGTTCGGCCAAGGCTCTGCGTGTACGAAATTAAATAATACAAACCTTTAAACGCTGAACGAAATACAAATAGTAAACAGACTTTAACCGCATCGAAGTAAATGATAGCAGATCAGGAAATCAGGAAGTTAGTGTAACTATCGAGATCAAGAAGTATCTCTAATGAAGAAAAGACGAAAAATCTGATTTCCTCAGCAGACTTTTGAGGTTTGCTAGCTCCTTCAACCACAATGATAGGATTTGGGATTGGTGCGTTAGTGAGAGTTGTTAGGGGAACTTACTGCTCTAGCATTTGCCTAAATAGCCGTAACACCGTTTACCCCCAAATGATATGTAGATAGTATTGTAGATACAGGGGTATTTAATTGAGTTTTTGGAATAGAGAAGGATGTGTAAATATACGAAACAGATTTTTAGTAATAGTTATTTGCATGGCAAGGACACAAAATGCTACTTTGACGTTCTAAGAAAAATTGGCCGCAAAGAATTTTCGTCCAAGGCGTCACAAAATTTTGTGTGCAAGCGTTAAATAAATATGAACATACAATTAAATTCAATTTATTTATGTGCACAATCAGTAGTGAAATTCTCAGTATGCTACAATGTGGGGCAGAATAGCAACGTGGATACGTCACATAAACAACATTAATTATAAACTTGCATCTTGCAATTAAGTATTATAATTCGTTGAATTCGAAAAAATATTGAAGTTATGTACCTGCATTTATTCGTATGCAAAGTTGATGAAAAATCAGTACAAAGTGGCCTCTACCACAACTGCTATAGGTAATACAGCGGACAGAAAGATATTTTGGGCCCGCTGCCCATGGCAACGGACAGGAATCTATTTTGCATCCGTTGTCCATGATAACGGACACAAAATTGCATATTGGGACTGCTCCATGGAGTGCAAAATGACATTTTGCGGACGGTTGCACACAATAGTTATTTGTATTACAAAGCCAGAAAATGGATGTTTGCGAATACGAATGCGAATTTATATTCGCAAACCAGTTTATGGCAGAGTGATTTTTTTTGCCCACCTCAACAATTGTTATTAAAGTCAATAAACAAAATTGTACGTTTTAAAATTTCATACCTGTTGAAATTAAGTTGGCAATAGATACTGACAACTAACTTCATTCATTACTAGAATTTTGTAGGTACCTTACCAATTTGTTGACTTTATAATAATTTATACATGTAATTTGTAGTTTATCAGGAACTAAAACGGGCATAATAACGGATGCATACACGTACCGGGTGGCCAACTAAGAATGGCCGTCGGCCATATCTCAGGAATGGATTATAGCACAGGTTCAGGAAAAAAAATTGTATAACAAAAGTGGCCTCGAGAAACGCCTGGAAATTATTTTCAGAATTGTAGGTCCACCGCTAGAGGGCGTATTTGACAGTTAAAATTTTAAAAAGCAAAATTTTTCAAAATTTACTCAATTAAGGGGGATATAAAATATTATAATCAGATTCCTCGACAAATTCTGCATATTTTTTATTTGACAAGTTTTAGTCTATCTCTTCAAATTGGAGGAGAGTGGGAACCTTGTTACGAAAAAACGCCTTTAATTCAGGTTCTGCTTGACCGATTTTAATAAACTTGATGTTGTTTGAAAGAGCTTTTGTTAAACAATAGAAAATTTGTAGATTTGAAGCAATCTGATTAATAACATAAATGTTAGAGGGCGCTGTTTAATTTTTTTTTTATATTGTGTTTTCTCTTTACAATTTTAAATGGAAGCATAAAAATTTAAGTAGGTCTTTAAAAAGTAGACTAAATTAGTAATAAAACAGTGAAAACTGCAAGTCGATATCTTTTTCGTATCCTGAGATGTCGTAAGAAACAGGTAAATGGCGGGAATTGTTCTTCCAACGTCTAGTAGGCTAGTTCGCGTTAACGAAAATTATTAAATTTAGCCTGGATGAAAAGATCTTACATTGGTCTGCAGTAATTTAAACTGTTATCATACTAATGTTATGGTTGCCGCTAGATTACCTAAATGTAATGCTGTCGCTACTAACAATGAGAACAAATTAACGAATTTTTCTCGAACCTGTGCTATAATCCATTCCTGAAATATGGCCGACGGCCGTTCTTAGTTGGCGACCAGGTACACGGTAACGCGATTAGGTTTTGTGTTAAGTCAAATGTCGATTATTTCGAATATTCTATCAGTTCTGTCACTACCTATTACAGGACGAAGGCACAACAGTAGATTGTATTATTAGGATTAAAAGAATTGTGTGTCACAAAAAGTCACTTTTAATCCGAATAATACATACTATTTTTTCTGCGACCGAAAGAACCGGATTCAAAACAGTAAATCAAATTACTAAAAAAAATTAATAAATAAAATCAACTCCTGTTGAATTTTTGTTTTACATTTTATTTATTTCGTCAAAGTGACACGTAAAAACTCCTATTGAAAACTATCTGATTGAAAATGTTTGAAATGAATGAGAATGAAGGCGATACACCATTAGAAATTTTACAATGTGCAGAAGAAGTAGTATCAGATCTTCTGCCCGTTAAATCTAAAGACGTATATGAATATACCCATAAGAAATTTGTAAACTGGTGTAGCGAAAAAAATGTAAAATCATACACGGAAAGCGTACTATTAACATACTTCTCCGAATTGTCTGGTAAAATGAAGGCTTCTACCCTCTGGTCGCAATATTCTATGGAAAAGGCAACACTATGTTTAAAAAATGGTATAAATATCGAGAAATTTTCATAACTGCGTGCCTTTTTAAAAAAAGAGAATAATGGCTATATTCCCTAAGAAATCGAGAAGTTTTAGTAAAGAACAAGTGAATCGATTCTTGAATTGTGCTAGTGATGAGCAATATTTGATGATCGTTTGTTTTAGTTTTATAAATCGAGTATTTTACGATAAAAAATGTTTGTAGGTTGTATTAATTTTGGGTGTTGCTGGAGCCTGTCGCTGCGGCGAGTTAGTACATTTGAAGATTAGTGATATTGAAGATCTTAAATCGGGCGCCTTATTGATTAAAATTCCTTACACTAAAACTAATAAGGCTAGATCATTTACTGTGGCGGGAGATAATTATTTAAATATTTATAGAAAATATTTAAGTCTTCGCCCTACAAACTTTGCAAAACCACGTTTTTTTTTAAATATCAAAATGGAAAATCTCATGGGGTTGTAGTAGGACTTCATAAGATTACCAGTGTTCCACAAGAGGTCGCTAAATTTTTAAATTTATATAATCCGAAAGAATTTACACGCCACTACTTACGACGAACTTCTGCCACACTTCTAGTGGATGCTTATAAATTAGTGGATGTGATGGTAATCATATAAAAAATGTGTTTTAAATAATTTAATAATAAATAAATGTATGTAAAAAGTGTTCTCCGAAACAAATCGTTAAACTAACTGGAGATACTGACCATTTACCACAAATAATGCCTTTGTCCCAGTCGGTAGATTAACATAGGGTGGTTCATTCTTTTGATTTGCTTAATTACCATAGATTACTTTCACTGAACATCAATAAAAAAAAATTGCAATGTAACACTAATAAAATGATCTCGGACGCCAAGTTATTTTTAATAATGCTCGGAATAACTACACCGAGTTTTACAATAAAAATTTTATCAAAATGTAAAAAATAAAAAAAATATACAGACTATGTTTATTAACAGTTAAAATGATAGGGTTAAATAAAATATATCTTACAAATAGCCTTAAATTACTAAAAAATCATTAAACATTGTTACAAAATATAATACATCTTCTTGAGAACCCCTGGTATTAAAAAAAATAATGCAGAAATGCAAACCAAGGTGACGTAATCCTTGTGTCAATGTTGCGCAATATATTGCAATAACAATGCTTTTATGTTGTCAACCACACCCAAACTAATTTAAAGTGGGAGTATAAACCTTTAAGAAGTATATACCCTTAAGAAGATATGCACTTAAGTTACACCAAAATGCAAATTAAGTTGCCTACCTCATAGCTATAATGCAAAAATAATTAAAATTTTTCTTATATTTTCAACTAAACGAATGAAGAACCTAAATTACGATATATTTTAATACAACTCAAAATGGGTTGTTATATGCTGGCGGTGACCTCACATGTCTGAAAAGTCATGGTGGTTGGAAATCTGGCACTGTGGCAGAAGGTTACGTCGAGGATTCCTTAAAAAATAAAAGTGATACTGCAAAAAAATACTGGGACTGGATCAACCTAGCACTAGTGCAACTAACAATATTACCATAGTTGAAGAAACAAGTAAACCTGTAGTTGTAGATGGTCAAAATTAACTTAATAATTATTCTAAAAAGGACATTGCAGGCTTATTTAATTTTCAAAGTGCCTCAAATTGCACTTTTCATATTAATTAAATAATTAGTTTGCAATTATTGTGTTCGTAATTTTTTTGACGTTGTTTAATAATTTTGTAGTTGTTTTAAATAAACATTAAAATTAAAAACTTCATAGAAAGTAAAAGTGTTTTTATGGCTAGGAACTAAAAGTGTTGCCTGAGCAACACACACTTTTTTTTATTAGTAATAAAAACATCAACTTCAATGACAGTTTTTGGTATTAGTAGTGACTACTTTTAAGACGGTCGCAGAAAAAAACATTATTTTTAACTAAAGCACGGACACATTTGACTGGAATGTCTCATTAATTTAATAGTTTGTACGATCGTACACTTAAAACATTAATAAACGTATTCTGAAATGTTACTTTAATTATTGTGCTTTTTTTACTAGTCTAACAAAAACACTACATTGGAAAAGGTATAATAACAAAGAGAATGGTGTATGGTTAATACTATTTACAAACTAATCTATTCATTATGATCAAACACATTATATTAGACGTTAATTAATTAAGATTACATTATAAATAATAGCATTTGTATACGTTTTCTGTAAAAAAGTGTTTTGATTGTCCATAAAAACGCTGAAGTACGTCTATAAATAATAGAAAAGACCAATTCGTAAAACTGTGGAGGGAATTGATAGTCGAACAATTCAATTTTGTAGAATAAATTCAATTTGATTTATTTCTAGTGTTTTTAGAGTATAGGGTGCTTCATTTAATCAATTATATTATCTTCATAGGAATTGACAGTAAGAGTCAAAATAACGCAATGACCAATAATTATTGTCATTAGAGATCGATCGTTCGTAATATCATTTTTGTGTTAATTTAATAAACAATTTTACTGTAATTACTCTTATTTCACAAAATTTCCTGTACTATTCAGACTTGACGTAACTAATATCCAGACTTCTTATCTTTCACTCCCTTTTCTACACCGAAAAAGAATTACTAAGATCTAGAAATTTAGGCTTTAAGATTTATGTTGAACAAGTATAGGCGTTTTTCAAGTTTTTGAGTTATTATGGACAAAAACAACCAACATTTCATATATATATATATATATATATATATATATATATATATATATATATATATATATACAGGGTGTATTTTAAAATAACCGACAAACGAAAACTGGAGATTCTATGATACAAAATAAGACAAAAATGATCATAAACGCTTTTCCGAAAATGCTTCTAACCGAGATACAGGTTGATTAAAAATACTTTTTAAGGTTTTTTAAGATTTCTCAAAAACTATAAAAGATATTACACTGAGATTTGGTACACCTAAATGTCTAATTAAATACAGTTAATAAGGTGAGTTTGAATCAACTGACTCCATTCGGTGGCGTAGAACATTTTAAGCTAATCAGTTTAAGTAAAAAAAAACGCACGCCCCTGGTTTTTTTGAAGAAATATTTTTTTGATAGATTCAATATTTAATTCTGCAAATAAAATCATATTTAGTATTTTTTCGATTCGGCACCCCGTTTTTGAAATATTTTGCATTAACATAAACGACCACATTATTCAATAAAAATCAAAATTTGTTTTATTTTACAAAAAAATAACGCAGTTAACTATTAGGTACATTATTACAGAGATATTGAAGGAATCAATAACAAAATAATAATTATTTTTATACCGTCAATTGGGGTGACTTGATACACCGGGGTGTTTTGATACGATTTGACACATTACCCTTTCTTAATATGTCTAAAATACAGAGCCATCCTCGTTAACAGTTCATTTGTTCTTGATTGTCGCTAGCGACTATAGTGACGATCCTACTCTTTTGTGCTGGAAATGGTACTCTTCTACCACCATTCGTGATATATCGTTTATTTATGGGACACATGGACAAATGGAGGTCCAAAAGGAACGCGATATGACAATACCAAATCAGGTTGGATAGATCAAAAAACTTTTGATGAATGGTTTTCTACGATAGCTTTGCCCTATCTGAAGAGACAAGACCCACCACGAGTCTTAATTGAAGACAATTTATCGTCGCACCTTTCCGCTCATGTCATTGCTGAATGTAAAGATAATGATATCCGGTTTATTTTTTACCCAAAATTAACTCACATAGCACAGCCTCTAGATGTTTATTTTAGCCATTCAAAGACAATGGCGCGATATACTGAGGAAGTGGAAACTAAAAGGCAATAGAGGAACAGTGCAAAGACAGATTTCCATCTATGCTTAAAAACTGTCAACAAAATGAAACAAACACTGCCGAAATAATTAAAGCTGGATTTAAAAAGTCTGGAATAATTCCGATTGACAAGATGAAAGTTTTAGATCAAATTCCGAAAGACACTACAGATGCTGAAGCTAATCAACACAATATGCAAAACTCTTTGATTGATATTTTAAGACAGTTAAGATATAGCAATGACGAACCTAAGAAAAATCCACAGAAAAAAAAAATTTTTAGAGTGCAACCTGGAAAAAGCGTTGTCAATATAGATTCCGATTCAGATTCCGCTTCTGAAAACAACGACTTCGACGTCACTGAAGCCCTCAATGAAAACGACGATTCAACTGAAGATGCCGAGAAGAGTAATTTATTGGAAGATGAGTCAGACGAACTCCCTATATTTTCAGAATTTGAAAACTCCCAGAGCGAGTCCCAGATGGATTGGAGTAAACTCGAAGTTGATTATAATGACATTGAAGAAGAAGATTTTTTGCTTATTGAAATGCAAGTTAGTTCTGTGAAAAAACAAGTAAAACGGTTTGTTGCTCAGGTCCTCAGTGTGGCAGGTTCATCCTATGACGCCAACAAGGCGATCCAAGTTTCATTTTTGAGACCTTACAAAGTTTCGAAAGAAGTGGTCAATAAGTTTCTAACAAATTGTACATCTTCAGCATTTTATTTAAAAACCATTCGCAAAAATTCATTCGACGAGGATGGTCAGCAGGCAATAATGCATGCACTTTTTGTAGGTGAAAGGGATGTAAATTTTGTTTTCGTAAAACTTTCCAAGGCTTGCTATGCGACACACCAAATTCTAAACCTAACTCACGCGTACTTATTGATGAATTTTCATAAACTCTATCTAAAATTTATTCCTCAATTTCAACTGGTATACGAGCATTTCGTCCGGAATTTTTCTTTCCTTTTAAACTTCCATACTCTAACAAGTTACGACGAACAGTTCTAAACGTAGTATGATGTGGATGTCTTCTATTTGGAAATCTTTGTTCATAAAGTCAAGCAGCTGTACGAGCATTGCAATTAGTATTATCATAACATAAATGCATATCGATCAGTTCTCGTTTGGAATAATTCATTTTTTCACAGTAATTAGACACAAACAATGAATTACAAAACACGCGTAAATCCAACTATTTTAGCAAACATAAGATACGTAACTGTCAAATGCAAAGCAATCTCTGATTTATTTAATTTGGTTATTACTGAATAATGTAGTCGATTATGTCAATGCAAAATATTTCAAAAACGGAAATACTAAGTATGATTTGCAGAATTAAATGTTGAATTTAACAAAAAAATATTGCTTCAAAAAAACAGGGACGTGCGTTTTTTTTACTTAAAGTGATTAACTTAACATATTCTACGCCACTGGATGGAGCCAGTTGACTCAAACTCACCAGATTAATTAGACATTTAGGTGTACCAAATCTCAGTGTAATATCTTTTGTAGTTTTTGAGGAATCTTAAAAAAATCTTAAAAAAATTACTTTTTAATCAACCTGTATCTCGGTTAGGAAGCATTTTCGGAAAAGCGTTTATGATAATTTTTGTCTTATTTTGAATCATAGAATCTCCAGTTTTCGTTTGTCGCTGATTTTAAAATACACCCTGTATACAATAAAAGTACCAGCGGATTTATATAATTACATAATAAAACTACGTACATGCAAGAAGAATCTGAAATTTTTTGTTTTAAAATTAAACATGTCTTACAACATTTCATTCTACTCTAAAAGAAAAATTAGAAGTTTCTTGAGGATTTTCAATTTTCATTTAATACATAATTTAAAAGTTTTTTAATCCAATACAGCCGTATGCATTAAAACATTATAACCCTTAATCTAGCCACAATGGTGCCAGCAATGGAAATAAAAGTTTAAATTAAAAGCTACGGTAGATTTTAATTTTCCTTTTTATTTCCATTTTTTCCCTGGAAACAGAAGTTCGAATGAATGTGATTGGTGGATTTTTCACGCTATGGCTAAATTAAGGGTCATAATGTTTTAATGCCTACCGTATGATTTATCATACAGAGGCTATGAACGTAGTAAAGATACCTGCACAAAGGAGACTTGTATGCAGTGAAAAAAGTGTTTTTTTACTACCAAACTTTGTTTTTAAGTACTAAAGTTTTTGATAATTGTGAGGTTTACACACGAAATTCTTTAAGCTAGACGCGCTCATGCGATTTTCTGTTGCGCGATCGTTTAATCGTAAAAATGAAACACATAGTTTTCAAATACGAATGCGCGCATATACGACTAAATAATCGCCGCAACTAAAAAAATGCAACCAGTCCCATTTTTGAAGCGACGCGATTGTCGCAAATTAAAATAAATCAAAGCGACAGGAATGAACCTACACGCACTTGCGACAATTCAACTGCGATTTAGTTGCTGCCGACGTCCGAACGTTTTTGTGTATGTGAAATATTTTGTTTTTGGGTAGTTTATAAAATAAAATGTCCGACAACGAATCTCCCGCCGAAGATGACCTCGGAAATAGTGTTTTAGACACAGATAAAATGATCGCAGAAGTGGAAAAGAGACCTGCGCTGTATAATAAGCAATTGAAAGAGTACCGAAATGTAAAAGAAAAACTATGGTGTGAAGTTTGTGTAAATGTAATACGCAATTGGATGGAATTATCTGGGAAAGAAAAACAAATAGAAGGTATATAAATGTATGCTGTTTGCTCCATTCATTTCAAATATCAGTAACATGGTATTAATCAAATTATATCATACTGCCACGGTATTGAGCCTTATGGGAATGTAAAGTAATTTACAAAATAATTTCGTACATTAAGACCACTTGTGTTCCAACTGGATTTGCAGCTTTGCAGAGGATATTCATATGATTCGTCCTCAATTCGTACACCATGCATCTTCGGCACAAAATTATGTAAAACACAACATGTTTTGATAATGTGGTCAGCAAATTCGATAGCCACATTCATAGGCCGATGAAAAATTCGCCATTTGTTGGCTAAAATTCAAAATGTGCATTCCACCATTCGACGAGCACAGCCAGTCTGTAATTATACACTTGTTGTTTTGTTGTTAGGTGTCTCCTGGGGTAAGACGGCAAAACATGTTGTGACAGTGCAAATGCCTCATCTGCTACAATGACGAAAGACATAGGTTGTCCCGTCTCATCTTGAGGTAGACTTTGTGGATTTGGAATATTTAATCGATTATTATTGAATCTATGGCCGAAATTAGAATTTTTGGACACATTAGAATCACTACCTGCACCATATGAAACAATAGTCGGCACCAACCACGCCCAGAAGAATTGTGGAGAAAAAATTTTTATAGTTATAAAATTATGTACCGGTCTGATCAGGTTTCTGTAATCTTATACAACTTGGAAAATCAGTTCTGTCATAAAACTGTGTGGCAATAGTCAGCCACTTGTCTTCGGATATATCTGGCATGTACAGAGGTTGCAAAGATATCCAAAATTGCTCACGTGTCATTGACAATTTCCCTGATTGTAGTAGCACCCAGCAGGTATTCGAAGTGTAAAGAATTGAAGCTATTACCGGTGGCGAGATATCTAAAAAATAATTTAATTTAATCAATAATACCGAGTGTCCCAATAAAATGTATACACTCTTTAACAGTTCATAATAACCACACTTTTTTTTTCAGTTGTGACTGCTTAAAATAATGGCTGGAGTCAGACTAAACTTTGAGGAAAGAAAATTCATTCTAAAGTGCTACTGGAGGACTGAGAACGTAAGTGAAGTGCAAAGACGGTTTAGGATGGAGTTTCAACGAGATGCACCAACGAGAGTCACAATTACTCGTTTGCGAGATAAGTTTGAGGAAGAAGGAACTGTTAAGGATGTCCATAAGAACCATTCCGGAAGACCACGATCATCCACCAGCCCCACAAGAGAAGGAGAAGTCATTCAGAGATTTCAGAAATCACCTAGAAAATCTGTCCGGCAAACGGCTCGTGAGACAGGAGTTTCAAAATCGAGCGTCCATCGCATTTTGAAGCGTGCCAAATGGAGAAGTTTTATTCCTAGATTAGTGCACGCTCTCAATGAAGATGATTATGACCGCAGAATCCAATTTTGTGAGTGGTACCAATGAATAAAAAGAGGAAGTACCGAGTACCCTCCACGCGCATCGGATTTGACCCCCATGGATTTTTTTCTGTGGGGGCATGTTAAACACAATGTTTATACCACAAAACCAGCTACAATCGATGAGTTGAGAGCAGCTATTGAAAGAGAATGTGCCAAAATACCAATTGAAATGATTAGGAACGTTTTGGATTCAATCAATCAGCGTTATTAGCTGTGCATGGACCACAATGGCCAACAATTTGAACATTTTCGATAATTTACTAGTTTCTACATTTGTTACCATTATTTTCATTTTTGAAAGTTTTCTGTATTATAATAATTGTTAGTGTTATAGTCATTTATATGTCTATTCGCGTTTTATAAAAAAATGTTTTATATTACAGGAAAAGAAATTCAGAAAAAATGGAAGAATGTGAAAGATTATTTTGCAAGAGAACTTGCGAAACAACGAAAACTCAAGAGTGGCGACGCTGCAAAAAAAACGAAGGAAATACGTTTACTTCGATTCTTTATTATTTTTGCTTCCGTCCATGAATGCTACTAGTGGTAACAATATACCTTTAGAAACTAATAACGATGACAACCATAAAGAGCAGAACACACCAACTCCACGTCCTACGGCTTTGCAAAATAATAATGAAGATGACATGAACACTCCCAGTCGACGTCACAAGAAAACCGTGCAAAAGATAAAGTCCTACGAAACGGCTTTATTAAACATACTATAACAAAAACAAAACGAAGAAATTAACGAGGACACACAGTTTGCTATGATGCTTATTCCCATGTTACAGAAACTGAACGATGAACAAAAACATTATGCTAAAATAGATATCCTAAATGTAATGAGATGTGCCAAGAATTACCATCCTACGTCACCCGTTCAATATCCTCACACACATCGTAGTAACATGGTTCCATCAACTTCTTTTAACCAGTCTACTGCTTACCAGCCGCCTTCGCAATTTCCATCCTCCAACTTCCAAATGGAGCCACCCGGATATCTACAAACAGTTTCCCAGTCTTCCCTAACCACAATCTGAATTCTGAATGTTTCGTGACGAATTAGTATTCAGATTTTTCAGAAGGTTTACTATCCCCCTCGGCGGGTTCCTCATCATGCGACTACTCTATGGCATCATCGCCTGTCCTCTCCGATAATATCCAGTTATTGGACATGTCGAATCAATAATTATTTGGTCCATTGATTTGTATTTTATAAAATTTGTAAAAATTAAAGTTATTCAAACATTGTATACATAAAAAAATACAATAACATTTTGCCTGCCTACTTAACTTACCTCAATGTTACTGATAAGCGCTCTACAGGTGGTACCGATTTCCTCCATTTAGTGTCTTAATATGTTATTTTTGGTCCTATTATTTGAAGTATTTCATCAAAACTCTTCACAGTCATCCTAAAGTATTGAAAAAATTTACTAGGAAGGTTTCTTAAGTCGGCATAAATTTTGTAAAATTGCCCTTTTAACAGCCTTTCACTTATCAATGGATGCACCCAATACTGCTTTTTGCGCTGTTTTCTAGATTTGGCTCGTAATAATAAAGCTACCACGCAAGCTGTTTCAGTAAAATCCATGTTGTTACTGAATGTAGTTGCGATTAATTTGCCACAAGTGCGCGCATGATACATTTCCCAATCATTTTTTGGCGATTGCGATTATTCAATCGCGCGACAGAAAATCTATGTGCGCGCCTAGCCTTAGTCGTACCATTCTGTTGGATACAAATGAGTCATAGGTAAGGTTATGTTTCAATATTTTTTTAATTAATGTATAAAATGGCTCTAGCTTTCAGGATTAGTTAACGTATATATTACCAGTGGTGACTAAATAATTGCCTAATGGTTTACGAACGATTTTGTAAACACTAGAGCCCAAAAAACTTTGTGTATGATATATCATACCATCGGTATATACGAGTAACTATATAGGATTGTTTACCGTTTCAGAAATTAATACGATCCACTGAATACTATAGATGCTACATTATTTACAAGAACTAGAGTTGGATGATGATGAGTTTCAACAAGTAAAGGAATGAGATCGGATAGATTTGGTGTTACTACCACCTCAAGATGGGCACGATAGAGACATGGACGATGTTCCTAGTGATGGTAAAGAGATCGGTAAAGTATATGATATTGGCAAAAACGTTTTAAAGCAGCCA